>OX155696.1:8878970-9232594 GCA_944547425.1 Eupithecia centaureata
ATTCTTATGTGTATCCATGTTATATTAATATTGTTGTGATTATTTAGCTACAATTGCGAACTATCTAGATTGACCAAGCGTCTTACTTTGTATTTGTACTCACTATAAATAGATTTGCCCATTTTACCAAACATTTTGTTATTATTCTATCATAATATGACTTTTATTATTTACTTTTTAAAGTAGCATGTTAAGTTTGTTCATAATTAATATACAGAAAACTCAAATCTTAATTTCTGTGGTTTTGGTAAAAATGGGATTTACATTTTCGAAAAATAATGTCACTGTAAAATCTTCACTTAAAATCACATGTTTTTAAAGACACATTGAGAACACTCATTTCATCTACATCTAAAAGCTTTACAACCAATAGGTTTTTAATTCCTTAAGAATGTTAAATTGCTAAGCCAATAGTGTAAAATCGAAATAAAATCGATTCAATTCGATTTACAGTTATTAATTTTTATTTTCAAATGCATTAAAAAATAAGTTCAAGTATTTGCAAACACTTAAGGTCTCCACACACTGAAGCGGGAGGCGGAGCGGAGGCGAAGGCGTGCGAGTTGTATTCTATTGAATCATATGAAAGCCTACACACACACCGGAGGCGGTGGCGGCGGCGCGACGCCATAGGAAAAACCGGCACGCCTTCGCCTCCGGCTTCTGTGAGACTTACAGAAAGCTCGCAATATCTTAGAAGAAAAGATAGAAGAATAGACTCTAAGGGTGAATAGAAAGGGACGAAATACTGGAGCAAGACTTTATCAGGCTAGTAGAAGTGGAAATATCCTGAATTCGTGATTGTTCACTTTCTGTGTCTGTAGATCTGACCTCTATAAAAGGATTTATTATATTAGATTATCTGCCTTTTAGTATACCTAAGTCCTAGGGGAAACATGTAATTTTAACATTATTTTAGCGAATAACCTCTCATTGTTAGTGAACTTTTTATAGTTTTTATGAGGAATAAAGCTTCTTTAACCTCATGTTTTGCTCGACGTGATTCGTCCATTTCGTCCATTACACCTTAATTCTCTACTGACCCGTTTTCACTGTAGCGTTATTTCATCCATTTCTATTCACTCTTAAGTTTAGTAGTGTAGTCTAGTAGTACTAGTTTGGCATTACGGATGATTTTATTCCTATAGTACCTACGACCAAGACAATAGTGGAATGTATATTAAGTGTATGAGTTATCTAGTACCCATAACAAATGCTCTGCTTAGCTTGGGGTTAGCTAGATGATGCTGTGTGGATTGTCCAGCATTATAAATATAAATAATTAATATTATTCACTCTCTTATAGTCACATATGGGATGTCTGGATTTTCAAGAATAATTGATTGATTTATTTACGGTGTGGATTAATGTTAAATAATTATTAAAAATAATTGGTTGTCAAAGCATATGAAAATGTTGGACATATCGCATATGGACATATTCAACTATAATTCAGCCGAATAAGATGTGTAATTTTTGTAAACAAACCGCCCATAACCTTAAATAAATTTTGTTGCTTGAACGCAATTTCTACCTTTGTTTACCGAGATTTTTTCCAGACAAACGCAGTTTGTTAACAATCATTTCACATTGAATTTGACTGGAGTATAGCTCTACATGTGGTGCACCCTTTTAAGTAGCATTTCAAAGCAGAACCTCTGCTGTGAAATGGTTCTAAAGTTTTTTAAACATACGCGATCAGAACACGTGATTATATAAATAATCTACGGGTATTGGTTTTTGTAGTATAAAACATAGTTCGCATTTCATTCAAATACATTGTTCCGAGTCAGATAAACACTAGACTAGCAATAAATAACTAAATCTTAAGCCAAACACTGCAACAAATCGTCCAAGCAATCATTACTCTCACAAAGTTCCTTCAACCTTTCCAACTGTGATATACTGAAGCCTGACTTTATAGCCACAATACACAACAACCTTCTATCTTCAAACGAGATCTTCAATTCTCTAGAACTTTCGAAAATGCTAGAACCATTACAACCTATTTGTCTATGACTAAAACCTAGTTTTAAAAGGTAGTAGGACAAAGGGGCGAGTTGTCGGATGAACTGGTTTGAACTGGCTGATACCAGTAAGGTTAGGATGCAGTATGGGAGTAAAGGAGGTTTTATTTTTCCGTTGAGAAGGTGGCATAGGGCTTCGAATATCCAACCGCTTAGAACTGGCAGCTGGTCTTGGGTGATTGATGTCTCGAATACCTGTGGACAAAGATATAGGTTAGTGCCTACATTTTGGATTTAAAAGTAACCTAGTCTAGCTGAAAGCTAGGCTGGGCAGAAAGCGAATAGATTGATATTTTTAGCCTCGTGTGCAAAGCGAAATCATTCTTATTTCGTGTATCGCTATTTACACATAACACTGCTTCTGCTTAGCTTGGGACTAGATGATGCTGTATATCCATACATTTTCCAACATCATAAATTTTAATAGTAGTACTGTACTGTACTGTCATTGTACTAATGTTTTTGAATTAAATCACGTAGATACTCTGGGTCCCATTTCATAGCACGAACAGCCCTCTTCTGCGGCTCAAATAAGGCTACGAACAAATAATGTCTAAGGAGTCTGCATCGTTACTTCACAGCAGTACACAATAAGACATAATACTATGGAAATAAGGTATAGATAGTGACTGACCTCTTGCACGACCTCCGCACTAGCGGCCGCGCGCGGCCTCGCCCCGCGCTCGCAGGCCTCCACGAACTCTATCACAACTCTGCTCAGCGTCGCGGCCGGCGGGAGCGTCTCTCTCAGGAAGTACTTCAGCGCTGAGGCTATGATCCGAGTGGATTCTAGTCCGTGGGTTTGTTTGAGCGATTTGTAGAGAAGGGTGATGCGTTCCATAGAGTTCATTAGGACGTCGGGATCCATGTTTGATACGTCTACGGTAAGGCGGGGGGATAAGAGCTTGTTGTCCGCTGGAAAGATGATAAATTATTAACAACATAACAAGGTAAAGGTTTCTTGTTCACTTCTTTCCTTTACCTTAAAAAGATCGATGTGAACAGAAATCAAAGTGAGCACTTTATTTCCTAGTTTTAATTATTTATAAAATGAATTTTATGACGTGTCCAAGTGTCCTGTAAGGTCTTAAGCCGCGTTCAGACTGCTGTAACGTAACATGCAATGTAACATGAAAGGATCATTTCATAAGTGTGGACGCTGCGTGCGCCCGAACTGAGCACGTACGTGTTCGCATCTTTTCCGACATGCGCGCGGCGAACTTAGCTCAGTCTGCCGTAGCTCTTCCATGGTTCGGGCGCGTTCCGCAGTACAGACACAAACCTGTCCACACTGGCGCTCCGCGCACACTGCGCTCCCCTTTGTGTTCGGCGAAAAAACCGACAAATAGCATTTCGCGGCGAAATGCTCTGTTCGTGCGCGTAGTATGCGCGGTTCGTGCGCGCGAGGCGTCCACACTATGGGATTTCTGATACATTGCATGATACATTGCGACAGTGTGGATGGTAAATTCTTTGATTGCGTGTTACATTGCATGTTACGTTACAACAGTCTGTACGCGGGTTTAAGGAAATAAAGCACTCTGACTTTAATGGTGCTTGGTTTGAATCAAATCAAATAATTAATTTATACCAGACATGGTAAGTTACACATGTAGAATCCTAACAATATAATGAATTATAATTAAGTTGATCCTAATATCTCGCCACATTAGTTACTTTTATCTCGCTCTCACGTACGAAAAAAGACGAAAGTAAATACAATATATTGTATTGTACAACATTGTGAACTGTGATACAGCCTGCGTCAAATCTTTTAAAACCATTCGAAAACTAGTTTGTATTAAACAAAGATTCTAGTAAACTACGAGCATCATCATCATCATCAGCCTACATTAGTCCACAGCTGGACATAGGCCTCCCCTAATGAGCGCCATAGCGCCCTGTCTTCAGCTTGACGCATCCAGCATCTGCCAGCAGTTCTTCGCAGATCGTCATCCCACCTGGCCGGAGGGCGTCCTACACTACGTTTGCCGAGTCGTGGTCTACAATCAAGAACACGTTTACCCTAACGGTTGTCGGTTCTTCGCGCGATATGGCCGGCCCACTGCCACTTCAACTTGCTAATTCTTTGAGCTATGTCGATAACCTTGGTTCTCTGTCGGATGTATTCATTACGAAACCTATCCTTCAGAGAAACTCCGAGCATAGCTCTTTCCATAGCTCGCTGAGCGACTTTGAACTGGTGGACCAGCCCTACCGTGAGTGTCCACGTCTCTGCTCCGTAGGTCATTACGGGTAGGACGCACTGATTGAAAACTTTCGTTTTCAAACATTGCGGTATGGATGACGAGAAGACTCGACGTAGTTTTCCAAACGCTGCCCAGCCCAGCTGGATCCTCCTCTTGGCCTCCTTCTCGAAATTGTTTTTACCTAACTGCATAATCTGCCCAAGGTAAGTGTACTCGGAAACAATTTCGAGAAGGTGGCCTTCTACGACTACCGGTCCCGGATCAATTTGGCAATTGGTCATGACTTTGGTTTTTTCCAAATTCATGCCAAGACCGATGCGTCGCGAGGCTGAAGCTAGGCCGTCCAGCATGTGGGTTAGCTCCTCTAGCGACTCCGCCATTAAAACTATGTCATCAGCGAATCGTAGGTGTGAGATGTAATTGCCGTTTATGTTTATGCCCTTACCTTTCCAGTCCAGAGTCTTAAACATATCTTCCAATGCGCTCGTGAACAGTTACGGGGATATGACATCCCCCTGTCTCACTCCTCTGCGCAATTGGATGCGTTTAGACTGCTGGTCCTGTACTTGGACACTCATAGTGGCGGCATCGTAGAGACATCTCAGCACCTCGATATAACGATAGTCTACTTGGCATCGCTGTAAGGATTCCAGAACAGCCCAGGTTTCGACAGAGTCAAAGGCTTTCTCATAGTCCACAAAAGCGAGACACAGGGGCTGATTATACTCTTCGGACTTCTGTATAATCTGCCGCACTGTGTGAATGTGGTCTATGGTGCTACGAGCATGTAACTATTTAATTACCTACTTTCGAGGATGAATGTTACTTCCTATCCGGTAAAGGCATTGCAAGGCGCCAAATGTATTGAAAGACGAAAACATTTTTCGATATCAACCAATGTATCGAACTCATGCTGAGCCAATTTTTTGTAGAAAGACTAAGGTTATTTGTACATAGCGCTTTATTATTATCTTCTTTGTCGTATTTACCTACAAAAGTTTTGTGTATACAATAAAGATAATTTTACTTTACTTTTTTAATGCACAAGCAAGGTATATATGAACTCGACTTAATTACCTGAAAACAGATGCACCATAAGAATCTGCACAGCATGGTGTTCTGAGTACTGAGTCATGTTGTCCAATAACTTCTCTATGAGGGAGTTTTTGAGATCTTTCGGAAGGATTTGCTGGCGAAGCGTTGTCGTAATACCCTGAAAGATATACGATGATAGTTTTATGTATAAATATATAAATATAAGTACAATAAATAATGCTGGACAATCCACACAGCACGATCTAGCCCCAAATTAAGCTACTCAAAGCTTGTGTTATAGGTACTCTAAGAAATCAGAACTTATGTTATGGGTACTTGAAGAATCAGAGTTTTGAGTACCCATAACACAAGCTCTGATTCTTTAAGTGCATAACACAAGTTCTAATTTATCTGAGTACCCATAACACAAGTTCTGATTTCTTTGAGTACTCATAACACAAGCTCTGATTCTTCAAGCACCCATAACAAAAGCACTGGTTATTTGAGTACCCATAACACAAGTTCAGATTTCTCTGGGGTACTCATAACCCAAGCTCTGATTCTTGAAGTACCCATAACAAAAGCTCTGATTCTTCGAGTACCCATAATATAAGATCCGATTACTTGGACTCCATATGATATTGAGCGAGATGTCCATAACAATGAAGTAAAATTTGTGATAAAACTATGTTCAGTTCATTTCTTTTTTTTTTTGCAACGGCATAGTATTTGATTTAAGAAAACTTTCACTGATAATAAAAGACAGGCAATTGCCCGAGTGACATAGGCCTTAGCTAGAGTTAAGTGCATAAATAATTAACAACTAATTAAATGCATAATTACCTTAACAACTAAGTCTGTACAGTAATGCGCTGGACACCTCAGTATGAAATCCACTGCGATGTTGATGAGATTCGGGTGCCCGAGCTCTACCAGAGTGAATAGAACAGTCCAGTACAAACTCTGTTCGTAGAGAGATATTCTGGAACAAAGAATGTGACGTTTTCAACAGACTTCTTGGCGCTCATTAGCGCGGCCTATGTCTAGCAGTGGACTAATATAGGCTGATGATGATGATGATGAAGCGGCTACAAAAAGAAGATTGTCAATTTGACTGCTTTTTGTGTAAAAATACGAGCTAACTTTTTCCCTCTGTAAAGAAAAAATACTGTATTTTTTATGTTTAATACAAAAACTAACAATTAACGTTTCGCGCATTATAAGGAAAACTCAAAGATTAAACAATGATTAAAAACAGATATTTTAAACCAATGGAATATTGGTGGAACATATTTTACGACACTGGTATAAAAGCAAGCTGCAGAATCTCCAAATAATTCGTGGTTTTGTCAGCTTTAATTCATCATTCATTCATTGGCTCATTGGTTATCGAACTCGAGCTTGCATCTTTTTCGTGATGCAAGCCTCTTCGTATAAGTCGTTCAGATAAATAATGGGATTGAAAATGTAAAACTGTTCAGTTTAGATCATTTTTAACAAGTACCTACTTAATCGGAACATGCGAGACTGGTCTCCTAGACGGACTGGATACGGGGACATATATCGGTCTCGTGCCTTCGTACAAGTCGTGTAGATAAAGAATGGGATTGAAGTTTGTATTCATTTAGAATAACCACCGCCATCCTATGATCTTCCTACACCTTGGTTGCTGGATGAGACCGCTTTATAAGGCTGCCAGATTCATTGCCTCTCTATAGGACAGCTTTACTTACGAACTTAATGTTTAATAAGGCTTTGCAATAATGGATAATCTATCTATTGTGACAAATACTTAATCGGGTATATTATCAATCCAATTCTGAAGACCAAATTTCCATCTATAGGTACTCACTTGGCACTGTCAGTCAAGTACTGACGCACAGCCACGTTCAGCTGAGTGACCAACTCTTGGTAAGGGTTTGGAGACACGTGGCTGCAGAATTGAGGGTTGCCGGTTAGCTGGAGCAAGCATCCTGGTAAATAAAGGATAGAATCAATTTACAATGGTTACATTTTTATATCATAAATCATTACCGTACTTAGGGTTCAAGTACCGTCGAAGTAGCAAAACATTTGGGATATTATTTAATTGAAGAAAGATAATTGCGAAAACAATAATTACAAAAGTTTTAGAGCATCGCAACTTCGCGACACCTCTCGTCAAACGAACTTTTTTCTTTTCACAGATGATAAAGATTAATTTCAGTGTCCCCAGAAAGAAGATTCACTTAATGTTTAGGGGGATCTAAATACGCAGTTTTCAAGCATTGCGGTATGGAGGACAAAAAGCCTATGTTACTCTCCATTCTTTCAACTAAGTCGATTGGTTGCTTAGCTAGAGCGTGAAGGAAGGACCAAAAAACAAACACACTTTCGCATTTATAATATTATAGTTACGATAGTTATGATGTCATAGCTATGATTAAGTCAATTCAAATTCAAATAATTTATTTCAGACAGTAGGTTGCAATTTAGCTCCATAGTCCATATAACGATGTTTACACAATAATAATAAAAATTAAACAAATTGGATAATATTAATAAATTAAAAATAAACAAATTGTAATTTTAAAATTAGAATAATTATAATAATACCTACTTAACTTATTTATAGCTTAAAAAATATGTGCAATTAAACTAACCTTGTAAAGCAGCTTGTCGTAGCGGAGCATAGCTTGAAGCCAGCGACTTCAATAGTTTCTGGTGGACGGATTGTAGCTCCTTTAACAAAAACAAAGTAATTATTGCATTTCGTTTTCATGGTATATTATTATGGCGGCAGTATAGCAATTGCACTGTTACGTAAAAATAAAAATTTATATAGAATGCTGAAGCCTTAACTATATTATAATAGGGTTCAACCTGGGATAAGATATGCGATACACTCCGAGCCATTGCGTCTGTCAACACAACAAGTGAAAGAGATTTCATCGATAGGAGTGAGGGAGGCGGGAAACGTCCCGGCTAGTGCGGCTCTTCCGATAAATGGAAGAAGCGAGCACTTACTTTTTTTTGAGTGGCCTTTGCTGTTGACCGCAAATGGCCATGATAGCATTACCGGACTTTTGGCGGGCGCAGTAGAGTGCGCCGCGTCGTCGGTTAATTTACGCACAAGGGCCACAACTTAGGTGCTTCGGCTTGGGCTGTTGCCAGATGCTACAAGATGCCAATGGAGGTTTCTCCAAGGTGCACGAATGCACCTATGGGGGAGGCGGGAAACTTTTCGGGGTTTTTGGAAAATTGAGAAGAGTGTGGAATCGAATGGGTTGCCGTTACCTCCGGGTTGGCGGCGGTGATTGAAAAAATCATAATAATAATAATAACACAGTCTTTTTTTTTATTGGGGACAATTCACACTGCACCATCTAGCCCAAAGTAAGTTTTTTATTATACATAGAAAACACCCAGACCAACGGAATAAATTTCTACAGATCGTACACAAATTGGGTGAATATCATGGTGAATATCCCGTATTCAATGACTTTGTTATTGTATCTTGTTGTTACACTACATAAAAATACCTGCAAACTATGCTGCGAAGTGGTCTGCTGATGACAAACGGCCAAGGTATGAGCCAGGGCGATTAAAACTTCTACTATACTGTTGAGGAGGGATACTCGAGCTACGCCACTGAGGTCAATTCTTTGAGCTTTGTCTATGTGTATCTTGTTGTTACACTATGTTAGAATACCTGCAAACTATGCTGCGCAGTGGTCTGCTGATGACAAACGGCCAAGGTATGAGCCAGGGCGATCAACACTTCTACTATACTGTTGAGGAGGGATACTCGAGCTCTGCAAACTATGCTGCGCAGTGGTCTGCTGATGACAAACGGCCAAGGTATGAGCCAGGGCGATCAACACTTCTACTATACTGTTGAAGAGGGATACTCGAGCTACGCCACTGAGGTCAATTCTTTGAGCTTTGTCTATGTGTATATTGTATCTTGTTGTTACAATATGATATAATACCTGCAAACTATGCTGCGCAGTGGTCTGCTGATGACAAACGGCCAAGGTATGAGCCAGGGCGATTAACACTTCTACTATACTGTTGAGGAGGGATACTCGAGCTACGCCACTGAGGTCAATTCTTTGAGCTTTGTCTATGTGTATCTTGTTGTTACACTATAGAATACCTGCAAACTATGCTGCGTAGTGGTCTGCTGATGACACACCGCCAAGGTGTGAGCCAGGGCGATCAACAACGCCCTCGCCGCGGTGCTGTAGTGCGCGCAGTGAGCCAGGGCGGGCGCGGACGCTAGGGCGGCGCCCGCCCACGCCCACTGGGCGGGCGACGTGAATGTGGAGCTCATCATCAACCTATATTAGTCCACTGCTGGACATAGGCCTCCCCCAATGAGCGCCATAGCGCCCTGTCTTCAGCTTGACGCATCCAGTATCTGCCAGCAGTCTTTCGCAGATCGTCATCCCACCTGCTGTGCTATTACGCTAAAACCTCTCATCCAAATTGATATTCTTGCGCCATTTCAATGGCCATCGCGCGCGTCCTTTCCATACGATTTCAAATTACGAAGGCCATTAAAGGGCTTTCTTATGTCAGTTTTGTTTCATAAGTCATTTTTTTTTTCAAAACTGACCTAAGAAAGCCCTTTTTATGGCTTTTGTAATTTGAAATTGTATGGAAAGGATGCGCGCGATGGCCATTGAAATGGCGCAAGAATATCAATTTGGATGGGCGGTTTTAGCGTAATAGCACAGCTGGCCGGAGGACGTCCTACGCTACGTTTACCGAGTCGCGGTCTCCACTCAAGAACACGTTTACCGGGATGTGGAGCTCACTTCTACTATACTGTTGAGGAGGGATACTCGAGCTACGCCACTGCGGTCAATTCTTTGAGCTTTGTCTATGTGTATATTGTTGTTACACTATGATAGAATACCTGCAAACTATGCTGCGCAGTGGTCTGCTGATGACAAACCGCCAAGGTATGAGCCAGGGCGATTAACACTTCTACTATACTGTTGAGGAGGGATACTCGAGCTACGCCACTGAGGTCAATTCTTTGAGCTTTGTCTATGTGTATATTGTATCTTGTTACACTATAAAATACCTGCAAACTATGCTGCGCAGTGGTCTGCTGATGACACACCGCCAAGGTATGAGCCAGGGCGATCAACAACGCTCTCGCCGCGGTGCTGTAGTGCGCGCAGTGAGCCAGGGCGGGCGCGGACGCTAGGGCGGCGCCCGCCCACGCCCACTGGGCGGGCGACGTGAATGTGGAGCTCACTTCTACTATACTGTTGAGGAGGGATACCCGAGCTGCTACGCCGGTTGGCGCCTGGGTGGAGATAATATAGTTGTTTATCACTACATAATATAAAACAAAGTCGCTCCCAATGTGCCTATGTCCCTATGAATGCTTAAATACAAACTTGAAACAATTACAAACTTTAATATTTTAGTATTTTTTCTCTTGCAATCAAATTATTTAGTCTATACGGCACTGTTGTAAAAGATATCGATATGCACCTGTAATTGTGGTGACACTTAGATATTTTAATTTTTAAGAAAAGGCTCACAAATATGTACATGTTTTGGTGTAAACTGCATTGGTCCAATTTTTAAAATAAATAAATCTTCCGCCTAAATAAATAAATAAAGAGCCGCGTACAGACTGCTGTAACGCAACATGCAATGTAACATGAAAGGAACATTTCATAAGTGTGGACGCAGCGCGCGCACGAACTGAGCACGTACGTGTTCGCATCTTTTCCGGCATGCGCGCGGCGAACATAGCTCAGTCTGCCGAGAACACGCGGAGATAATTTATTATACAATTATTACTGGCTACGATGACTGTCGATGCTTCAATGATTATCATCAATCATGTGAAAAAAAACGTAACATCAACGGCTCTGCTGTAGCTGTGTTTTCTTCCATTCTTCCAACGTTCGCGCGCGTTCGAGTAAACAACCCGTCCACACTGGCGCTCCGCGCACACTGCGCGCCCCTTTGTGTTCGGCGAAAAAACCGACAAATGGCGGATCGCGGCGCGCACGAGTTGAAATGCTCTGTTCGTGCGCGTAGTGTGCTCGGTTCGTGCGCGCGAGGCGTCCACACTGTGTGATTTCTGTTACATTGCATGATACATTGCGACAGTGTGGACGGCAAATTCTTTCATTGCGTGATACATTGCATGTTACGTTACAGCAATCTGTACGCGGCTTAAAACTACGGAATGGATTTTGATGCGGATTTTTTTAATAGATAGAGTGATTCAAGAGGCAGGTTTATACGTATAATAAAACCGTCCGAAGCAAGGACGGGTCGCTAGTAAATTAATATAGTTGGTGGTTTATAATACAAGTTGGTTAGGAGATTATAATTGGTATAATTGGTTGGTATAATTGGTGGGGTAAAATAAGTCTTCGTCATGTCAGATCGAATTAAAGTTGGTTTGGCTAAGTGAAAGTTTGAGTGAAGTGATAAATAAAAAACGTCACTATAACAAGATAGATGGATATTATTTATAGATAAAAAAAACATTTTTGTTAGTAGTGTCAACATTTTGGTTAGGTTTATGTAGACACAAGGGATCTATAAAACTTTCCTGAAAGTGTAACACGCACGGTAGGCAGTTTCGCATACAAACACAGCGGTGTCACCACCAACCTGTGTAACTACTACTAAAAATACACACTACAACATAATTTATTTATTTTGAACTACTATTACTACTGTACAAATTAAAGTGTTAATTGATTTTCTCTTCGCTTCAATTTTTTATTATAATACGTTCACACGTCAAGCATAATGTATAATAAATTTGTCGATGGTTCAAAAAAAGTATAATTAACTATTTAAAACCTTGTGAAAGGTGAAAAGGGAGGCATTGGGACAAACGCGGCTATACATAAATAGTATGTTTACCTTAGGTTCCAACATCTGCGTCGTGACATCCATAAGTATTTGCAAACAGCTGTTTACGTCAATACCCTTATTCCTTTTTCTTCGCTTTAGTTCGCGCTTGATTTTGTATGGCGCGTCCTCAATTATATCTGTGAACAAATTCGAGTTTTATATTGTTAGAAGTAAAGTTTGGTTCATTTTTTCATGTAAAAGTTTTATGATTACATAAGTTTCAAGTGTGTAGTTTTTATTGATACTAGCGACCCGCTCCGGCTTCGCACGTGTGTATCACTACATGTACGTACATAGTATATAACAAAGTCGCTTCTCTGTCCCTATATCCCTATGTCCCTTTGTAAGCTTAAATCTTTAAACTACGCAACGGATTTTGAAGCGGTTTTTTTAATAGATTGTGTTTCAAGAGGAAGGTATGTACATTATACGTAAGTATAATAAAACCGTGCGAAGCCGGGGTCGGGTCGCTAGTAATACATATAAACCTTTCTCATGAATCACACTATCTTTTACCAGTTATATAAAAAAACTGCATCAAAATACATATAAAAGAATAGATGGGGAAGGTTTAAATGTATAATACACCCGAAGTGTGAAGCCGTGGCGGGTAGCTAGAGCGATGATAAAATATAAGCACTATTTCCTAAGCAATAAGAGTCAACTCACCCGACGCTAGCTTGAGATAGTCCGTATTAAACTGTGCGCAATGATAGCCATCGAATCCATCCTTCATCAGCGGTATTCGTTCAAGGTTCACGTTGTCAAATAGCTGGTATGCCGATGTTGCGATGAGAACACTATTAACACTATTTCCTTAGCAATAAGAGTCAACTCACCTGACGCTAGCTTGAGATAGTCCGTATTAAACTGCGCGCAATGATAGCCATCAAATCCATCCTTCATCAGCGGTATTCGTTCTAAGTTCACGTTGTCGAATAGCCGGTATGCCGATGTTCCGATGAGAACACTTTCAACACTATTTCCTAAGCAATAAGAGTCAACTCACCCGACGCTAGCTTGAGATAGTCCGTATTAAACTGTGTGCAATGATAGCCATCGAATCCATCCTTCATCAGCGGTATTCGTTCTAAGTTCACGTTGTCGAATAGCTGGTATGCCGATGTTCCGATGAGAACACTTTCAACACTATTACCTTAGCAATAAGAGTCAACTCACCCGACGCTAGCTTGAGATAGTCCGTATTAAACTGCGCGCAATGATAGCCATCAAATCCATCCTTCATCAGCGGTATTCGTTCAAGGTTCACGTTGTCGAATAGCCGGTATGCTGATGTTCCGATGAGAAGGTTTTTGAGGCGGGTCATTCTGAAAACAAAATTAATAAAAGACATTCTATACATACAGCCTTTTAAGACTATAGACTAATTGCAACCGTCTGCAGGTAGCGCAATTGTTTCAATATTATTCATAAATACTATTTTTAATATGTTCCTCTTTATTGATTGTCATTTATTTGTTACTTTATTACCTAGATTTGCTTTCATAATTCGAATTTTCTGACGAGTACAAGAATCTAAAGGAAATTTAGCACTTTGACTTTTAACTACGTGCGACCGCAAACGACGAAATTATAGCAAATAGTGGCAAACGTTTAGGACGCCCTCCGGCCAGGTGGGATGACGATCTGCGAAAGACTGCTGGCAGATGCTGGATGCGGCAAGCTGAAGACAGGGCGCTATGTGCGACGAATGCGTCTCTATGATCTAGTCATCATCATCATCATCATCAACATCATCAACCTATATTAGTCCACAGCTGGACATAGGCTTCCCCTAATGAGCGCCATAGCGCCCTGTCTTCAGCTTAACGCATCCAGCATCTGCTAGTAGTCTTTCGCAGATCGACATCCCACCTGGCCGGAGGGCGTCCTACACTTCGTTTACCGAATCACGGCTATGATCTAGTACTTACGGGTTAATATAATTGAGCGGTCCCCTAGACACATGTAAGACGCCGGTCCTCCGGACCGCCGGGGTCGTAGAAACCAACAGCTGAGTGACGCCACGAACTGCCCAATGGGTGCCGTTCCCTTGCAGTGCGCCAAGGAGACAAACCCACATCTCTTCAAATTGTTTCTTTGACGACCAGCCTATAAGATTTGCTCTGAAAATTAAGAATGAGACAGTTGGATAATGTTTGAAATTGATAGTCTATTTCAAACGATGGGAGAACAAGCGATGTATAAAAATCTAGGGCAATATATATACGAGTATATATATAATATCGACCTATTTAAGACGAGGAAGGAAGTTCTTTTACAGCTATTTAAATAAAAGAATTTGTTTACATAATAATTTTCCCCTACGTTTCTATTGCTCCTTGACAACGATCGCTGTAACGCGATGGAGATATATAAACACAAGGTACACAATAAATTGCCAATAAATATTCGTAATTAAAAAACCTTAATTGGAGTTGTCGTCGCCACGCTATAAGCGGGATCAGTGTGATGTTGCTTATTATGTATCTTGGATATCACACACTACACGTACTACCGTACTACCCACATTATTATAAGTACGGTACCTGAATAGGAAAGGCTCCAGCACATCTGCGTCCTGTAGCGGCTGCAATGGAAGGTCAAACCGCGAGCTATCCACTAGCGGCCACGCTATAGGCGGGATCAGTGCTATGTTGCTTATTATGTCTAGCCTGAAACAAGTGAAATGCTTTAAGTTTGACAATGCAAACACCATCTAGCCCTAAAGCTAAGAAGAGCTTGTGTTACGGATACAAGAATGATATACTAAAATCTTAATACAATGATGATGATGCGTCCAAACCGATTTCGGCTACGGCGACTGTGTGCCTGGTCAGGCATTTTAACTCGGACTAAAGGTCTCCACACTGAAACCGGAGGCGGAGCGGAGGCGAAGGCGTGCGAGTTGTATTCTATTGAATCATATGAAAGCCTACACACACACCGAAGGCGGTGGCGGCGCGGTGCCATAGGAAAAACCGGCACGCCTTCGTCTCCGCTCCGCCTCCGGCTTCAGTGTGTGGAGACTTTAACTGAGTGACTTCATTCCTTAAGGCGTTGGCTTTCTGCCCTTTTGTGTGCTCGCTCGTGGCTTGCATATCCAAGTTTGTTGTTAAAAGTGCGATCACACTACAATAGATTACATAGATATGATATTATTTATTAAAAACACCCGGAACCTGGGTACAAATGTTTGCAGGATAGATGAATGCAGAAAAATAAACTGTGGCTAAAATATTTCATCCCATCCATTCGAAAAGAGACGAGACTTTATCGAGGAACCCTAGTTCTTAAAGTCTTGTCTTCATCTCGAAGCGAAAGCAAAGCCTTCGCTACGCTAAGGAACAATCGCTCTCGCTATAATAAATTATTTTCTCTCGGAAAGAGTATATTGCTCTTCAATATCTGAGTGCAAAAGCGTTTTTATCCCCTAAGTAGGGGATAAGGTAAAGAAAAAATTTGGTGTAGTTTTTTTTTATTTTCTTTTTTGTATTTAACCATTTATTTTTTTTGAAAAATTAAATGTTTCACTCGAGTGAAAAGATTTTTACCTCGTGCTCTTTTGATTCCCTCGCGAACGCTCAGGATTCTAATTTTAAAATCCTTTGATTACTCGGTCATCAAAATTGAGCATGCGGTTAAAAACCAACGTATAACAACTTCACGTTTGTAATAATAATAATAATTCCGGACAGTCCACACATCATCATCTAGCCCCAAGCTAAGCAGAGCTTGTGTTATGGGTACTAGATGACTTATATACTCAATACAATACATTAATGTAATGTTAGTATGGATTTTTCTTACCTCGACAAACTAACAATCAAGCTCTCAATCGGCCGCCTACAGCATTTAGGAAGCACGTCGTTCCGTTTCACGTAGAAATTTTGTTCCCAATACTCGATAAGAGTGACTAGTTTGTTCCCTATTATCATTAGTTCAGGCTTTGGGCTTTCGTCCGGCGTTTTAATGTAGTCTTGAAGGATTAGAGGTTTTGTATCCTGGAAAAGAGAACAAACATCAAAGTGATCACTTTATTTCCCAGTTTTAATATTATTTACCGACCTATATACTTATATGTGAACTTAATGATATGTTCAAGAGTCATTTTAGGTCTACCTTAAATAAATAAAGCACTTTGTTTTATTTAATACTAGCTGACCCCGCAGACTTCGTACTGCCTCATATGGGGTTTTCCCGGCAATTCGATTTTTTTCACCTTTTAAACCTTCCCTAGACCTCCACGAACATTTCAAGACCAAGATAAGATAAATCCGTTCAGCCGTTCTCGAGTTTTAGCGAGACTAACGAACAGCAATTGATTTTTATATATATAGATACAGGAAGCACCAGTTTTAAAATAAATTTAAAACTGGTGCTTCGTATGTTCCATAAAATTTTGAACAAGATCTGAACAGCGGTTTTTGAGTTATTCATAATAATGCATGCAATTTGAAGTCATTTGTTAGTTTTTGTATAAATACATAAAAAAATATTATTCTATACTCTTGCCATCAGAATAAACGTAAGTAATTCATTAATTCCTTATGATTTTATCAAACTACGAAAGTTTTTAGGTTTATCAAAGATGATCTTACCTATATACATCAGCCAAACTCGATGTAGAATGTTTGTAAACAAACCACCCATACTTAACCTTAAATACTCTCTGTTTCCTTTTTATACGCAATTTAAATTACTTGTCGATTTAAGATCCTTCCTTCACTAAATATTTCGTACACTCATATCTAAAATTTGACGCCAAGCAATGGAATTTTCGTTTTTAGTGTCGTGGTTTGTTTATAAACATTCTACATCGAGTTTGGCTAGTGTATAGTAACAAAGTTATACATTATATAGTTAAGACACCTACTGTTTATTGTATGCTGATAGAAATAAGTTTGAGTGGAAATAAATACATTTTTCTTTCTTACTAGAGGTACTAGAAAGAAAAAAGAAAAACTTACCTTAACTAAATACTTGACAACAGCATACAAGCAACTGATCGCCGACTGCGACCGATTCAAGTTGCTATCCAAATTCATCTCGCCCCATATCTCGTCGAAACTCAATGCTTTCGCCACATTTTCAACCGTCAACTGAATCACATTATCTACTATCACGTTATCCGTCACGTTGACTGAAACTCGAAAAGACACTTCGGTATTCACCGGGTATTCTACTATAGACTTGTTTTTGATCAAAAATGACAGGTATTGAAGGGAAATTACTGAAAATGTGGATATATTTTTAGAAAGAGTTGAGGGTAGGATATTCTCTATGCATTTGTCGAGTAAATCGCAGTCAGTTTCGTCTAAAGTTTTGATGATTCTATCTAGGGAGTCCAAAAATCCGGTCAAAATTGTTTGCATGATCATAAACTCTTGGTAAAATAACTTGTCTTGGAATACTTGATGGCAGCGACGGGTGTATCTGTCAATCGTTTGTTCCACGTTCAAATTGAAGTTCTCTGATTGGCTGAGCGGTCGGCTTTGCTTCGGGAATAACCGAATTATATCTGTCAGGGACTTGTCAAACGTCGTTATTGACAGTTTGTATAAATCTTTCAATTCTGGCGGCACCCATTCTGTTTCCTCATCTGAAAGTTGCAAGTTACCGAAACTCTCTTTGATACTTTCATCGGATATCGGTATGAAGAATTGTGATTTCGACTCTTTATTGTCACTTTTCTTGAACACGTGCAAAGTGTTAGCGACGTTTAGCTTGTTGCTGTCGATCGATGACGTCATTTCTTGCATTTTCATGTCTCTCTGCGCCTTTAAATTATCTTTTTCCATTTCCTTAGCTTCGTAAACTGAGACAATGTTTACGAATTCCTTGAGGTACTTGTCACAGGCAATTTTGAAGCATGATGAGAGGAGTTTTCTGTCAAATTCTGGGCTTGAAATGACAGTTGACAGGTCGTCGCGAGGAAGGTTGGCGAGTAAGCGGGCTAGCTCCATGTGTTTTGACACTTTTTGGGATGAAAAATCTGATATACAGCATCTGAAAGGTATATAGTTATGTTAAACAAAAGAGCGAAGTTTTTATTGTATGTGGCGATATCATGCATCAGTTTGCGATTTAGATCGTCGTTAAATCGCATCACCATCCCAATAGTATCGTGTCAAACTGACAGTGTTAAACTCTTTTTGGTATTCTACTAGCACAAACTTTTGAGTTTCATTCATAGCTGTGACGATTACGTTTATAACTACCAATTTGACATTATCATTATGAAAGTATCTTTAAGCGCAAAAATAGTAGAATACCTAATGCAAAAACGTCATTTTAGCCATCTTGATAGTATAACGCTATTGAGAACTTTGTTTTGAAATTAGTGGAATTTGGCGCCTGGCCGCAAGTGAGTACCTGCTTTTAACTTGGTTCATCAGCCAGTTCCCGTCGACATTGGTGGTAGTGATGTACTGGGCGTTGATCGCGCGGTCCAGAGACAGATCGAGAGGCGATAGGTTGAACACGCTTGACGCTAGGAATTTAACACATTTCATACATATACAGTTATAATTACCTGCTTTTAACTTGGTTCATCAGCCAGCTCCCGTCGACATTGGTGGTAGTGATGTACTGGGCGTTGATCGCTCGGTCCAGAGACAGATCGAGAGGCGATAGGTCGAACACGCTTGACGCTAGGAATTTAGAAACATTTTCATACATATACAGTTATAATTACCTGCTTTTAACTTGGTTCATCAGCCAGTTCCCGTCGACATTGGTAGTAGTGATGTACTGGGCGTTGATCGCGCGGTCCAGAGACAGATCGAGAGGCGATAGGTCGAACACGCTTGACGCTAGGAATTTAGAAACATTTTCATACATATACAGTTATAATTACCTGCTTTTAACTTGGTTCATCAGCCAGTTCCCGTCGACATTGGTAGTAGTGATGTACTGGGCGTTGATCGCGCGGTCCAGAGACAGATCGAGAGGCGATAGGTCGAACACGCTTGACGCTAGGGAGTTCAGTTCCACTACTAGATTTGAGTACCTGAAAATATATAAATAAACTAGCAGCGCCTCGCGGTTTCACCCGCGGCAATTCCCGTGGGAACAAAATATAGCCTGTGTTATTCAAAACTATAATCTATCTCTGTGCCAAATTTCATCCACATCCGTTCATAATTTTTACATGAAAAAGTAACAAACATCCATCCATCCATCCATCTTTCCATCCATCCCTACAGCAAACTTCCGCGTTTATAATATTGGTAGGATAACTAGCAGCTCTACGCGGCTTAGACGTGAAAATTGATGAGAAGTAGCCTGTTTTATACGAGGCTTAGAACTACGTGTATTCAAAATTTAATCCCGACCCGTCCAATAGTTTTAATATATGCCTTCCTCCCATAACTATAAATACTTTTAAATTTAATTAATAATTGTGAATATATTGTATAGACAAGTACGCTATCACATTAAGTGTGCCTATAATGGTGCAATATTTAAATAAATCCGTTCCAATGGGAAAGACATAGCCTTGAAACGCCTCCATAGAAATAACGCTTGCGCAGTCCCGGGTATATCCTAGTTGTAAATACATCTAAATTTGTTTATATTCTTTGTTAATAAAGATTTCTTTGTCTTACCGAACATGCACTTTATTCCTTTGCAATAGTTCCAAAGCGATCTGAACATCCTCTTTCGTTAGCTGTTCATTTATTTTTTCAACGTCCATTTCTTTTATCACTTTACATCTATCAACGGCTAGTTTTGCAAATCTGTAACACAAAAACAAATAAAGAATATATAAAATACCTATCGCGGCGTTACCCGAGGCACAAAAGAAAGAAAGAAAGAAAGAAAAGAAAATCCTTTTATTTGACCCATAAAGTAACCATAACAATAAAATAAATAACACATAAAACATACAATAGCGCCACCACCACACATTTTATCTTAGTACTATCTGACCGCTTGCGATTTGATTACCGTAGACATTGGCCAAATTACCTATTTTAGAAATTTACAAAAATACGTGCGGGTTGCCTTGCCTACGTCTTAAAAGGAAACTCTAAGCAAAATTTCAGCTTCGTAGTTTTTGTAGTTACAGAGATCTTTTGAAGTCACCTAGTTTTTTTCTTTTATAAATATATCATCATCATCAGTCTATATTAGTACACAGCTGGACATAGGCCTCCCCTAACGAGCGACATAGCGCCCTGTCTTCAGCTTGCCGCATCCAGCATCTGCCAGCAATATTTCGCAGATCGTCATATCAACTGGCCGGAGGGCGTCCTACACTACGTTTGCCGAGTCGCGGTCTCCACTCAAGAACACGTTTACCCCAACGGTTATCGGTTCTTTGCGAGATATGGCCGGCTCACTGCCACTTCAGATTGCAAATTTTTTGAGCTATGTCGGTAACTGTGGTTCCCTGTCGGATGTATTATTACGAATCCTATCCTTCCACTCCTCACATAGCTCTTTCTATAGCTCGCTGAGCGACTTTGAACTGGTGGACCAGCCCTACCGTGAGTGTCTACGTCTCAGCTCCATAGGTCATTACGGGTAGGATTGTGATTCAGTCAAGTTTAATAAGCCTCGGGCGATAATATTGTAGTGTGTACATTCAAAACTTACCGAACTCCAATAGAAGGCTCCATTTTCCCGATAATTCGGCAGATGAAGAATATTAAAGCACCGGACTGACTCTCATGGCATAGAGTTAACATCTTGTACGCGTTTAGGGCGAATTCATTCTGTAATAGGTATATACATCAAATGAAGTAGGAAAGTATCATCATATATGAAAAATCATCATTATATACTTGTTAAAGTAACGAAGGAAGAGCGAAACCTCCCAGTACAAGTATTATTTATGCTTAGGAGGCTTCAATGTATTTTATAAGATCTACTATATTGTGAACGAAATAAAACATTTGATTTGATGTAGAAAACCCAAATACGCAGTCAGCGTCTTGGGAAGGTCGCGGGTTCAAGTTTCGCAGAAATCGAATTTTTTTTCGATGTTATGAAATATATTTTTTTACACCACCAAGGTGGCAAACAAGCAAGCGGCCCGCCTGATGAAAAACGGTTACCGCAGCTTACGCCTGGCTTATTTTTACAATTAAGAAAGAAAGAAAGAAAATACATTTATTTGGCCCTTTTACATATTATTATATGGTTTTTACTTATACTTTTACATATAAATAACACATTCAATAGACAAGAAGAAGAAACACAAAAAAAATAGAAGAGTAAGGCTATTATTATTTATATAAAGTTTTGTACCATAGAAACCTAAGGAGGTTTTATATTTACCTTGAGACACGTCTGACACCTAGCGGCGACTGCTTGCAACAGCAGCGAAGACGCGCCCTGTCGCTCCTGAACTATTTGCACCAATTTGAACACTATTTCCTCGTGCAAATGGTGGATTATTGTGTGGATCCGGTTTACCAGTAGCCATGTTAGGTGAACAGCTTCGGTTAGACCATTTTCTACCTGAGAAGAAATTATATCTTAGTTTGTGTTGTTTACTATTCAGTTTTTTGTTACTTAGTCAACAATCTATGCTGGAAGCCCTTAAGTAAACACATAGATTTTAAGTCCAATTTATTTTGATGTTTGTTTTTTTTATTGTGTGATTCTTTTATTGGGTTTCCAAAATAAATAAATAAAAAAAATAAATAAACTAACAAAAACATATTGTTAAAAAGTTGTAAAATATGAATAAAATAAAAGAAAAAAACTTGTGATATAAATGAACTCGAGCTATCTTATGCCTTTCACGACTACACGAAATACACGCCAAAACTACTTAGCTATATATAATTAAATATTGTAAAGATGTTGCTTCTTATCCAGAATAAGAAAAATAAAGACAAATTGAAGAGAAAAGGTTCAGAGGTAAAACAAAAAATACTTAGTCGAGTTGAGAACCTCCTTTATTTTTGTCGGTCGACAAAAAGGAATCATCAAAGAGCTGGTGCTTCTCATGTATAAATTTGATCAAGATTAACTAGTTTTAGTTTATCCTACTAATATTATAAACGCGAAAGGATTAGTCAGGAGTATAAAATACCTGATTTGGTTCACTACTAATTAGGTCTTTCGGTTTAAAGCCAATATTGTCGCAGTGGGATAAAGGTCTGGACCTGGTTTACACTTTTCTAAGTATCAGGTGCGAGTGATAAGTTATAAACCATACTCACAAAGTACTCGCAGTAAGCTATAACACAAGCTGTTTGCAGCACGTCCACTGACAACAGCTTGGTGTCTCCATTGTCAGCACTCAGAGGCATCTTCTTCGCGAAGCCAAGCAGCTGATGCCAGTATTTGTCTGAGAGAAGATTTAGTCTGTAACAAATAATCCAATTAGGGCCCGTTTTACGATAATCTGAAAGATATCTATCATACAAAATACAAAACGTTTATTAAAAAATAATGAGTGTTACAATGTAGTTGGAACACTGTCACCTGTGGTAGCTACAATGTACCTGTGTTACAGGGGAACAGTTTCTTCTCTTATGTACTAGACACTTTTATCTTTATATTAGGTACTTAACAAAACATTAAATAAGGTAACTTAATTTAACTATCCGTTAAACTATTACTAGGTTTTATGTATAACTAGCGACCCGCCCCGGCTTCGCACGGTTTTATTATAAGTACCGAACGGGATAAAAAGTATCCTATGTCCTTCTCCTGGCTCTAAACTACCTCCCTGCCAATTTTCAGCTAAATCGGTTCAGCCGTCCTTTAGTTATAAGTGAAGTAACTAACACGACTTTCTTTTATATATATATAGATTAGTAAACTATAATTTTAATATATTTTACATAATTATAGGGTGTTAAGTACAAGAAAAATAAAAACTAAAAAATAAAAATTATGGTGCTGTCTCTTTCATTAATTGTGAAAAAGTATTACAATAGTAACGCAAGTATTTATTAATAACTGTAAGGCGCCTTATAGTTACTAATCAATACTTGCAACGCGTGACCCGAGAGCTGGTGAGTATCTGGCGCAGCGCATCAGCAGTAAATCAGTAAATCAATATCTTTATTTCTTTAGGCTCACAAAATAAGCACTTAGACAAGTCGAATTTAATACTACAGTTACATAATTATCAAAATAATTTAAAAAATAAAGTGATAATTGATTTTCAGTTCGCTATATAAGCATTGTCATACAGACATAGACATATCATTTATTGATTAATAATTCATACAGCGGGTATCTTGGAGACGTGACAACTGCTATTGATAGGTATCAGTTGTGCTACCTCTAGAGTGCTTGCAACATTTTGCAATTAGCTGAATAGTTTCAATTGAAAATACTAGTTTTAATTTGTTTGTATTATTTGATTGTGACTGAAGACAGGGCGCTATGGCGGTCACTAGGAGAGGCCTATGTCCAGCAGTGTTGAATGTTTTCTGACAGACTCTAGTGACAATAGCTAAGAACATTCTAATAAGAATATTTTTAGAAGATTATACCTTGTGTAAGCTATTACCTGATAAGCAAGTGACTGTAGTGCACTGTAAGGAGGTGGCTCTTCAAACAGATCTCGTTTAGAGCTCGCAAAGGAATGTTTTCTGCCGAAATGTATAGACCATAGCTAAGAACGTTCTAGAGAATATTTCTAGAAGATTCTACCTTGTGTAAGCTATTACCTGATAAGCAAGTGACTGTAGTGCACTGTAAGGAGGTGGCTCTTCAAACAGATCTGATTTAGAGCTAGTAAAGGAATGTTTTCTGCCGGAATGTATAGACCATAGCTAAGAACGTTCTAGAGAATATTTCTATAAGATTCTACCATGTGTAAGCTATTACCTGATAAGCAAGTGACTGTAGTGCACTGTAAGGTGGCTTTTCAAACAGATCTCGTTTAGAGCTCACAAAGGAATATTTTCTGCCGGACTATAAAGACCATAGTAAAGAACGTTCTAGAGAAAATTTCTAGAAGATTCTACCTTGAGAGGTGGCTCTTCAAACAAATCTAGTTTAGAGCTCGCAAAGGAATGTTTGAAGCCGGATTCTAGAGACAATGCTTCGAATGTTCTAGAAGATTCTACCTTGTGTAACCTATTACCTGATAAGCAAGTGACTGTAGTGCACTGTAAGGAGGTGGCTCTTCAAACAGATCTCGTTTAGAGCTCGCAAAGGAATGTTTTCTGCCGGACTGTATAGACCTGTGTTCAGTACTGATTGCTCGTTGTGTAGAAGACTTCGAGCCGTTTTTGAGGTTAGAGGGAAGAGACAGCCATCTGAAATATAAAATTTTACTATATAGTTGGAAAAAGATGAAAAGATTTTTGTTACATAAATCCGTTTGGGAACTACATAGCCAAACTTTGAGTCGCATGTTAGTTTTAAATTTAATTAATGTAATATCAAAAATTACATTTAATAAACTAAGTTGTGTGCGGTTAAGTGATGACACAGGCTTTGCCTATTTAGTATGGAGAGTAGAAGGAAAATTGTTTTATAAAAAACACATAAGTAAAACTAGGAAATAAAGTGATAATTTTTTACTGACCCTATATTTTTAAGGTACTTAAAGTTAAAAAGGATAAAGTAACGGTTAGGATGAAACCTTTACCATGTTATAATGTTACAGGATAACCCGTAGATTTTTTTATATTAGCTAGTTTGAAATTACTTAAAACTCAATTTGTTATTTATTTTTAAAATACTCACCCGCTAGGTGCAGCATATGTTTCACATGTATTACAATATTGACACAAATAGAATACATCAGCCTGGAACTTTGAGCTTTATCGTCGACATCATCAAGGTTCAAATTCGCATCTTCATAGCAGTTTTCAAATTCTAAAATGGCGAATGTCAGAAATTTTAACAAAAACCTGAAACAAAATGAATAGATATTTGCAATAAAAAAACTAAAATTAAAAGTTAAATACAGTAGAGCCTCGCTAATCCGGACAGGTAAAAATCAGGCCTGTAGCGTATTACAGTAAGGACAATTTATCTTGGCAGGTCCGAACTACGCGCGGAAGGCTGCGCAGCAACACTTTTTAGGAACTAAATGGTGGCATGAGTAGGGTGCGCGGGGCGGTGGTCTAGGCTAGAGACGCACCTTACATAAAAACAATCAATCCTATAATCGATCGAATTTCATAATCGATTAGTTTCATTTTGAACTCATTCATTTTAGGATATAGAAGATTATTTATGTAGCTAAATTTACTAATAAAGTGAATTTACTCATTAATTAATTAATTAATTATTATTTATAAAGGATTAAAAAAAATGTTTGGTAAAACTATGCTTTCTATTTTAAAAGACATGATTTACTTAAATTTTAGAAATCTATTAAATATTATTTGAGTAACGACTGTTTGAGAACATTTAAAACCTCATTATAAAATCGAATAGAAACATTTTTTATCACTTAATTTCGATCGATTTAAATAATAATCGATTTAACAATACCCACGAGTACGCACATTGTACATCTCTTTTATCTTGACTTTTGTTAACTTCGATCTTTATCGGCAATACTCGGTACGAGGTTTTTGTCTCTGTCACACGTCAGCATTGGTTTGGTGTTTGTGACGCTATCTCTGTCTTGACCACAGTTGCGTACAAAAGTGTACGTTGTGTTTTTGTTCATTTTTTCAAATAATAAAACAAAGTTAGAGGATAAATATTGAGATATGATACAAATTAAAAAAACAAACACTGAATAATAATAATGGCTTAATGCCATTATTATTATTAATCAGTATTTACTCCCTGTATTAGATATTTTCTGATCCTATATTTGTTTATCTGGCAATAAGTTTTCTTTGCAACTGTGCATGCGCAAAAGTTCGCAGAAGCCTATGTTCAGAACTGCCAAGAAACTTTGTCCTTAGTGTACCAAGGCGTCTGGATTTTAGACTGCAAAACGAATTTACATATATTCATGTACATATTTTCATTTTTTTCACACAGGAATTTAAATATTTATGTTAAAAAGTCAGTAATACGCTACTTTAGGCCTTCAACCTTCATTTTAAAAGCGCTATCCAATGTTTTTTTGGTAACCCCGTGAACGGCCTTGCTTCGTCCGCGAGATGGTGTCCGGATTACCGGGATCACCGAAGTAGCGGGGGTTCGTATTAGCTAGGCTCTACTGTACAACGATAATTAATTTAATATACTTAATATTTTTAGTTGAAAGAGTAATTCAGTTCCCATTGACATTCTGCACATTGAATTTATGGGTTAAAATATTTACCTGACTAAAATGACATCTGGCGAGAGATTAGCGCGAGTAATTCAGTTCCCATTGACATTCTGCACATTCAATTTATGGGTTAAAATATTTACCTGACTAAAATGACATCTGGCGAGAGATTAGCGCAGTTCTCATTGACATTCTGCACATTCAACGGATCGACCTCAGCTATCGCATTGAAGAATATCGACTGCGGCGAGACAGAGGTCGCTTTCATATCGTTCAGAGTGAGTAGCACCTCGGTTTCGGGAATCAGAACTAAATACTTTCGGAGTAGGACTAGGGTCGATGCTAGGTAGCGGAGCTTGGTTTTTGATGGCGCTGTCTGGAAAAAAGGATAAATTGTTTAAAAAAAGATAAAAATGAAAAATTAGCATAATCTTCAAAGAAAAATCTACTTTTCATATTCTATTATTTTCATTTATGAAAAACTAGCTGATCCCCGCGGCTTCACCCGTGCGGAAATGGATGAAAAGTAACAAAAGTTTATTCCTGACGTTCAGTAGTCTTGGAGAGAAGCATCCATCCATCCAATCTTTCGCATCTAATTTATGTGTGATTAATAAATAAAAAACAAAAGTTTTAATTTGATTATGACATTAGTGGATCTATCTCCAGCAGTGGACTAATATAGGCTGATGATGATAATGATTCAATGAGTGGAATTTTAACTACAACTTACATGTTCAGGCGGCGATTGAAACAAGGTCTTGACTAGTGTTTCGACTCGACTCTGCTCCGAAAGCGCGTCCGAAGATATGCACTCGAAAAGCGCTTCTAAAGCACCTATGCATAGGGGCGTTTCTAGTTCGACGGATCTGAAACAAAGGTGTCAGTTTGTACCTTCATATTAAAGTATTTTATAATTTTTTCATTACTCATACTCGGAAAGTAGGTCGGAAGTTGCCTAAAGAGCGGGTTGAAAGTGATACTTTTCAGCCCTAGGGAGAATCTTTTTCAACTGACAGCTATCACGTTACTATTGAACCATGATAATGGCAGAATAAATGCTGAGACTAAACAAAAAATCGCCAGATTCAAAAAATACGAAAGACAAGGTAGTATGGCTTTATGGCTTTCGCCTGTCCTAGATGGACTAATATAAAAAAAAAGTAGCGGCGATTTGATTCTCTTGTTTTTATGTATAATTTCCTTGTATTCGTAATGAAAAGCACAGTGTTTACCTCGGGCGAAAGTAACTTATTTAGTCCCTCGAACTATTGTCGCCCTCCCTACACTCGGGCGCCAAACCCCGTCTCGGGACTAAATAAGTTACTTTCAACCCTTGGGTAATAATGTACTATTACTTCACAGTCTGTAGAAACCAAAAGAGAAAAGAAAAAAGAAAATCACAACTTTAGATGGTCTTTCTGACTTAGGTATGTTACATGGAACGTTGATAAGAGACTATAAGATACTCTTATAGTCTGCTATAAAATTATATTCATTGCATTTTTTTTTTGTGAGCTAAATGTCAAATAATAAAGACTTTTTCATTTTTGTTTTCATTTCTAATTATTTT
This sequence comes from Eupithecia centaureata, assembly GCA_944547425.1. Taxonomy (NCBI): domain Eukaryota; kingdom Metazoa; phylum Arthropoda; class Insecta; order Lepidoptera; family Geometridae; genus Eupithecia; species Eupithecia centaureata. Next base: position 8,906,868 of record OX155696.1, read on the forward strand.
ACCTGGCGGCTAGCAACGACAGTATGGTGTCACTGGCTAACTCCGACCATCGATAGTAGCTCTCGGGTTGGTCCTGGGAGAGACATAGCACCACGGATACTAAATTTAGAACCTGAAACAATTGAAAATGTCTAATTATAATTCTATACTTTTCTCTATCTACGATCTGAAAATACTTGATTTATTTATTTTACTTTAAATAACACGGACAGATCCAATTACATTATTTAAAGGTCACACGTCATATTATATGTATGTATAATAAAAATATCTTTGTAATTTACTTTATTAAGTAGTTACATAATGTACCATAACATAGCTCTGCTTAGCTTGGGGCTAGATGATACTGTGTGGATTGTTAACTATTATTTATTTTTATTTATTCTGATTTGTTGTAAAATATGGTGTGTGCTGCGCTTATTTCTGGCTTGCACGGAAGAAAAGCGCTAAGGCAGGGTTTTTCTGCCAAAGCATCGGCTAACATTTTTGTGTTTGACATTTTTTTTTCAAACTGTGTCTTATTTATATTATATATCAGTGTTCTAGTACAAAAGCTCTGCTTAAATTGAGAATAGACGATAATGTGTGAATTCTCCAGCATTTTTTTTATAAGAAATGCAATATAAATCAATTTTTACTTTTACTAAATTAAATATTGAAATGATTTAAACTTTGCACTAATACTTAACTTACTTTACTTTATGCGTACAGTAACTCCGTACATTTGATTCACATGTTTCAACCCATAGCCTGATATAAAGCTTACGATTAATTTTTATTGTCTTTCACTTAGAATCTCAACTTCTCTGACCTTCTCCTGATGCATAGTTTTCTGAAGCATGTAGAACAGAACTTCCCTCGTAGCCTGGGCTTCTTGTTGTTGAGCTCGGCCTAGGACGCTGCCGCCTACAACAAACAAACACACTTTCATAGTAACGCTGCCGCTTACAAAAAACAAACACTCTCATATTGGCACTGCCGTCTACAATAAAAATAAACACACTTTCATATTGACGCTACCGCCTACAACAAACAAATACTTTCGTATTGACGCTGCCGTCTAGAGTAAAAACTATAACATTCTTATATTGGCGCTGCCATATACAAAAAAAAAAAACACACTCTCATATTGGCGCTGCCGTCGCCAACAATAAACAAGGAAACTTTCGTACTAAAACAAACAAACGGAGGTCACGGAACATCCAACAAGGAAATATAGGAGATAAGAAGTTTTATCGAAAAGAAACTCCTTTATTTTCGACCGACTACAAAAAAGGAGGAGTTTCTCAAATTGACTGTAAGTATAGAGAACCATGTTTTTTTTTGTTTTAAATTCCTTTTTTATTTGACCTTGACTTTTTATTTGAAAGCTGGTGCTTTTCGTATGGTTCAATTAAATTTTATAAACATTAACCAAAATAATTTCTTCCATTATGTAACCAACCAGTCAGTTGGGGCTCATTGGGGGAGGCCTATGTCCAGTATTGTCCAGCAGTGGACTAATATAGGTTTATGATGATGATGTAACCAATAGATATTAAAGGAACACCATAAAATCTTCACTTTCAGACTATGCACTAACCAATCTAGTGCCAGGTGTAACTCACCTCCCATGTTGCTAAATACTTTGACAGCGACAGGTTCCAAACCTGCGATGCATTCTGCATGCGCGCCCGATGCCATTAGACCATCGCAGAGTTGTATCAACTGTAAAATAACTTCAGCTTTATAAGGATCATCGGGTCTCAGGTATAAAAAAACATAGTATACATAAAATACATAGTATAAAACAAAGTCGATTTCCTTCCCGCATTCTGTCTGTTTGTCTGTCCATATGTATGCTTAGATTTTTAAAACTACGCAACGGATTTTGATGCGGTTTTTTATTAGATAGAAAATAGGAAGGTTTATTTGTATGATAAACCAGTGCGAAGCTGGGGCGGGTTGTTAGTTAAATTGTACTTAAATACTAGTGGTTGCGCGCATATTCAACTTATTGTAACTAGTTAACTTTCTGCGTAGAAGCAAACGTTTTTTAGGTGTCTATTCCCTTTTCTCCCCATCCCTCTCCAGCACATAGAATACCGCTCAAGAGTGAGCGAGACGCAACATCCGCATGGGTCATATAAGATGGCTCACTAAAACAGTCGTTGGTCGTCACTCGAACGATAAACAGCAAAAAGATCACCTCGATCATCCGCTCCTCTGGGAACCCCTAAATTCCCATCTGTGCCGTGATATACCGTGTGCGCGCCGCGAGTGTTACTTGTACTGGATCTGGAGCTCACAGAATCAAAGGTATGTGCTTTTCCGCTCCTGGGGACGACTGACTCATCATAACCTCCTCAAACCTATATCAGTCGGCCGATTCCTTGTCCTGGACACTCAAAATCCCGCAGACCTACTATCTGGCGATCCCATTTTCTGGTCCTTACGAGCCGCGATATACCTACTCGCTTGTATATCTCGCTAAATAGTTGAATCTGCGCCGCAATCTTGTTTCGTTTTCGCTTCACACGTTACACGGCATAGACCGCCATTTTGTTGTTTACTTAGTACGCATGCAATTATTTTAAAATAATTGCTACTTTCACATCGCATCGCACCCCATCGCATCGCATCGCGCATAAATTATAACTTCAAATAGGAATCGCACTAAACCTATTTAGTTATAATACTATAGTCAACCCCGCTTAACCTAAACTTTGCCTTTCGTATTTCGCATTCTTCATTTTCTGTAGGTAGGTACGTACGTAACGTCACCTACGCACTCCCGCTACGCCCTTAGAATATCCGCTTATTTTGTGTAGTCTTTCGCATCAATTAGACATTTAATTTAAATACAACGTAGTTAGTAACTTTCAGTAACGCACCGACTCGTTAATTTTATTCATTCTAGCCCTACGCTTGAACTCGTAAGCAAATCAGCTGCTGGTAAATTACCTACACTGCATTGTTACAACTTACGCATTTCTGCTATATCGCTTTACTTACCGCTACATATACATATATATTCGTGATTATAAGAGCTTTGATTTTCCAATCCATTCAAAATGCCGCCGCCTTCTGTAGAATCTACCGCACAAGCGCAGCTAAAACTACTGTTCGCTAAGAGAGACCGAATATTCGCTCGAATGCAAGCTATAAGTGATCGCGCGAAGAACTTGAGTTCTGCTGGTATTCCTACCGACAAGGAATCATTTCTTTGTGATTATGAGGTTGTTGACATGTTACATTGCGACTTCGAGAAGTTAGTTGATAAAATAACAGAAATAGAACTGAAACTCAATCCCGAGACCGCAATCAACTTCCAGGTTCTATCATCGTTTGAGGACCTGTTAGGTTATGTACGTCGCACTGCTAGAAAGCTGCAGTCCGTCGACACGGATGTTAAACCCTCTACAGCAGTTGCAACTGCTGCAACACCTCATAGGTCACCTAGGCTGCCGCCCATAGAAATCCCTAACTTTGATGGTGATTTAAAGGATTGGCCTCTATTCTATGCTAGTTTTCAAAATTCGGTTCACAACAACGCTTCTCTGACCGATTCAGAGAAATTATACTACCTTCTAGGTAAACTCACGGGCCGCGCCCGGTCAGCCTGTGCAGGCATAAATTTGGTGGCTGAAAACTACTCACTTATTTTCGATTGGCTCAAAGATAAGTATGAAGACAAACGCCTCATGGCAGTATCCTATCTAGATGAAATATTCGATCTAAAACCAGTGTCAACGAGTTCCGCTTCTAGTCTGGAATTATTTCTTGACAAGTTTTCAACTTCAATCGCTGCATTAAAAAATCTAGGTATAGATAACCTCGCCGACTTCGTGTTTTTATACATGGCGCTTAAGAAATTGGATGTTGAAACTGCGCGTTCGTTCGAGTTCGATCAACTTGGCTCGAAAATTCCAACATTCGATAGTTTGACGGCTTTTTTGAGAAATCGTTTAAAAATATTACAGCGAACTTCGCCCGCACAACCTTCTAAGCGTAAGCCCCATGGTTCTACGCAAACATATGTCAACACAACAGCCAGTGCTGAGTCAGGCTCATCATTATGCTCACTGTGTGATAAGCAGCATGATATTATATATAAATGTCAGGCTTTTCATAAGTTAGACGAACGCGAACGTTTTGCGTTTGTAAAAACCAAGCGTTTGTGTCTTAATTGTCTCAGTGATAGACATCGCATCGCGAATTGCGCTTCCAATTCTCGTTGTAAGAAGTGCAACTCAAAGCATCATACCTTGTTGTGCTTTGGTAATAAACCGCAAAATAGTAACGCCGCGCTAACCACGGCGCCCGCGCCGCCGCCGCCGCCGCCACCGCTCACGTCGGCGCAGCTGCCCGCCTCGAATGAGACGTGCGCGCTCCCCGCTCGTTCTTCGCATCATGACAATATCGCACTGTGCGCGTTATCAGCTGATAATGACTTTGTTCATCGCACCATCGTGCTACCTACCGCTCGAGTTATTGTTATAGATTCTCACGGTAACGAAGTTATCGTGCGCGCTTTGTTAGATAGCGCATCACAAAGTAATTTTATTACTTCTGATTGCTGCAACCGCTTAGGATTAAACCTAAAACAGAACCCTACTTCTCTCGTACAGGGAATAGGAGGTTCTAGTAAGACAATTCAAGGTTCAGTAACGCTTAGATTTTTCTCCCGCTTGGATCGCCGCGTTCATTACGATATGGAATCGTTAGTAGTAGACAAAATAACAGAGCGTTTGCCCGCGGTTTCGGTCGAAGTTTCCGACTTGAGTAACTTCAAAAATCTGCCTCTGGCAGATGATACCTACTCCGTGCCGGGTTCAATTCAAATGCTAATAGGCGCTTCGATTTTCCCTCACCTACTACTACATCGTAAGGTTCAAGGAAGCACTTCGCTTCATTCTCCGCTCGCCTTGGAGACTGTCCTTGGCTATGTTGTCATTGGTAACGCTCCTACTCAAGTAGGTAGCTACCCATCGCTCTCGTACTGTTGTACCTCACCCACTTTGGACTCTGCCGTCCGCAAGTTCTGGGAGCTTGAGGAAGTAGACGTCGCACCGGTACTTAGTCTATTTTCGTCTTAGCACGCCTCATATAGGTTATTTTATCAGCTTGTCAAACCCGCATCGCTATTAGAAATACCCGCATCGCTATTAGAAATATTTTTGCATTTTCCGCATTTTGTCGCACTTTGTTAGGTTTTGTCACACTCTTCCGCATCGCATCCGCATCGCATCCGCATCGTTGGCAAACATTTGTTGTCAATCGAATAACCAAAATTCAAAATGACTTATCAACGCAAATTTGTATCATGTGCCTGGCGTTGAAAACCCCGCTGATTGTTTGTCTCGTGGCCTTACGCCTTCGCATATCATTGAACACCCACTGTGGTTTCATGGTCCTCCTTGGGCCCATTTAGACGTCTCGCATTGGCCCATTGTGGCATTTAACCCCTCGACTATATCGGAGGTTCCTGAAGAAAGGAAACACACGCTGTTGGTCGCTGAACCGCCTCAAGAACCGCTATTTATATCGTTGTCAAACCGCTTTTCTTCATGGTCAAAGCTGCTTCGTTGTGTAGTTTACATTAGTAGATTCGCTAAGTTGATACCCTCTCGTGGGCGCATAACCGCATCGGATCTTGAATTCTCGGAGTCACTAGTACTTCGCGAACTTCAAAAATTCCATTTCGCTGTCGAATTCGCAAATTTGAATGCAGGAAGATCATGTAACCGTGCAATTCAATGCCTCAAACCCTTCATAAGGGATGGTATTATCAGAGTTGGAGGTCGTTTATCGAATTCTAACTTAGACTTTTCTCAAAAGCATCCTATTTTGTTACCCCGCAAAGCCCACATATTAGATTTATTAATCGATCATTACCACAAGGTAAACTGCCATGCAGGCCCGGACCTGCTCATGTCACTTTTACGCCAACGATACTGGATACTTGCAGCACGCAATATCATTCGATATAGAATACATAAATGTCTCCCATGCTTTCGACTTCGTCCTAAAGCTTTATTTCCGGAAATGGCTGATCATCGCTCCTGCCGTGTTGTAGAGTCAGCGAAGGCATTCGTGCACACAGGTACTGACTACTGCGGTCCATTTAGAGTAACACTTACTCGTGGTCGTGGTATCCGAGCAACCAAGGCCTATGTCTGCCTATTCGTCTGCATGACAACCCGCGCCGTACATATAGAATTAGCAGGTGATCTGACCACTGCATGCTTCATGGGAGCCTTTAAACGGTTCTTGTCACGCCGCGGTCCCGTTGGTCGAATTTACTCCGATAATGGAACCAACTATATTGGCGCTAAACGCGTTCTCTCGGAACTCCATGAGTTTCTGAAATCCGCTCACCACAATACAGAATTCAGTCACGTCTTAGCTGAAAACCGCATCGAATGGTCGCTTAACACCCCAGCCGCAAGTCATTTCGGTGGAAACTGGGAAGCTAATGTCAAAACATTAAAAACACATCTCTATCGCGTCATAGGCGAACAGATTTTGTCATTCGAAGAGCTGAGCACTGTCCTCGCTCAAGTAGAGTCTGTAATGAACACCCGCCCGCTTTGTCGAACGCTGTCTAGCGATCCTGCAGAACCTCTTGCTTTGACTCCTGCGCATTTTTTAACTCTTACGCCTCTCAAATACTTGCCTGCTTTGTCAATTGACGAGAATATCAAAACACTGACTAGACATAACCTGTTAGATCAACTAGTTCAATCCTTTTGGAAACGATGGAGGACTGACTATCTCCATACGTTGCAATCGCGCCGCAAGTGGAACACGCCTACGGACCCTATAACCGTAGGAACCGTTGTGATCCTTTTGACCGAGAATTCTCCTCCACTTCACTGGCCTCTAGGCATTGTGGACGAAGTCTTTCCGGGCTCAAATGGTGTCACACGTATAGTTCGTGTCCGCACAGCAACTGGGTCATATCTACGTCCAGTTGTTCGTCTCTGTCCGCTTCCTACTCAATAACTTTTACCAATAGATAACGCCGCGTCTTAGTTTTATTCGCTTAACCCGCATATTTAGCAGCACCCACATCTTTGTAGTAATCGCATTCTTTAGTAGCATCCGCATCTTTAGTATCAACCGCGTCTTTCGTATCAACCACGTCCTTAGTATCAACCGCGTCTTTCGTATCAACCGCGTCTTTCGTATCAACCGCGTCCTTAGTATCAACCGCGTCCTTAGTATCAACCGCGTCCTTAGTATCAACCGCGTCCTTAGTATCAACCGCATCTCTAGCGTCCATCGCATGCGTCTTAGTCTTGTAGCGGTATTATTGCCAAATAGTATTCTTTGTTGTTTAGAAGGGGTTCCTTCTAGCCCGGGGGAATGGTTGCGCGCATATTCAACTTATTGTAACTAGTTAACTTTCTGCGTAGAAGCAAACGTTTTTTGGGTGTCTATTCCCTTTTCTCCCCATCCCTCTCCAGCACATAGAATACCGCTCAAGAGTGAGCGAGACGCAACATCCGCATGGGTCATATAAGATGGCTCACTAAAACAGTCGTTGGTCGTCACTCGAACGATAAACAGCAAAAAGATCACCTCGATCATCCGCTCCTCTGGGTACCCCTAAATTCCCATCTGTGCCGTGATATACCGTGTGCGCGCCGCGAGTGTTACTTGTACTGGATCTGGAGCTCACAGAATCAAAGGTATGTGCTTTTCCGCTCCTGGGGACGACTGACTCATCATAACCTCCTCAAACCTATATCAGTCGGCCGATTCCTTGTCCTGGACACTCAAAATCCCGCAGACCTACTATCTGGCGATCCCAACTAGTTTCAATTCGTTTCTATTCTAATTTATTTTTTTTCATTTTCCTTGTTAATTAGGCATTGATTTTTCTTTTAGATTGAAATGTCTTTACCTTTGGTATTTCGATAAGTTGCTTCGAATGATGTTTCGAAGAGGATAGTTGAACCAAAAACATCAGTATACTATTGACTAGATCACAGCAGTTTCTGAAAGAAAACAAACTAATTTAAGAACATTGCTCGATAAATGGGTTTAAATAAAAAGTTATAATCGTATAATCTAATCGTCTCTCTCTAATCGTGTGGAAAAAGTTATTCGCGATTTATGACATTTCTAGTACTCAATCAAAATCTCCACTAGAGACTTTTGATCTTTATTATGAACAAGGTCGATAGGCTTCAAAATGGTTTTTTTGAAAATTTACTATTTTCTGCTGACTTGTACTTTTTTAATTCTGTGAATACAGTTCAGAATATCTGAAAAAGTTGTGGATAGTCTTCTGGGCCCTTACTGTCTAGTCTCAAAAATCCACCCTGTAGATTAATATAAATTGATGATAATTAAAAATACTTGGTAAAATACTCACGGTATTTCATGTTGCTCAATCAATTCCAACTGCTTCAAAAGGAATCCTATGAACACCAGATCGCTATCCAACATGCAATAGTTTACTCTCAGAGTTAACAGTTGATTCAGTAGGGATAGAACTTGTCTGTGATGCGGTATGTCGTTTTGCATCGTATAGGTCTGGAAAGGTGTGTTTTTGAATGGCAATTCGTTGAGGAAATGAAATACTTAAGCAAATAATAACAGTTTTAAAAGTTAGAGATTGTTGGCTAATAAAGCACTATTATATACGCAATAACCCGACCAAAGAAACTTATTATAAAGTTCTACGTATCTGATTTATAATATTGGTCTTTTCCTATGTATGCGACTAAACAGTTGAGTCCGACTGACGGTAGTTTCGAGACGTTATCGTTGAAGTCTCGAAACTCCTTTTTTCCCTACTAAAAAAGTAGAAGAGATTCTCGATTTGGAAAAAAAAATATTCGATAGGTATTTCTTTACTTCCCAAGTCCCACGTAAATTGTATCGAAATCAATGAAGTTGTTTTTTAAGAAATCAACAAATATAAGAATTGGGTCATCACGTGAAATCAAATCGGCTAATACAAAAAACATACAAATAATATTTTGTAAGATATGTGATAGTTAAAAATTACCTTCAAAGACTGAATAACTACAGGTTCAAACAACCTTATATACCTCTCCAATTCTTTCTTATTAGTACTCCATTTCCTGTCACACTTATTTTTCGCAAAATTCTCCATTGCAATCAACAGCTGCTTCTGCGCCGCCATTTTGGAATTCGAATCCGTAGACAATTTCTGACTTCCACCAGAGCAATAACTACTTCGTTTCGACTCTTCTTCGTCTATGGTTTTTAAATTATTGAATTTTAGAACATCTTCGTAGAAACTTATTTCTGTTTTTTCTTCGATTTTGTCGCTTATTGACATAAAATCGTTGTATTGGTTTATCATGTTGGTGCCAAAAAGGCATTTTAGTAGCTGGGTTATGCAGTACACAGTTAAATCGCCACAGACCGGTAAGATAACTTTGAGGTAGTAAAGTATTTCTTCTGAGATTGTGCCGATTTCCTTTTCTGTGGCTAGCTCTAGTTGTAATGCTAGACTGTGTAATACTGTTCTAAGAAATGTGTGGAATACGCTGCTTTTCGGGTCTAGATTTATCTGCAAAAGAAACATACAAGTTTATAGAAATTGCATAATTTTTTTTTTGCTACATTAAACATGGTGAGATAAGGTACATATTTGCTTGAAATGTTTTTTATTTATTTTAACATAATCTGTGATACTTTTTACTCTTTTAAAGGGACTACTCTGTACTGCCCCCCTTAATGTAACTATGAGACTAAAGAATACAAATGCAAGGTAAAACCAACCTTATGATTAGAGTAAGTAGCTCGCAAGTTCTCATAAAACTTCATATAATAAGGTTCATTATAGAAATGCCCCGTAAAGTTAGCCTTTAGACTCGAAGCTGGTAACTTCTTTTTGAGAGGTCCTTTGTCATCTAAAGTTTCTGTTACTGTGCTATTCTTTCTTTGGATTGAATCTGGAATCATAATTTCAACTTTAAAACTAGAAACGTATGGTTCAAAATCTAATGGATTTTAGATCAATCCTTGAATATATCCAGTAAAAAGTCAGTAAACACAGAGGTTTGAAACTCTTCTTGAATAAATAAATAATGCTGAACAAATCGCTAACCGCGCAGAGCTTTTTATGGGTACTAGATAACTGATATACTTTAATTAAAACAAGTTTTTGATAGATACTTAAACTTTTTAAAGTTACTTTTACTGGGTATCGAACCCGCAATCTTCTCTTTCCAGGGGCCGACTTGCGTCTACTGCCCCACAGAGGGCGTCATAAAGTGTTCATTAATTAAAATACCTATGCCTCCTGCCTATCATTTCTCACCTTGTGTTTTCCTCCTAACAGGACTTCCGGGCAAGGCAATACCACTCTTATTCAAATGCACATTAGGATTCACCTCCTCAATCAAATGTACGAGTACATTCAGCATTTTCAGGGTCACTTGTAGGAATTTCTCAGCTAAACTGGCTACCCTATCGCTGTCTAAGTGCTGCCATCTCTTGGTGGTTTGCGTGTCGCGCTCAAAAATGTCGCGGTTTGTTGTTTTATGGCGCATTATGTTGTGGACTTCCACTGAAATAAAGTAAAATATAACAACGATTAAAGTGTATTCGGTATATTTGAGGAAATCAAGGAGTAGAAAAAATTAAATGTGACCCGAGAGCTGTCGGAGCGTCTGGCTCAGCGCATCAGCATTGCCATACAGCGTGGTAATGCAGCCAGTGCCTTGGGGACGCGATGACTGGTATTGACATGGATCAATTGAGCTACCTTTGGACTATTTAAGTATTTGCAGCCGTCTGCAGTTAGCTCAATGGTTTCATGTACAAGTAAAATTTATATTTAGCTTGGGTCATATGGGTATTTGCCAGGTGACTGATATTCATAAATCTTATACACCTATACTCATTCCAAAATCTTACAAAATCTTAAAAAAAAAATCTTTCCAAAAAAGCTACTTTTATCGCAGAAGACTATTCGTGGGATCCTATTAATGTTCACCTTAGAGACAATACTAATATCTAATCAAACGCTGTTTAATCAGATAATATAGAACCGATGTTTCCCGTAAAATACTACATAGCATAAAACAAAGTCGCGTCGCGCTGTCCATCTTTCTATCCCTATGTATGCTTAGACCTTTAAAACTAATCATCAGATTTCGTGCGGTTTTTTTTAGTAGAAAGTGTGATTCAAGAAGTTTTATATGTATATTAAACCAGTGCAAAGCCTGGGCGAGTCACTAGTGAACACAACATAAATAAAACACTTGCAAGCTAGCTCTGATAAAACATCATCATCGTCAACCTATATTAGTCCACTGCTGGACATAGGCCTCCCCTAATGAGCTCGTCATTGGGGCCAATGCCGATAATCCCCACGCTGGGCATGCGGGTTGGGGATTGCAGTTAAATATGATGAAAATACTCACCAGGATACACCATTCTGCACAAATCCAGCATGATAGTTCTAACAGCAACGGTACCATTGCAGAAGTCCAGGTTTTCCAAGCAATATGTTAGAATACTTTGGTTAGAATATGCAGCTGTATTCTGCCATGGCGTGAACTTGTGTGTAATAGCTTGGAGGGTTTCCAGAATGCCTTGCTGTGGAAAAATTGATATTTCACCTCTATTAATCCAAATAGTTACTTTGCTGCTCAAAAATAGGGAGCTAAAAGCATTTTTGTACAAGTGGAATAAAGACAAGTTGAAAATGGAAAAATACTTTCGAACTAAATTTCAATGGTACTTTTAATAATACTATGCCGAAAAAATAATAATAAAATGACTTGTTCAGAAACTTTGTTGATACTCTTTTATATGGAAAGCATTTCAAACACAGCAAAAATGCCTTTTGATTCCTCCTTTAGGTACATAAAATATGCTACATTTACTCTAACTTTTTTTACATAAGACCATTATTCTTATGTACAAACATAGATCAACGAGAAACGTATTAACTTTTTTGTGAGCAAAAACGATATTGCTCACTCTTTTTATACAGAAAAGTCGCCATTTTCAAGCCACAGAGGTGAAAATAACCATTATTAGTGAACTTTTGTCCTAAAAGAGTTTAGAGACACCTTTCTCCAGCAGTGGGTAGGTACAACACAAGTTAGAAAATAAAATAAAAAATCTATATATAACTCACCGAAAAATACTGACAATTCGACGCCATCAGCATCCCTACCAACTCAGCCACAACAACCTTCAACCCCCCACCCCCTTCTTTAGCCTCCCCCCTCAACTGCTCTGGCATATCACTGTAGAAGTGTATATCTCTGACTAGCTGTAATGCTGGTCTGTTTGTATTGTATGATAGGAGGGCTGTTTCGAGGTAGGCGGCGTAAGCTACCATTTTGGATGGTGTATCGGTTGGGGTCACGAATAGTGTTGGTATTATGCTGAAATAAATAAATAAATGCTGGAAAATTCACAAAGCATCATCTAGCCCCAAATTTAATTGAACTTCCGAATATAATCAACTTTTGATAGGCTTGCTACTCGTAAGTAGCCTGGAAAATAAGCTAAATTTTGAATCAATAAATACTCTATTGCTAATTTTAGTAGAAAGGATTTTGGAAGTGGGGTACAAATCCCTCTTGGGGTATAAATTTGGACTTTACCCTACTCTTGGTACAAAAATCAAAAAGTTACTAATTGAAAGCGAGGAGATTTTATTCTTAACCAAAATAATAGTAGGTAATTATAATGTTGGAAAGTCCGCATTTCATTATCTAGCCCCATAACCTTGACAAGGAAGCAAATGACTTTATTTGAAACTGTATCTCACGTATTTTACCAAAAGTTCAATCATAGTGAAATACAAGTTTTCATGAACATTAACAACAGGGCAACAATCACGACTTTACCTTATAGGTGCTTCAATACATAGTATAAAATAAAGTCGATTCCCGCTATCTGCCTGTCTGTCCATCTGTATGCTATCGTTAAAAGTACGTACGGATTTTGATGTAGTTTTTTAATAGTTAGAGTGCTTCAAGAGGAAGGTTTATACGTATATAATACACCCTTGCGAAGCCGGGGCGGGTCATTAGTTTAGTATAACTACTATACAAACCTGACAATAGCCTGTGTAGCCGCATTCCTCACTTTTTGATCTTGGTCTGCTAACAACCGAACTAACGTGTCCATTATCATTTTACTTCGTTTGATGTAGTCTGGGTATAGCAAGTACAACCTGTAGACAAAATATTTTTTTATCAAGAACTATCAACAGACTTTAAATTGCTAACATTATTAGTCAGACCGCACACCAGGCATAGAGGTACATTTGTTATTTATGTCGCCACAATCGTTGCGAAGTCGTTGCGCTGCAATTGTATCCTCTACAAATGTATTGAAAATGCGCACATCGGAAGCACAGTTGTAGCGTGGTTCCGCTTTGAGAATGTCGCCATCATCGTCTGATGACGAAGATTTCTAGATGTAGCGACACAAAAAACGAACGAGTTCGATCTTGAATTTGTGTGGCGCGGACAACGTCTCGCTACAAAGTGCGCCCGCCACAAATGTTTCCTCGGTGTGCGTGCTCACGTACATATGTGAGGCGTTAAATGTGTCGCGTTTCAAATGTGGCGCTACAATTATCGAGTTACAAATGTATGCCTGGTGTGCGGTGTGTAGCTGAATGTCAAAGAAATTAAATAACATCGCAAAAATTTTCAATTTGAGCCGTCCTTCAACCTCCCTCAGTACGGGATGCGCTAACTAACTGCGCCACGAAACCAAGTGACCACCTCATCGAAAAACTTTGCAACCTTCTACGGACTCTAGCGCCGTTAGCTGAATGGTTCAGATTAGGATCAAAATTATGTACATGGAACCGAAAAAAAAGGTAAGTTCTGAGGAAACAAACAAAAAAACCTATACATACAACTAAACATCCAATAAATACCCAATAAATCAGATAAATGGGACAGTCCACTATTAAGGCACTGCATTTGAACAATGCTGCGACAGCAGATCGAATGCGTTGCTACAATTGTCCTATTTACTTATGCTAAATTTTACTCAAATTTTGCTTAACCTACCTACTAACATAGAATAAGTTTTTACGAACTATAATATGGATCTATGGTCTGAAATAAAAATATTATTATTAATACGAAAAAACTCACCGTCTATAAGGGAACTTCTCATAAAACTTGCTAAGGTTAACCCTACACAGCCAGTAACCATTGCTCTCCACTTTTACTAACGCGTTTAGAATATCAATCAGAAGCGTCCAATGTACGCTGTTGGATAGAGGGGTTGATATAACGGTCAGAGCTGAGAGAGTGTGGTTGACTGCCGAGTGGATTTCATCTGAGAGGCCCTGGAATAGAGTTTAGAATTTAATGGCAGAAGAAGTACTTTTTGTCGAAGACTTGGACACACTCTGTAAGTATTATTTCTTGAGAGTTATATTATACAGTCAGAAATGCCTAACCATTTCTAACAGAATTGGGCATTTCATTTTGTATGTATGGTGTTTCCTGAGATATATATAGAGCATACAGTCAGAAATGCCTAACCATTTCTATCAGAATTGGTTATGCATTTCATTTGTGTATGTTTTCCTGAGAGATATAAAAAATACAAACAGCAAGTTTTAGGCATTTATGTCTGTATTGTTTCCTGTCTTTGTGTGATATGAAAAGTGTTTCCTATCTATTGATATTAAAAATGTACGTAGAGTACTTACTGGCAAAGAATAAAAATAATCCTGTTTTGGTAATATATTTGCAATAGGATAGATGCCTGGGTAAGAAAAATATTATTCGATTTAGTCCGTCAGTTAGAATTTTGAAAAATAATTAAGTAAAAGTTCATTTATTGCTTGAAATACAATGTTAAAGATCTTAATTTTTCATAAAATTGAATCATTGATTTCTACCTTCCGGCATGCAATAGTTTTAATATAATTCACTGACTAAACATAAATAATAGGCGGTTTTGATAAGTATGATCTTAACTTCCTATGAATCAATGAACAAGGCAGTATGTATAATGCGATTTATCTTGGTAATTTTCTGTTTGATAGACAAAAGAAAAAATAGGTGTTTCGAAAATCTAACTGACGGGCCAATTTGTTTTTTAAGGCACATAGACTATTCTTACCTTTAGCACCAATTCCACCAATATCTCCACACTTAGACCATCAACCACATCGACAGGCAGCAAATTAAGACACTTCCACTTGCCAAAATCACCACCACACAATTTCAAAGCACTCATCAGATAATTTCCCACACAAGATCTCACTATCCCCCGAATCTGAGGGTCCGAATGCCCTTTTAACAGGGTAAAAATATCTGACATATGCTGGCACTCAAATTCTCCAGATTCTTTTAATTCCTCCATTTTCAACTCTGGTATACTTTCGACCATTTCTTCTTTTTGTTCACTTTTCTTCGATTTAGCGAATGAGGATGCTAGGTTGTCTAGGTTTGTGGTTGATTCGCCGAAATGGTCGAATTTCATGTCTAAATCTATGCTTGAAGATAGAATGCCGCCGCTGCTTGACATTGGGTAACCAGTGTTGCTACCTGTCATGTTTGTTAAATTGCTATTTGTTGTGAAATTACTGTTGGTCATATTGGTGCTGTCTTGGCTCATGCCGCTTGCTATAAGGTCGCCTTTTGCGTAATTCTTGCAGTCTAATATAGCGCTATGGATATCTTTGGAGCTTTTTTGTTCTGAGTCGGTTTTCTCTGATTTTTCTTTGTCTTTTCTTTGTGATTGGGATTGGCTGTCGATGCTTTTGAGTAGATCTTGACTAAGGCTCTCTGTTAGTGAGTCTTGATAGCATATGTTCCTTTCTAGATCGTATTCGTTCGCGTTGTCTTGGGAATCTGTGCCTTCTAACAACCCTGGAAGGTTGAAATTGATTTTAATTTAGTCAGCCATGGATGAGTTGGTTTTGGGACCAATAGCCAATCAATATTAGACTTAATTCAGTGGAGTTTAAGCGATAACTTACCTGAATTATTATGGCTCTTAATATCGGCGTCTTTGTCTAAATACAAGGTCATTGCTTGGGGGTATATCTTCAGTAATTCCGACAGACAGTTCAATGCTGATGACTTTACTGATACTCGAATCGATCTGCAAAAGTAAATCATTGTCAAGTAGAGAAAAATAGTACCTATTATATCTACGAGCGCAATACATATATTATTAAGACAACGGCCGCACTGTAGGCGCCTAGGCTCCCACACAAAACTGCGATTTGGTGCGATGCGATGCGATGCGATGTGATGCGATGTCACACGAACTTGATTTGCGAATTTCTGCGATGCGAATTTGTGCGGCGAACCGTTTTGTAGGGTAACCATTCCTTCAAGTTTAGTCAGCCGTATTGGACGTGTTTTTAGGAAGCGTAAGATGGATCCCAAAAAGATAATTGAACCGATTTAAGCAAAAATGATCCAACCCACACAAACCTCATTTCGAGATAATCGATATTTAAGTTTGTGGCGGTATTTCTCTAGCTTTGTAATACAAAATGTTGTTATTTTAATTTAATTTAATGCTATGTAAACTCAACTTTTTTGCTATAAATAATATAAAGAATAAATTGTAATAGTTTAGTAGATAATTGGGAAAACTTGCGCCTGGATCATTATTACAAAATTAATTTTGTATGGAAAGAGCTATGTAGGGTGCAAAAATTAAAATGCAAAAATGATACAAAGTGTGATAAAAATTAGTAATCATTTTTGTGTTTTAAAAGACAAAACAAACAAAATTGGCCCTACTCCTCGTCCAAATCAGAATAAGGTTCATCACATAAACCATCTACATCGTCTATTATTGCAGCTTCCCTTCGGTTTCTTAAATTAATCAATGCAATCATCTGGTATCTAATATTAGATCTGCTGGCCCTGTACTTATTTTATTTTATTTATTTATTTTTCGTTAAAGTACGAAACACACAGAAGCCGGAGGCGTGGCGGAGGCGAAGGCGTGCGAGTTGTATTCTATGGAATCCTATGAAAGCCTACACACACACCGCAGGCCGTGGCGAACACGGTGCCATAGGAAAAACCGGCACGCCTTCGCCTCCGCCACGCCTCCGGCTTCTGTGTGTTTTGAACTTTATGGTTCATTTCGTTTACGTACTTAGAAGGAATAGCAATTTCAAATATTAACTTGTCAAAGCTTAACTTGTTTTATATCATCATCATCATAATCAACCTATATTAGTCTACTGCTGGACATAGGCCTCCCTTAATGAGCGCCATAGCTCCCTGTCTTCAGCTTGACGCATCCAGCATCTGCCAGCATTCTTTCGCAGATCGTCATCCCACCTGGCCGGAGGGCGTCCTATACTACGTTTGCCAAGTCTCGGTCTCCACTCAAGAACACGTTTACCCCAACGGTTGTCGGTTCTTCGCGAGATATAGCCGGTCCACTGCCATCACTTCAGCTTGCTAATTATTTGAGCTATGTCGATAGGTTAAAAAAACTCGAAATTGACTAGGTTGTGGGTTGGATCATTTTGGCATAAATCGGTCCAATTGCACTGCTGTTATTGTTAAATAGATATAAAAGAAAAAGAAGATTCTGGATTCATCCATTTAATACGATTATGAACACTGAAGAGAACTATTTTACTCGAAATTTCGCTAAAGTTGTCTCAGAGCGGACTAAAAGGGGGGTCACCAAGTATGACGTAATATGACAGGAATGCGCGATGCAAATGAGATCGGACGTTATCGTGCGAGCTCGCAGATATTTACGATGCGATGCGAGCTCGCAGTTTTGTGTTTGAGCCCTTAGCGCGTAAGTTAGAAACAAACAACCAACACGACAAGATAAAATAAAAGCGGTCAAGTGCAAATCGGAATCGGGCCGTAGGGTTCCGTAAGTACCATCACTACATAGTATAAAATAAAGTCGCTTTTTCTGTCCCTATATCTATGTCCCTTTGAATGCTTAAATTTTTAAAACTACGCAACGAATTTTGATGCGGTTTTTTTTTAATATATAGAGTGATTCAAGAGGAAGGTTATACGTATAATAAAACCGTGCGAAGCCGGGACGGGTCGCTATTTATTTATAAAAAAGCAAACAAAAATAATGTCCCTTACAACTATGGGAGCTCCCTTAATTTATTTCATTCTATTTTTTAGTATTTGTTGTTATCATATACTAAGGAAGGGCAATGACAAGTTTTCACAAATAATAAAAAAGAGTAGTAAAGATAGTAACAAAGTAGGTACTTGTGAAGATAAGAAGCAAAGAACCAATTTGGCGAGGTGGGCGAAGGTCCGCCTGCGACGCAGGAGGTTGCGGGTTCGATTCCCGCCTCGGAACAAATTTGTGTACGATCTGCAGAAATTTGTTCCGTTGGTCTGGGTGTTTAATATGTATAATAAAAAATATCTATCTATGTATATATGTATTAAATATATCAGTTATCAAGTACCCATAACACAAGCTTTGAGTAGCTTACTTTGGGGCTAGATGATGCTGTGTGGATTGTCCAGCATTATTTATTTATTTATTTAATTATTATTTGTAGGACTTTATTCAAGTTAGGTACTAAGAGAAGTTTTGGAAAAATCAAATTCACGCGCCATTGCATTGATATATTTATGTACCTAATCAAAATAAAAATTAACAAATACACAGTTTATCTATCTATAATTAGTCTCAGTAATTGCATAAATATACCACGTAATATGATATGTAGTTATTATAACATCTTACCTATCACTGATTAAGCCACCTTTATTTCCCGTCAGAAGAAACTTAGAAGCGAGCAATCTTGCGCAGTATTTCAACTGGACATCGTCGTCATTTAGGGATCCTATGTTTATCTATAAGATAAATGAAAATAAAAGCACGGAAAATTCGATTTTTTTAAGTAATTATGTATGCAAACAATATACTTTACACAGTAAATCAATATCTTTATTTCTTTAGGCTTACAAAATAAGCACTTAGACACATCAGTGTTAAGTTATTTTTAATAAAAGTTTTATAGGGTAGATTCATAGCCAGCAGTGGACAATTGCAGGTAATCAATGTGTCAATCAAAGTAAATAGATTATGGTTTACCTCAAATAAATAATAAATAAATCATCATCATCATTGTTTAATAAATAATTTGAATTTGTATCATCATCAGCCTATATTAGTCCACTATATTAGTGCTGGACATAGGCCTCCCCTAATGAGCGCTATAGCGCCCTGTCTTCAGTTTTCGCACGCATCATTCGCAGATCGTCATCCCACCTAGCCGGAGGGCGTCCTACACTACGTTTGCCAAGTCGCGGTCTCACTCAATAAATATATATAATCTTTTTATTTCAGGCTCATTATCAACCCATATAAAGTAAGTACTTTAAGTTTATTACTACCTTATACCCTTCTTGTGGTGTTGGTTCAATGGTCTCCTCCTCTTTAGAATCCGTTTCTTCAAACTCCTGCAGTTTTTCAGTGAGGTCTTTGGATAACTGATCTGATGGCAATTCCATTTCCTCCGTCTCGCTTTCTGGGGAATCAGGGGTCTGTAGACAAAAATGAACTTTGAAAAGAAGCGAATAAAGTAGAAAATGTAATGAGCTCTGGTACTATCTTCCAAAAGTGCATGGAGGCGATACATCACAGCTGGACATGGCTCTTTTAAGCAGGGGGGTTATAAAGATAATATCGTTAATTGAATAATATTTTTTTTTGTTTTTTTTTTTTATTCTTAGACCTCACTTCTTTCATGCACTTTGGGATCATTCTTTGAACAAAAATGCATTATAAGAGATAACTCAAATAACTTATCAGATTTTGATCAAATTGAAATGAATCATCAAAATCGTTCCACCCAGAAAAAAGTATTGCATAATGCTCATAAAATAAATTAAAAAACAAAAGAAATAAAAAAAGGTGTAGAAAGGTTTTGAAAAGCTCCAATCAATAACACATAGTTTATTTGACAAAGCATTCCCATTTGGGAAATACACGAGGATAAACAAATAAATACGAGGACAAACAGATAAAACAGATAAACATTGTACGCAACATTCGTCTGTCATTATGACTAACATACCGAGATTCGTTTGCGAGCTTTGCGTTACATACTGCCTTAGTTATATCGACTTTTATTTTATTTGTTCTAATCCTACTAATATCATAAACGAGTAAGTATGGATGGATGGATGGATGTGGATGGATGAAATTTAGCACAGAGATAGATTATAGTCTGAAATAACACATAGGCTATATTTTATCCCGGAATTCCCACGGGAACGGGAATTACGCGGGTGTAACCGCGAGGCGCTGCTAGTAATACACAAAAGTTCGAAACACACTGAAGCCGGAGGCGGAGCGGAGGCGAAGGCGTGGCGTGGCGTTTTTCCTATGACACCGCGTCGCCACGGCCTGCGGTGTGTGTAGGCTTTGATAGGATTCCATAGAATACAACTCGCACGCCTTCGCCTCCGCTCCGCCTCCGGCTTCTGTGTGTTTCGACACACAGACAGACCTGGAAACTAAGATCCTCACAGCTCAAGCTAGGCGTGCTGAGTTGAAGCAGGCTGCCTAGCTGTAGGGCTCCGCTGAAGGACAGCTCGAGGGGGTCTCGAGCTGAGGACACGGGGCTGGGGGCGAAGCGCGAGGGGGTTACTTTTGGGTTGTCTATAACAAAAGGTTACAGTTTAATACATTTCGTAGTTTGCGATTTCGTTATACTGTAAGTGTCTTAGCTACGAACCTAGTTTGTGTGTATTGAAATTACTTACTCGAATGATGCTTCCCGCCTCTCCTTGCTATCACCACCCCATGGGATGTTGCTCCAACAAAGAGTGTACAAAAAACTTTTTAAACCAACAGTGTACTGAGAAGTGTCTCAGTACACTGTGTGAAGTGTAGGTATGACCTAGCGTTTTGTGTTTTATGTATGTAGATATGTTATTTTGACAATTACTTACTCAAATGATGCTTCCCCTCTCTCCTTGCTATCACCACCCCAGTGGGATGTTGCTCCAACAACGCACGAGTGTACAAACAACTCGCTGAAGCCAGCAGTGTACTGAGACACTCCATTGCACAGTTTTGTGTGTTATGTATGTTGTAATGTAATATGTTATTTTAACAATTACTTACTCAAATGATGCTTCCCCTCTCTCCTTGCTATCACCACCCCGGTGGGATGTTGCTCCAACAGTGCACGAGTGTAAAAAATATTCACTGAAGCCATCAGTGTATTGTAACACTCCCTAGCGTAGTTCTGTATTTTATGTAAGTTTTGATATGACATGGTATTATAACAATTACTTACTCAAATGATGCTTCCCCTCTCGCCTTGCTATCACCACCCCAGTGGGATGTTGCTCCAACAACGCACGAGTGTACAAACAACTCGCTGAAGCCATCAGTGTATCGTAACATTTGTAACACTCCCTAGCGCAGTTCTGTATTTTGTGTATGTTTTGATATGACATGTTATTTTAACAATTACTTACTCAAATGATGCTTCCCCTCTCGCCTTGCTATCACCACCCCAGTGGGATGTTGCTCCAACAACGCATGAGTGTAAAAACAACTCGCTGAAGCCATCAGTGTATTGTAACATTTGTAACACTCCCTAGCGCAGTTCTGTATTTTGTGTATGTTTTGATATGACATGGTATTTTAACAATTACTTACTCAAATGATGCTTCCCCTCTCGCCTTGCTATCACCACCCCAGTGGGATGTTGCTCCAACAACGCATGAGTGTTAAAACAACTCGCTGAAGCCATCAGTGTATTGTAACATTTGTAACACTCCCTAGCGCAGTTCTGTATTTTGTGTATGTTTTGATATGACATGGTATTTTAACAATTACTTACTCAAATGATGCTTCCCCTCTCGCCTTGCTATCACCACCCCAGTGGGATGTTGCTCCAACAACGCATGAGTGTTAAAACAACTCGCTGAAGCCATCAGTGTATTGTAACATTTGTAACACTCCCTAGCGCAGTTCTGTATTTTGTGTATGTTTTGATATGACATGGTATTTTAACAATTACTTACTCAAATGATGCTTCCCCTCTCGCCTTGCTATCACCACCCCAGTGGGATGTTGCTCCAACAACGCACGAGTGTACAAACAACTCGCTGAAGCCAGCAGTGTACTGAGACATTCCATTGCACAGTTTTGTGTGTTAGGTATGTATGTTGTAATGTAATATGTTATTTTAACAATTACTTACTCAAATGATGCTTCCCCTCTCTCCTTGCTATTACCACCCCAGTGGGATGTTGCTCCAACAACGCACGAGTGTACAAACAACTCGCTGAAGCCAGCAGTGTACTGAGACACTCCATTGCACAGTTTTGTGTGTTATGTATGTTGTGATGTAATATGTTATTTTAACAATTACTTACTCAAATGATGCTTCCCCTCTCTCCTTGCTATCACCACCCCGGTGGGATGTTGCTCCAACAACGCACGAGTGTACAAACAACTCGCTGAAGCCATCAGTGTATTGTAACATTTGTAACACTCCCTAGCGCAGTTCTGTATTTTGTGTATGTTTTGATATGACATGGTATTTTAACAATTACTTACTCAAATGATGCTTCCCCTCTCGCCTTGCTATCACCACCCCAGTGGGATGTTACTCCAACAACGCATGAGTGTTAAAACAACTCGCTGAAGCCATCAGTGTATTGTAACATTTGTAACACTCCCTAGCGCAGTTCTGTATTTTGTGTATGTTTTGATATGACATGGTATTTTAACAATTACTTACTCAAATGATGCTTCCCCTCTCGCCTTGCTATCACCACCCCAGTGGGATGTTGCTCCAACAACGCACGAGTGTACAAACAACTCGCTGAAGCCAGCAGTGTACTGAGACATTCCATTGCACAGTTTTGTGTGTTAGGTATGTATGTTGTAATGTAATATGTTATTTTAACAATTACTTACTCAAATGATGCTTCCCCTCTCTCCTTGCTATTACCACCCCAGTGGGATGTTGCTCCAACAACGCACGAGTGTACAAACAACTCGCTGAAGCCAGCAGTGTACTGAGACACTCCATTGCACAGTTTTGTGTGTTATGTATGTTGTGATGTAATATGTTATTTTAACAATTACTTACTCAAATGATGCTTCCCCTCTCTCCTTGCTATCACCACCCCGGTGGGATGTTGCTCCAACAACGCACGAGTGTACAAACAACTCGCTGAAGCCAGCAGTGTACTGAGACATTCCATTGCACAGTTTTGTGTGTTATGGTCGGACGCTTGTTCTATGTAGAGGATGGCTATGTGGTATAGCTGTAAAATAAAACAACGACTGTATTTGTCTTTTCTTCTTGGGTGTTAACGAGCTTTTGTATTGTCGTGTTTGTTTCAAAACTTAACTTTTGTAGTAACTAGTGACTGTGAATTGCGAATTTACTAAGCTTCATAGTTTCTACCAGCAGTTTGCACGCTCTTTTGTTGGATCTTGATATGCTAGTTTTACTTCACTCAAAACTATTATTATCTCGAATTAATAAATGTTGTATAAGTAGAAACAAAAGAAGTTTCTAATGCAAATCACACTTTCGCATTTATAATAATAGTGTTTGTGATATTTGGATGGCAAGATAAAATTGGAGTTTCGATTTCTACTGCGATAATAGGGTAGTTTCCTGGGTAAAAAAATATTATTCTATTTAGACCATGAGTCAGATTTTACAGAAATAGCACTATAACAATAATAAAAGGACACAATTTTTTTCTAATCTCGATCAAACAGAATATGACCAAGATAAAACGCATTAGTGGGGGCTCGTAACGTCAGGCCATACTATAAAATGACACACGGCGTGACGTCACGCGTAACTTTATCGGAGGATATCTTCATAATTTTTGTATGTTAAACAAAAGAAAAAATATGTCACCAATACATATTTTATCTCATCATGTCATATCCCCGAAACTGTTCACGAGCGCATTGGAAGATATGTTTAAGACGCTGGACTGGAAAGGTAAGGGCATTAACATAAACGGCGATTACATCTCACACCTGCGATTCGCTGATGACATAGTCGTAATGGCGGAGTCGCTAGAGGAGCTGACCCACATGCTGGACGGCCTAGCTTCAGCCTCGCGATGTATCGGTCTTGGCATGAATTTGGATAAAACCAAAGTCATGATCAATGGCCACATTGTTCCGGGACCGATCGTCGTAGATGGTCACCTTCTTGAAATTGTTTCCGAGTATACTTACCTTGGGCAGATTGTACAGCTAGGTAAAAACAATTTTGAGAAGGAGGCCAAGAGGAGGATCCAGCTAGGCTGGGCAGCATTTGGGAAACTACGTCAAGTCTTTTCTTCATCCATACCGCAATGTTTGAAAACGAAAGTTTTCAATCAGTGCGTCCTACCCGTAATGACCTACGGAGCTGAGACGTGGACACTCACGGTAGGGCTGGTCCACCAGTTCAAAGTCGCCCAGCGAGCTATGGAAAGAGCTATGCTCGGAGTCTCTCTGAAGGATAGAATTCGTAACGAATACATCCGACAGAGAACCAAAGTTATCGACATAGCTCAAAGAATTAGCAAGCTGAAGTAGCAATGGGCCGGCCATATCTCGCGAAGAACCGACAACCGTTGGGGTAAACGTGTTCTTGAGTGGAGACCGCGACTCGGTAAACGTAGCGTAGGACGCCCTCCGGCCAGGTGGGATGACGATCTGCGAAAGACTGCTGGCAGATGCTGGATGCGTCAAGCTGAAGACAGGGCGCTATGGCGCTCATTGGGGGAGGCCTATGTCCAGCAGTGGACTAATATAGGTTGATGATGATGATGATGATGACATATTTTATCAAAATCTAACAGACGGAAACTAGCCTTTTTTGTCTTATGTCTGAAAAAATACCCATGTAGTACAACTAACTCACTTCTAAATAATCCTGCACTCCAAACATATCATTTTCCGCAAACTTAGCCAGATCATTGACTTGGAATATGGCTTTGATGACGCAAAACCAACCGAGCACCACTGTGTTTTCTGAAGTAAGCGGCCATAGTTTTTCTGCAACAAAATTAAATAAATCAAATATATAATGCAGTAATGAAACTCAGCAGTGATAGATTCATCATCATTTCAGTCGAAAGATGTCCACTGTTGGAGATAGGCCTCGAATCCGCAAATCCAAAAAATCCAAAGACTGCAAGGACCAGCCTATGAGGACAATACCTACCTAAAATTATAGGTAAATAATTCAGGACACAACATCATCTAGCCCCAAGAAAGAAAGATTTTTATTTACCTTACAAACTACTATAAAATAAATCTAATCTATTACGATTTGTGCGTAGCAGAGCGCAAGGCAAACGTGGCTCCGCTCAGCATTGTGCTCGATACACACTGGTTTAAGCACCCAGCGCTGGTTTTCAGAGGGAACCAACCTAGTCAAGCTAAGCTAAGCAGAGTTTGTGCTATGGACTATACATAAACTAGTTGCTGGATCTGAGATAGCAGTACCTACTCTTGCTAGATCTGATAGATTCATTATTACATACCTACATCTCAACAATGACCCTCTTATATCCTAATATTATTATAAACGCGAAAGATTGTAGGCATGGATGGATAGATGCATGGATGTTTGTTACTCTTTCACGCAAAAACTACTGAACGGATCTGGATGAAATTTGACATGGAGATAGATTATAGTGTGGAATAACAGAAAGGCTATATTTTATATCGGAATTCCCACGGGAACTGGAATTACGCGGCTGAAACAGCGAGTCGTTGTTAGTAAGACATAAATTCAAAATAGTTCTATACCTTTACTTACGGTACATAGTATTGAATTTAACAAGTGCAATTGAGTTCAGTTTCTTGACACCCTATGTTGATCAAGATTTAACCAGTAGTTTTTGAGTTAACCTTAACATAACTGCTAGTTATCTATATGGCGCTTATAAGTGGAGGTGTATTTTCTAATAGCGGTGAGACTCACCGAAAATACTCCCCAAGAGCACAGTCAACAGAGTTTCTCGATGTGAACACAAATGAGCCACACAATTCGAGATGCCACGTCTAACAGCCGGGTCTGTGGTCTCAACGTGAGATAGCAACGCTCTAGCTAAATCTGAAAGCAAAAGAGGATGGATATGACATAACTGAACAAAAACTTGCCATAAAATTGCAATAACAATAAAAAAATAAACAGAAATGTTTTACAATACACAATCATAGCATTTGTGTGATCTTATGGTGGTAAGATTTTCTTAAAATTTAAAGTAGTTTGCCTACTTAAACAGAAAATTTTACAAGATTTTATGCCATTGCGAAATTAGCAAATCTATGTTTTTATTTCTGACAGTAAATTGTACCAACTTAGGATTTATATATTTTGTTAGGGTACATTACATGCTTCCCAGTAGCATTTAAACTTTAAGGTAAACAGAGATAAAACAATAGAACATTATAAATATTACTCTCAATAATTTTCAATCAAACCTTCAATCTCTTCATCTGTTGTGTACTCGGCCAGAGCATTCAGTATCCTTGGTAAATTGCTCTCTAACGCTTCTACAATGAGTTGAATCTCCTTTGTCTGCTTCACAATCTCACAGAGAGTTGGGAACAGCAACTGAGCTTGAGATCGGATCTTTCCAGTACCGGGACGAAGCCAGATATCACCAAGGCAAATGCGGGACAGAGCTGCACGTATCCACCTAATTAGACAAAGGTTTGATTCTGAGATTAAGTAAATTAAACTTTATGAAGTAGCTTATAAGCAGTGAGTTGACAGTACATAGGCAGCAGTTTATTGACAAAGTATGTGGTTTTTGAATAAATTGGAAGGTGATAAAAGGCATTGTAATTTGTTTGGACACCACAGGGTGTTTTCTACATAGACCGAAAGGTTTTTAGGCATTATAGTATGTAATAGCAGCAACATAGCAACAATCTAACTAACACATTACCTTGCATTTCTATTGCTGCCAATATTGTTCAGAAAAACAATGTTTACTTTGTGCAAGTGGAAGGAGAATGCTCCAACCACTGCACGGTTCAAGGCCTCATCTCCCGCTAAACGCACTTCCGCCTGAAATGAAAGAGTTAAATGATAATAGGTACCTACTTAGCTCCATTAAAAATAAAAGAATTCACTGAAAATTACATTAGAATTACATAAAGTACTATGCTTTTAATTAGGTATTTTAGAGCGTGTAGATAAAGAACTTACACTGTTATTGCTGGCCAATAACAACAACGCAGGTACAGCTGAAGGAATCAAATTAGCATAGTGGCGTGCGAAGCTAGGACGACCTCCAAGCATACCAAGACTTCGCCCTAATGTCCCAGCGGCCGCCTGCAGCTCATGAGGCCTACAACAAAGATATATCATCAGTATTAACCTGATAAAAACCAAATGTTTAACCTTAGATCTCGGAATCAACTTACTTGGCCGAGTGTTCGTTAGCTTTCAAGTATTCTAAGGCCTTCTCGGCCTTTTCTACGACGTTCATAGCTGGAGAATCATCAGCCGGTTGTAATAAGATAGGCGAACGACATTTTTTCTTGAAATTCAGAATAAATTTAACGAATTTTCGTCTTGCAAAAAGCAAACAAACTGAATGAAAAATCAATGTTTTTTTTTATTGTTGACAACTACAATATCCGTCAGACTGAAATGACAACGACATAAAACTGACAGTCGGTCGAGTCAGGCTAAAAGATTTCGTTCAAAAGTTCAAATTAGTCAGCCAAAAATGTGAGAATCTTTTTCCTAACAAACAATCAAGGAATAGAAACAAATTATTAAAACTGGTAATTTAACAATTGAGATATGCTAACTGCAGACGGTTGTAGACAATGAGACTAGAGGTAGGTAGGTAACTTACGGAACGTAGGTAGGTACCTACTTGATCTTACAGCCTGTCCAGATAGGGCGCTTTACGCGCGCTTTACGCGCGAGTGCCCTCGCGCGTTTCAATTTATATTGCGTCCAGATGCGGCGTTTTACGCGCGCTCCACTGTTCGCCCGAGTATTTCGATTCGCGCGTAGCACGCGCGAGTCGAGAGTCCAGCGCTTTACGCGCGTAAAGCGCCCTATCTGGACAGGCTGTAAGGGTAGGTAGGTACTACTCAACAGATCCTTAGAAAAAAACCGTAATATTGTTCTGTGAAAAAACCAATCAAAAGTCTGGCTCTGGCACATTCATTATCAATCGATTGATAACAAATGTCAAACCACTCAGCTGATGAAATCCGACTCAACATCAAAACATACACTACACTCACAAAACTATTATTCTGTTAGTTATCTGAACTATGTCAGAGCCCGGTAACCAAGAAATTGACGTAATGCACGGTCTGAGAACTGTTTTATCTCAGATTGAAGCCGCTGTTGCGAAAAGAAGCAAGGTAACAATAAAAGTTATAATGGACCGAAAGTACCTAACCATCTCTCAGTTTGAAGCGATAATCCCTTTTAATACTAGATACTTTAACTAAAACATAAAACTGTCAATTATTCTTATAGAACACCGCAAAGGCTTTAATAAATGTGACCAGAATCATATAATTAATATTCTATTCTCCATGTTTCTAGGATTTACCACAAATTGCTCCAAGACTAGTAGCAGTATCCAAAATCAAGCCGGCTTCCCTAATAGTAGAAGCTTACGAAGCGGGCCAAAGAAACTTTGGCGAGAACTATGTCAATGAGCTTGCGGAAAAAGCGGTAGATCCTCTCATCCTAGAAAAATGCAAAGAAATAAAATGGCACTTTATTGGACACCTTCAGACTAATAAAATCAATAAACTGCTTGGTTCTCCAAATCTCTATATGGTACAGACAGTTCACTCAGAGAAATTGGCTGATAATTTAAACAAGCAATGGGAAAAGTTGAAGAAAGAGGATGAAAAGTTGAAGGTTATGGTGCAGATTAACACCAGCGGAGAGGATGGTGAGCTTAATATCATAATTTAATATGTTTTATTAACTTCTGTAGTCTTCATACAAGAAAAATGTCAATAAAACTTAAGACTGGGCTAACTATATTCATTATCACTCCTAAGAATAAGTACAGAAAATGTTATCATACAATGTTTGTTCTTCTTAAAAACAGATTTTGTTTTTTATATGTCTGTGTATTATCTATTAGATAATGCATTGTCTGTTTTCTTCTAGCTTTGCATATCTTATTCCACTGTAAGGGTAACTAAAAGTACCTAGATCTCCTTCTATCTATATCTGTGCCCAGTTTGATTTAGATCCATGTAGACTTGAAAGCCAGACAGCAATTGGTATGTTAGTATGATTGCATGTTTTAGCTAAAAATGGTGTTCAACCATCTGAAACCACAAAACTGGTAGAACATGTCTTGAAGAACTGCCCAAGATTGGACTTCCAAGGCCTAATGACCATTGGCCAGTATGACTATGACCTGTCTCTAGGTCCCAATCCAGACTTCACAACTCTGGCCAAGTGTCGCCAAGAAGTGTGCGAGAAGCTCAAATTGGATATTAATAAAGTTGAGCTTTCTATGGGAATGTCAACGGACTTTTCTCATGCTGTGAGTATTTATTAGTGTACTTACCTATTTATTTAATAAATAGGTAAGTACACTAACATAAACAAAAAAAAAAAAAAAAAAAACAAAAAAAAAACACTAAAATAACACTGTGTTTACAGAGTGCAGACTCTAAATTTATATATAACATGAACAGTTTTAGGAAGCTTTTGTTGCTTTTTTACTACCAAACATGGTGAACCTTGTGATTTTGCCGGGCCCTACCTGAAAATCAGTGTAGCATCCGGTCTAGCTGAATGCTACACAATGCTGAGGCAGGGACCCTTTTTTACCCTATTTATTGTCATCTTTTATAATTATTTATTTCATTTTATTTATTATGTATAAATTTTTAGTGTACCTAAGTTAGGTACTTAGTTTGGAAGTTTTAAATGGGTAAAAATAAATTTTTTCTTTCTTCCTTTCTATTTTAACTGTTCATTTATTTCAGATTGAGGTAGGAGCAACAACTGTACGCGTCGGATCAGTCATTTTTGGAGCAAGGCCCCCAAAACCAAACAAAGAATAATAATAATTGGATCAAGCTGACGGCGACATCACGACATGGTTTTATTGTCAAAGTTAATGTGACCAGGGCTTCCATTAGTTTTAAAATGTTATTTGGATAGGTACTAAAAGGGTACTTAATCCCTACATAACAAGCTTATAAGCAGTGTAAGTTTTATCATAATACTTAAAAGAGTGCCAAGAAGCCAAATCATAAAACTTTTAGGACTTTGCTTCTTGGCACTATTTTGCTCTTGGTAAGATTAACCGATTTTTCGCGCATGTCAAAGTCAGACAAGCAATGACAGACAACCAGATATAGTTAGTCGATTTCCGAACGCATTCTTCGAAACACGTCTCGCTTTTGCTAGGTGAAGAAAAATGTGAAATTCTGTTATTTTCGTGAATAAAAGTTGTTGTTCTATTTTTAAAATACAGTGTTTTGCTTTTATGTTATCTCGGTTCTTCTGAAAACTTCCACACGCCGTGAACTTTGATATAGATTGTTGTTCTGGATAACTTTTTGTGTCAACAAGAGAACTCGCTCCCGATAACTTGATGAAAGTTTTGTTCAAACAAGGCCGCTCGTGAAACAGGTAATTTTTATTAATTTTTACTTTAGAACTTTGCGTGGGTTCGTATTGTCAAGTGTTGGAAAGGAAGGTTTGAATTAAGGAAAAGTGTTACGAAATTCTGTAGTAGGAAGGTCCAGGACCAGTCAAAACTTCTCAAAACAAATCCTGTGGGTATGTTAGCTACTTGAAAATAACAATACCGTCTTTTATTTTATTGAATTTTTAGGATTGTCTCATCTGGTTTTTTACTTCGAAATTAGAACAATAAAGCTTAAAACAATAGGTATTATGTGCCAAACGTATTTTAATGTGTGCCCAGCAGGGTTTATTTCACTAAGGGAGGCCTATGTCCAGCCGTGGACTAATATAGGCTGATGATGATGATGTTATCAAGTGACTTATAAACATTTCTGTAACATTATAGAATCCATAAAACTATTGACTGGTTATCTGATTCCAACTTTTCAGTACCTATACTACATAGGTTTTGCATCAATATTTATGTAGTAAAAGCAAGTAGAGGCCTGTTCTTGTAATATCTAGTCTTTTTCACATAGGAAGCGTTCCCTGACAGATGGAATGCGTTTCATTTCAATTCACTAGGATTTTGGCAAATTGAAATTTCGAAAATTCAAACAATTTTTATTTCATCTCAAACATATGAATTAAGCTATAGAAGTATAGCACGACACACAAATTATCCAAAAATAAATTTATTTTAGCCTCCACTTTTATAAAGGGGTGTACCTTTCTCTACATTTTAAGGTACCCAGTCACTGAAAATTATATTACGCAGTTGCATGTAGGTATTAGGTCACAAATTGTGCAATAAAAGCCTAGACAAAATGTTTACCTAAATGGCTGACTGGGTAATAAAATCGCCTTTCAAAGTGTTACTTACATCTCATTATGAATGTTTGTAAGTATGGATGGATGGATGTTTGTTATTCTTTCATGCATAATTTACTAAACGAATCTGTTTGAAATTTGGCAGAGTTAGATTGTAGTCTGGAATAACACATAGGCTATATTTAATCCCAGAATTCCCACGGGAACGGGAATAACGCAGGTGAAACTGCGGGGCGCTGCTAGCTATCAATATCTGCCAAAAAGCTGTCTTTAAATAAGTATATGGGTGTTTCTCTGCTACAGTGGAACCCTGGTAATCTGACAAACGTTTTGCAGGACAGTGTCATAACATACAAATGATTGAAGTGAAAGGGAATATCAATTATTACTTTATTTCTTATATTATTTTGATAATTATGTACTTACATATGTATAGTTTAAAATTTGACTTGTCTCAGTGCTTATTTTGTAAGCCAAAGAAATAAAGATATTGTTATTGATTTATAGAGTACTGCCTAAGACTAAAGCCAGGAATTTTCAAAAAAAGCACATTGTAATCTGATAAATTACAAATTTTAATTAAAAGATTCTATGTGAACTACACATCATAGGTACTACAATGTATGTCAAATTTAGTAAATTAAACAACACCCTTCTCATAGTTCTTTTGCCAAGATAATGTTTGTGTTGTATGTACAATGTACATTCAACAGTGATAGGCATTGTACATTCAACAGGCAGGCGGAAACTTAGATAAAAGCATAAGTGTTGAATACCTAACAATTTATTATTTTTTAATATGTCCCGCTTTTTAACTGACAAGGGTTCTGTACCCCGCTTTGCCCAAAAAAAAGCTGGCGACAATGCTAATAGTCACGAACAGACCTGTACCTAATAGAGTAGGTAGGTAGGTAGGTACCTAGTCAAAACAACCACTTGATTTGATTTCTCCAAGTAAAATCGGCAATGGCCAATATAGGTTACATAAAAAATAGAGACACAAATCTACAGAAGTTACATAACCACAGTGACAACAATACAATTGATTAGACATTCCGTCTTACACTCCGCAACCACGTCAAGTGCTAGAAAGTAAAAAGTGAAACGCCCATATAAAATTGCGCTCCAAGAAATTAAAACCA
Source organism: Eupithecia centaureata (assembly GCA_944547425.1). Classification (NCBI taxonomy): domain Eukaryota; kingdom Metazoa; phylum Arthropoda; class Insecta; order Lepidoptera; family Geometridae; genus Eupithecia; species Eupithecia centaureata. The sequence goes on from OX155696.1 coordinate 8,939,433, forward strand.
TGCTTTGCTTGTTACACTTTATAGGGTGTTACTTAACCATTCTAGTAATTACGTAGCTCTGTGGATTAAAGAGATTTACGGGAACATTACAATTACCTACCTACGACTATTAAAACCGAAATAAATTATACCGGATATTTTATACAGCATCATTCTAATATAGCCTCGTACGTAAGCTAAGCTTGTGGCGTACCAAATGACACACAGAACAGAACAAATACCAAGCTTAGAGTGATTTTCACGAAAGAAGTCCCCTAGTCGCGGCGCTGTAGTAGTGCGACCGAATGAAGCCAGCAAGCATATGGCAATCTGTCAAATTTAGTTCCACCATTTGCCGTGGGACTTTTTTCATGAAACGGACTCTACAAATATTTGTCAAGCAGAGCGGGAATCCTACTAAGTAATATTATAAACGCGAAAGTTTGTAAGTATGGATGGATGGATGGATAGATGTTTGTTACTTTTTCACGCAAAAACTACTGAACGGATCTGGATGAAATTTGGCACAGATATAGATTATAGTCTGGAATAACACATAGGCTATATTTTATCCAGGATTTCTCACGGGAACGGAAATTACGCGGGTCGATCCGCGAGGCGCTGCTAGTCGATAATAAAACCGCTGCGGTACAGAGACATGAGAACATTAAAGAGAAGGAACCATTATGTACTTGACGTATCACATCCAGCTTCTCAATACACCTTTCAAAACAAAATCACTTGTAACAAAACACCATTCTCAAAACGATGTCAAAATACCTAACAAATCTCCATAACAAATCGATGGTAAACGGCTTTCAAACGGTAGGTTAACAGTTAAGGTGAAACGCCTCCATACGAATAGCCAGTGCACATTCACTTGACAACTAAGCAGAATAAATCCTTGCTTCCTTACTAATATTATAAACGCGAAAGTTTGTAAATGTACCTACATGTAAGGATGTATACATTTATGGTAGGTAGGTACCTAGTTTGTTCCTCATTCAAGCAAAAACAACAGTAAACAACTTAAAGGATCGGGCTGAAATTTTATTTATAAGAATTTGAATAGACGTAGTTCTAGCCCTGGAATAACACAGGCTACTTTTCATCTCATAAATCAGTTCACATGGGATAAAAAAAACCTTGAAACCTTTCCATAGAAACCAGGCGTGCGAAGCCGCGGGCATATACTAGTCCATAGATAAAGAAATGTGTACTACCTGCTTATAAATTTAACTGATTACCTCATGTGGTTAATAATATCATACGGTTGCTTTATAAGTAGCGGCCCTAGTGTACTCTAGTTAACGCCTTAAACTTAGTAAAACTAGCTTTACTCAGTTAAAAACCTGCAAATATTCTCAAGATGATCAATCTAGCTAGTAATTGAAATCACGAGCTATTATGTCATTACGATAAAAATACCGTTCTTAGAACATAAAAGCTAATGGCCGTACGAAATTAAAAGGTCGATTGCTATTTCGTGATGTAACTTTTTTAACTGTGTGATAATAGGCATAAGAACTTAACTCTTTAGATTCAAATAAAATTCAATGATAGACAAAAAACGGATTCTATATGTTTCTCTGTCTAACTTCATAGAGATGCTGCTCCCAGATTCTGAATTCTCCATACGTTGCTTTCATACATTAGATGATTACGCTAAATCCTACCATCCGATATGGACCGATGCATGGGGAGACTGGGTATAAACGGGTGTCCATTAGAATCATGGTACTACAAATTATTCAATACAAATTTTCAGTTCAATTCAATTCTTGGTGTAATGGCTCTGCGTCTTAGCGACACAATTCTATGGAGCCGTCCGACAACGAATATCACAACACAAATAGTGTGTCACTTAAACATAAGTAATGTTGTATCCCTTCAACGAAACTTTTTTTTTCTTGTTAAGTTTATTTGAGTGCAAGTTTATTTACTTTAAATTAAAGTTTCTGCAATAAAAGGTAGAGTTTGATATTTGTGACATCTTGATGTTGAAGCTAAAGCTCTGTCGTCGGTCGGTTCTATGCAGCCAGAAATTTTTTGGTTTTTCTATTCAAATTATATCATGCATGACTGTAATTTAAACCTATATCATATCTACCACGTCTCCCCATCCATCGAATCATTGGATGGCAAGATTTAGCGTAATCACACAGCTGGATGTGATATGGTATCGTCATCATCTCAACCTGTTGAAGCTTATTGCTGTCATATACCAATATGACCGTCGCTTTTGAACGCTTTCAAACAGTCATGTCTCTCTGTTTATGTTATTATGATGTTTCTCCATCCCAAAACTGTAAAGCACATAAAGAAAAGTGTTTGTCAAGTCACCTTGGAAAGCGTTGAATGCAGTTATCTTGAATTTCATTACAATATTCTTACATCAACAGCCTTCTTGAGACCCGGGTCAACATCGTTAAGTAAACTGTTTTCTCTGGTCATTGAGGGAGAAGTTGTGTTGAGTTCATTTTGCATATTTTTCTTCAGATATTATCTGACTATCATCATCAACAGCGATTTCTAACTACTGTTGAGCATAAATCACTACATACCTACATAGTTTATAAAAGTCGGTTCCCACTGTCTGTCTGCCATACAACATTATTTTTGTTTACTTATATGTAGATAATCGTACTTCGCGAGCCTAAATCGCACTTGACCTGTGTTATTAAAAACATGCTAATAATATAAGCTTTTACTTGGTGTGTTCTTAGTGATATTAAATCGGTAGGTACATCAGTTCCGAACGAATATTAATTGAAATCAAAAGCAAAATTTTAGAATAAACTAGTGTTTGTTACCACGACATCTATCCTTACCTAAGAGACACATAAAACTTTCCAAGACCGTCAGCCAAAGATCTATAAGTTTAATATAAGTTCGAACTTAACTTAGCTGCTGTGAAACTTAGAGAGTAAACCCTCTGTCTCCAGATGCAACTTTGCATATAATAAACTAAAACATGAACATGGCAGTTCCACGTCTCTACGAAGGAAGAGCTTATACAGGGTGCCACATTACAATGTGTACTAAACCGAAAGGGTGATTATTGATCCCTGAGGGGATTCTTATATAGATTTTTTTTTATTTCGAATAAAAAAAAGTTGTGGTAAGCATAAGTTTATAATATTAAGACTGAATTCACAGTTTAAAAAAAAATAGTACCAAAGTGCAATGAAATAAGAAAAAAATGTAAAAAAAGTACTTACCGCTATATAATTTTTTTATAATTAGGTATATTTTTTCAGCCTATTCGTGTTTTTTACGCGCGTTGCACATGATACGGAACCCTAAAAATTAATGTCATGACACTTGCAACTGATATGTTGCGTTGATAAGGAAAGGCCTTCTGATTTGATCTCAGATTTCTTCCGCGATCGGTCCTAGAATCTTAATAGTGATTTTATATTGATTTACCACTCACCGGTAATAAGGAAGTTTCCAATTTTTCAAAAATAAAAACTACTAACATGAATTGAAGGGCATATAAATTACAATATATATGGTGAAAGAATTATTTAAATAACTTGAAAAATGACAAAGTTATTCCAATTTTACTGAACCCCAAACGAATTTTGAAATAAGCGCGAGGCATTTCGCCTGTGACGTCACAATTCCCGGCGAGTCAACGGTACAGGAGGGGCGGAAAGCGTTTTTCGGCTGTTTCGTCGTTTGTCGCTCACAGTAAGTAAGTAGGTACATGGAAAGCGGTGTGTTGTGTGAGTGTCTGTATAAAGTATTAAGTAACCTTATTAATATCTTACTATTTGAATAAATGGGAAAGTCTGTGTGAATGTTTGTTATAGGTAATCTCCGTAACTACTTAAGTTATTTAGATGAAATTTGGTACGTAAATCGATTGGGACCTAAAATAACATATAGTATAGTAAAATTTAGAAAAATTAACCTCTGAAGGGGTTAAATGGGGTGGTAAAGTTTGTATGGAAATTAATTAATTATTCCTTGGTTCGATTCTCTCAAAACTCGGTATAACTAATCTCTGGCATGAATAATTAAACATGTATTTTTTATTTTTACTCAATAACCTCATACTCAATAACAATAACTAGGGGGTGTGCAATAACTTTCTGGAATTTGTATAACAAAAATCTCTGGTTCGTGGGCGAAGCCGCGGGGCGTAGCTAGTTTTTATTTTATTTGCAAGAGATTTCTTTCTTTTTATAACTTTGCACCAATCTTATTTTTTTAGGCACCATTAAATAATGTTTATCGGGTGCACTAATAGTTGTAGGTACTTATCAACTTGCACGGTTTCCATAATGATTCTATGCAACGTCGTCACTAGAAAGTCCTATATATGAAGATGACGTAGAATTTAAAGACTGTTCTGTGAGAACAGCTATTATATTTCCATACCTACTGCAATACTGAATTGATATTTCTATTAGTTCACTATTTTTTTATTCACTTGTTCGTTTCCAAAGACTTAATCTATACTAATCCAATCCAAACATTGAATGAATAATCGTCGGACAAGTTCGGCTTATATCTCCAATAGGTACCTCGTAACATTACAAAGTTACTAAAAAATCGACAAATTTCTAGAGAAATAACTCTGTCCCTTTCATTCAAACGCCAGCCACACCGTCAGCTGTCCTTGTCTTATGTATCCACGGTTTTCCGAAAGGTAAATCTATCTCTGTCATTCCCACTGTCTCTTTCTTTCCTTTCGATTCGATCGAGAATCTTGATATGATATACTTCAAAGTCATGAACATTAATAAGCAGTGATCGGAATTACAAGAGCATATTTACCTAAAGTTACATATTTACATAAAATCATAATGTTGGGATTATAGAGGACTTGTATTTGATCTCGTATATTCCAGAACTTTCCAGAGCTTTCTGCACATTCCCGAAAGCTCTAGAATGTTCGACTGCACAGAAAATAAACCTTATTTACACAAAAGTAGGTAGGTAGGTACATATATTGTTTTCTATCAACTTTAAGATAATCTATTAGATAGTTGCGGTAAACGTGTTCTTGGGTGGAGACCGCGACTGGGCAAACGTAGTGTAGGACACCCTCCGGCCAGGTAGGATAACGAACGAACTATGGCCAGTATATAAAGATATAGATATCATACATTTTCCACTGTAGTTTTAGAGTTAATTTATAAAGATAATTGTTTTAACTTAGTTAGTTGCCTTAAGCTTGTGCATGCTGGAAGCCCTTTAAGTAAGGGAACACATAGTTTTTTATTCCAATTTGTTTTAATGTTTGTTTTTTGTATTGTGATTCTTTTGTTGGGTTTCCAAAATAAATAAATAAATTGCTAGTAACAACAAAAAAAAAAAAAAAAAGGTAATCTATGGCCTATTTTTGTTGGAGACAAGTACCAAACCAACACCGTTCTATGATGATAACTGAAAATGTAAAACTATTTTGAACTCTCAGACCTTATAATCAGACCTTCAGAAAAATACTAACAATCTTAAAACTATGTAGATGTTGTCCTGCACAGATTCTACAACGATAATATCCATTCGGTCTTGATTTAGCCAAAAGCAACAACCGTCTGAGGTGACCGCGCATCGATTACTACTCGACTCGAGCGTCTCGTGGAAGTTGTGACGTCATGACGTTGTTGAGCGGCCGCGCGCCGAGAAGTTTTAAACCGGACAAGAAAAGTATCATAACTTCGTCATTTATGAAGATAATTGAAAAAAAATTTCAGTGGGCTTTATTGTGAGTATAGTATTATTTTTCTACATTTAAATAAAAAATTTGGAAACTTCCTTATTGTACCATTGGGCTAAGTGCCAGTGGCCTCCTCTCTAAAAGTCTCCACATACAGAAGCCGGAGGCGGAGCGGAGGCGAAGGCGTGCCGGTTTTTCCTATGGCACCGCGCCGCTGCGGTGTGTGTGTAGGCTTTCATATGATTCAATAGAATACAACTTGCACGCCTTCGCCTCCGTTCCGCCTCCGGCTTCAGTATGTGGAGACCTTAATGGATGATCTAGGGACGAGTTCTGTACATAAAGGGTAAAACGGGACCTTATTACACTTTGATCTAAGCCAAAAGGCCGAGAAGCAATGGGGTACCCTATTCGACTCCGCTGTACGTCTGTCACCAGGCTGTATCTCATGAACCGTGATAGTTAGGGCTCCCACACAAAACTGCGATGCGATGCGATGCGATGCGATGTGATGCGATTTTGTGCGGAAAATCGTTTGGTAGGGTAACCATACCTTCAAGTGTGGTCAGTATTGGACGTGTTTTTAGGAAGTGTAAGATGGATCGTAAAAAGATTATTGCACTGTTGTTATTGTTAAATAGTTATTAAAGAAAAAGAAGATTCTGGGTTCATCCATTTATTACGATTATGAACTCTGATGGGAACTATTTTACTCGAAAGTATGGGTTGAGAACTGAAAAAATTTTTTTTTTTTATATATGCTCATTTTCAAAAGTTAAAGTTAAATGTTATTGACGATCGATATGTGGCGCGGTGGGTGAAGAACCGCCTGCGACGCAGGAGGTTGTGGGTTCGATTCCCGCCTTGGGACTTATGTTTGTACGATCGGCAATTATTTATTCCGGGGTTCGGGGTGTTCCTTAAGTGTATAATAAATAAAATATCAGCCATATTATACCTATCATTACATCTACAATATCCTACTTACCTACTTAGTCTATTGAAGCGAAGTCGAAGGGAAGTCACAATCAGAAAATTGTCAAAAAAAGGCAAACCTATAATCGGATTCCAATAATTTTCTTGACCTCGTTTTGAACAGAGACCTCGTTTGCATGTTTAAAACGCATTATTGTGAGTCACGCACTATGCCGGATACTTGATGTGTTGCTCTCATCAATTCTATGAATTAAAGATAAGTTCGTTTAAAAGGGGTCGTCAAAACGCTTATTATAGTTTTAATATGACGAACTAGATGCGACCCGCTGCTTCGTCTACGAGGAAATTGATACAAAGCGTCTGTTTTATTCTATTTTATTTATTTCATAAATTTTGGAAATATTACAGCTAGGCTTATAAATATAGTGTTTGTTTATAACATAAGTATATACATTCAAGAAGTGTGCATGTAGGTATATTGCTGAAGATTAAGGCCTACAACTACGTCTATTAAAAATTTCAGCGTGAAGAGGAAAAAACAGTGAAATTTGGTACAGAGCTAGTCTAGAACCTGAGAAAGGGAATATGCTACTTTTTAATGCGAATAAAGAGTTGTATTGTAAAGGATTGAAATAAGGATTGAAAGTTTGTATGGAAGTTTCGTTATTTTTGAAGCTACTTAACTTATTTATTAGGCTTTTGATTAGATATACATTAATAAGAAATTCAATTTCTTTAAAAAATTTAGGTAACCTTATGGGGTAAATAGACCAGGGTAGATAGGTTTATTGAAACAAATAAAATAATAGTAGGATGAAACCCATTGGAAAATGAGGAGAATGTAGTAAAATTTAAGGAAAAATAATTTACGGGAGATCTGAGGTCGGGAAGGGGTAGGTGGTGTTTTAGGGTAAAAAACGATAACTCGATTTCCGGCAAGTCCTATGAAAAAAAGTCAAATTGCAAAGTCAAAGTCAAATCTACAATTTTTGTCTTTGGCCCTACCCTGGTCTAAAAATAAAAACCGCCGATGAAAATTTGCATACAAATATTATGGAAGGTTTATGTGACTGCCCAAAGTCACTATTCCTCGCGGACGAATTCTTGGCACAGCTATAGTTTCCCAAAGTCAGTAGAGTCAATTCACGCGAACGAAGACACGGGCATAGCTAGTTTCCCATAAAGCGGCCGGCACACGTCTGCCACCTGTGATATAAAAATAATGTTAAATTCTAAACTCATAACTCATGTAATTCGGGCCCTCGTACCCTCTCAACCTTGACAGTGTATTGTAACGGTCAGCGTCACGGAGAGTGGACTTACCACCGCCCATCTGCTAATAACATGTGGACTATTGTAGGCGCAAGGTCAATGTGTGGGGAAGCGGACTTTTGACCCACTTGTGGGAGGGCCTAATCAGAGAATCAATAAACCAATATCTTTATATCTTTAGTATTACAAAACTAGCGACCAGCCCCGGCTTCGCACGGTTATGATACGTATACCTAAACCATCCTCTTGAATCACTCTATCCATTAAAAAAAACCGAATCAAAATCCGTTGCGTAGTTTTAAAGATTTAAGCATTCAAAGAGAAATACACATAGAGAGGACATAGGGACACAGAAAGCGACTTTGTTTTATACTATGTAGTGATAAGGACTTAGACAAGTAAAATTTAATTATAAATAGTTATACAATTTATATGAGAGATAAGGTGTTAATTGATTTTCTCTTTGCTTTAATCTTTTGTCCACTAGTGGAAGAAGCGAAAAAAACCACTAGCACCTGTATAACTTGTCTCTAATACATGTTTATAATCGTATGTATAGAGGAAAATCAGCTGATAGAAATTGGCTTTTGTTTTCTTTCTTTCCTAATTCAAATCACAAGAATTAATGCTAGAGCATGTGTCGCATGTTCGTACTTCTAACCCCAAAAAACGCAAATGCAAAGAGTTTTCTTCAATATTCGTTTTAAAATATTTGTCATCGTCGATTTTATTCGAGACAAACATTTTCGTGTTCATTTTGCCAGGGTCAGGTTGATTCTACGGAGCAGATATGATTCGTGGGCTCTGGGGAAACAACAACTGATTTGAATTCAGGCGGTTAAAGGTTTAAAACGAAGTTTTTGTCTGTTCTACTTTCTTTGGGTTTTGGGTTTTTCATTCACTCATCGTCTATCTGCTAATAACATGTGGATTCGAGATCAATATGCGGTTGGTTAAAACCACAGGGCTCATAGGGTCAGTACATATCTGTCTCAAGATGCATCTTCGATCGCGTCAAGTCAGAACAGATAAATGCAGATTTATCGTAAAACATTAAACCTTGCACAATCTACCAATAATACCACCAGTGTAAATAGCAATAAAGTATTTATTGGTTCAAAACTTACCTTTTTTTGGCTACATAGTAAGCCTATTTAAAGGTAACTGCGATTATAAGAAGTTTGTTTTTGGCAGTGGGGCACATATCCCACCTGGCGTTTAAATCCGGCCTTTACCCTCGACCGTTGATACGCTCGACGTATATTCCTTCAAATGTATATCGTTCCTATTTTGCAGAACTAAGCTAAATAAGAGCTCTTAGTATCCGAGCTTATGACCCTTTTGAATACAATCAAGGAATTCAAAGGCTTTCGTTTTTAGGGTAAGCCGCCTATCAGCCATCTGTTTAACATGTGTGGACACAAGGTCAATAACGGACTTTTCACCTGGTTGTGGGGCTGAGTGAATTCATCTCATTTTTATATAAATGATCTTACTTTACATCTGCGATGTTTTAATTTTCGTAAGAATCAAACCCTTAAAAGCGGCACGCTCGATGTGGTTTTGTAGAGTTTGTTGTCGAACCTTTTAAAAGTTTCTCTGATGCCTGCGGCGGCATACGCTTTTGACGAGGAAACGTAAAAAGTTGAGCAATATTTGAAATACTCATCAAAAGAAAACGTTATGGAATAAACTATTCAGAAAATAATTGCAAGAAGACTCTAGAAATATTGGCTCTACTAGGTGCATAATGTAATCCAAAAACACAGCCAAGATGATAAGTACCTATTATCATTAATCAGAACAATTGAGTCGTTTTGATGCGACAAGGTAACAATTAGTCCCAAATAACAATGCGTGAAACAAAACACCTACCCCAGGAAAAAAGGTAAAAGTTTGATGAGAAAATAACCACAACACAACCGCAGCAAATAAAATCTAGAGTCAACATCCGGATCGGATTACACAGAAACAGATTAAACGCTTGGGAAAGCAAAACGACTACGTCTTTGCCACGATTATCTGGCATAATCGAGACTTCTAAGGCACTTCCCCCAATGAAGACAAAGGTTTTGCTTTTTAAATTGTCTATAGTTCTGTATGGTTTATAGTTTTCAGAAGCAGAATTTAATACCTAATACATAATTCACATCATCATTTAAACGCGAAAATTTGTAAGTATGGATGGATGGATGTTTGACGCTTTCACGCAAAAAGCACTGAACAGATATGGATGAAATTTGGCACAGAGATAGATAATAGTCTGGAATAACACATACTTTATTTTATCCCGGAATTCCCACAGAAACGGGAATTACGCGGGTGAAACAGCGAGGCGCTGCTAGTTCAAGTCATAAACATACTTTGTCTATAACTGTAAAATATTATATTAAACACATTATTTATTTTATATGTAAAAAAATAAAAGTCGAAATAACTAAGGCAGTATGTAACGCAAAGCTCACAAACGAATCTTGTTATGTTAGTCATAAAGACAGATGAATGCTCGTGGTGAGGGAACGCCTTTAGATCTTTTTCCGGCATTCTTGTTCGTAATTAGACGCAATTATACCATTTAGGAAGGAATGTTTTCACGCCTTTCCCATACGATATAGTAACCTACGATTTCTGCGTACGATGCTAGCATGATTGATTTTGAGTCTTATTTGTATTGTTACACAGTTTTTGGTTATACGTGCTTTGGGGTGAAATCGAGACGTGCTACGTATTGCATTCTAATGATTCTGCCGTGGGCTAACAAACGCTATCCGTTTGTTTTGTAATCGACTTGTCAGAAAGTGCATTCCTCAAAAAGTAGTGAAAATATTAGGACCGTCAGATAGTAAGACCGTAAAATTACAAAAAAAACATAAGTAGTCAAAATAAGTCCAACATATAGTAGGTAGACTCAGTGATCGGGTATCACTGGATTGAACTACTAATCAAAGGCATTACGAGGCGATAAAAGGTAATGGTTCGGGAAGCGATAGAAACTTATACTTATAATTTCAATCGTGATGACGGTTCCTGATTCTCTGCCTCGTGGAATCCAGTTATAGCTAAGTGTACTCGTCGTAGACTGGTTACTCGATGCGTCGCGGACACCGTTAGTGTTGTGTGTCATCCGAGTGTGCAAATGGACATTCCTATTTCTGAAGAGCAAATGAGGGTAGTTGTTAAAAATGATGCACCCGCCAGTAGAAACTCTGGTTTTCCCGAGGTGTGGATTATGACGATTAATTGAAATAAGGTTGAAACTTGTGCAGCGGTAAATAGAGGTTGATGATAGAATGGCTGGACTTTCAGCAGGATACCACGGTATGCCACACTATGCCGCGCAATGCCATTGCATCCTTCGATATGCCGCAGTTGCGGCCTCTAGTCAACTTGAGTACCACTTTAACTTAGCCCTTAGGAGGTGTTTGTCCATTTACATTTGCCTCATTACTTCATTAGTTACGCACTTCTGTAATGTCGTTAAGATAAAACCTGCCCGTAGCATTGATTGACTTTTACGGTAAACCGCAAACGATTATTATTATTACTCAGAAGTTTTATTTGGCTTGAAAGTGAAAATTCTTGTAGTCAGAAATACCGCATACGTATGATTGCTTAGCTTTATCATCTTACTTCTTCTTGACATGTGGTGCCGGCTTAGAATTGCACCACCCCAACTCCTCCCGTGGGTGTCGTAAGAAGCAAGTAAGGGACATACCGGGGGGCGGGCACCAGCATCCCCGCATAACAACACCACCACCTAACTGCGATCCCCAACCGCATGCCCAGCTTAAGGATTATGGGCAATGGGCATTACCCCCCTTTTGATTATATGATGTTAAAGCGCCAAGAGTTTTACTCATTCTGTAAAAAGTTTCAACTGTCTCCCTTTTATGGTTCATTCGTTCATAGAATCCGTGAAAGACGGACAGACACACGACAGACAGAAGAAAGGACAGACAACGGAGTTATTAGTAATAGGGTTATATTTTCATCCTTCGGGTACTCTCCATAATTTTAGCATTATTATTTTCATGTATGTGAGTAAGGGTACGATTTGAGGTGGGAGTTACAATAAGCACAGAATAGATAAGGTAGATATTATCTACTTATGTTTTCTCATTAGCCTTTTAGGGTTCAATACGTAAAGGGTGCCAATGGGTTTCTAATGAGTCTACGCTGTCTGTATGTCGGTCACAGGTAGCTAGATAAACAATGTAAGCAAAAATTTACCGAAGCATTTTGCATTTTGCAAGGCAACTACAAACAACATCCATAGTTTTCACGGATATTAGAATCGTCGTCAATCTATTAAAAACACTTTGCATAACCATACAAATAGTAAATTATCATAATCAATTACTCAAAGTGTGTATTTATGTTAAATCAACCGGTTTTTGTTTTAATATTCAAGGTTGCATAGATTAGCGAGATAGTTATCGCATGTGACTTCATGTGACCTCATCTCCGTTGAATTGAAAATTGCATTGCAAACTTGATTTCACAAGCTTTATTCTTATAACGAGTTGGTTTATGTCGCAGAAATTGCAAAGTTAAGATTAAGATTTTTTGGAACTTTATCCTCAGGTAGTCCAAAGTGCTTTATTTCCTTAAGACCTTAAAGGACATTTGGACACGTCATAGTCTTAGTCCTGTTTTTATATATTTGGGTTATACTTATACATAAATACGTATAGATCTTCATCTTGATTTACTATCTCTATTTAAAAAAAACGCCACAAAATCCGTTGCGTAGTTTTAAACACCTAAGCTAACATATAGGAACAGACAGGCAGGCAGGAGGAATCAACTTTGTTTTATACTAGGTATGCAGAGATTTGGCCAGAGTAATAGTCTGTATAGGTTAAAGGTAAAATGTAACGATAACATTGTGCAATTCTCAGATAACTACTCTGCTAAAATGAGAGTCACTTTCATTCCATAATCATTTAGCATCGGATTACTCGCTGCTTTGGTAACAAAAGTCGCGGTAGCTAATACCTATTCTACTGCAATAAATTAGTTTAAATTCCGCGACACTTTTACTTTTTGTTGCACAGAAAGTAAACAATCTAACTTTCGGTAAAAACAAACGAAGGAAATTTCTTTTTGTGGTCAACTATTATGTGATTTTTAATATTAGGTGCTTTGTTATATTAGGTCCATTAAGTGAGGTATTCTAGGGGGGAGGGGCTCAAGCTAAATCTTACCAAATCTCAATTAGGGGGGACCCCTTCCCCCCTAAGTGAGATTTGGTCTTGGCAAATATTATCACGTATAATTATTTTTCTCCATGGACTGACTCAGAATATATATTTTCTTTATTTTGTTTGATAATAGAATAGGTTGTGTTTTTTTTTCTAATTCATCCCGTTCACAGCCCAAATAAGTCTTGACAAATCTCGCGTGGGATTAGGGGAGGGGGAGGCAGTCGAAAAAAATCTTACGATATCTCACCAAGGGGGTAGGAGGGGTCGAAAAATTCTCAAAATGCCTCACGTAATTAATGGACGCCCCCTTAATATCTTTTTCTATTAGACTAGTATCTGCACGCGGCTTTGTACGCCTTGTTTCTATGGAAACGTCTAGATTCTATCCCATGGGATATATGTTATAAACGTATGCCCATGCGTTTTTCCAGGGCTAGATAGAACTGCGTCTATTCTATATTTCAGCCCGATACGTTGAGTAGTTTTTGCGTGAAAGAGGAACAAACAACCATCCATACAAATTTTCGTGTTTTAATGAAGTAGGTAGGTAAGGATTTCAAGATTTTGAAGATTCTTGACCAATTACGACCTCAGACGCAGTGGGCGAAGATCCTTTGCGACGCAAGGGTTGCGGATTCGATTCCCGCCTCGGGAAAAATTTAATTTACGTGATCTCCATCTATTCTATTCTATTCAAATGTCAAAAATGAATCGATCTCGATTATCAGTTGAGGTAGACGATGGCTTGTTTCGATTTATCTCTACTAAGAAAAACGTTGAGAGAAAACATCCCTTCACATCAAATAATACCTACACCATAGCGGTTCTCATTTACATTCAGCTGTATCCATCTATTTCACACCATCGATATTGACATTAGCATTAACAATATTTATCATTCATTGTTACAGATTTTCCAACAAAACCTCATCAAGAAGACAACGAGAAACCCTGTTATGACGATCACCTACAATGGAAAAAGACAAAGCAGTTCCCACAAACTAGAAAATATCTAATAAAAACTTAATTAGAGGATAAAGCGATGTGACGCAACGCCATCTAGCGAAAAGTGCACGAACTCGATAGTGAAAGTGATTTGAATCGAATCAAGATGAAGCTGAACTTATTCAAACGTTCTATGATATTCGCTACTTTTTTCGGGTCATGTTTGTGTATTGCGTTGATTGTGGCGTCTTTAGGAACTACGCATTGGGTAGATGCGAGGGCTAAACGGACTTCGAACCCTGAGGTTTCTGAGGGAAGGATCAGTTTCGGTCTGTTCGAAGGGCTGAAGGATTTGAACGTCGGATATGGATCCAGAATTCATAATCTTAGTGGTAAGTTTAACGTATACTATCCACCCACTCTCCAATTGTACAGTACAGTCAGTTCACAGTTATTTTGCCTCTAGATTTCTAGGTATGAAGTTGTATACAACTCTGTGCTAATATGTACTATAGGTACCTACCATATCTATCATTTTTGATCTCTATAATCTAGGTATAATTGGTTTGCGTCATGTAAATACATGACATAAACTATTGAGAAGTATTAAATTTTAATTAAAGTTAGTTAATACAAATTCAAAATACAGTAGAACTGGTCATAAATTGATGAAAAAAATCAACACTTGCTTCGAATTTAACGGACTTATGAATTTCATTACACATTTATCAAAAAGTACGAAACAGATCTTGATCAAATTTACATGGATGGGACAAATATTATGGGACCAAATTAATAAAAAACACACATTTTTCAAAATACAAAATCGGTCGACTCATAAAATAGTTAGAAAAAAAACAAAAAAACAATAGACGAATTGAAATCTTTCCTTTTTAAGGTCGGTTGATATACCTACTAATGATGATGATGATAAAACTACAAAGAGATACGCACCCAAGCAACCATTCGATCAACGACACATCAAATCGGATAATAATCGACATCTCCATTTCAATAGCACAGTCCAGATTGCATCATGTAACGCAAGACTGAGATGTTATCAGAGCTGAACAGACGTTTATGAAATGTGAATGCTTTATGGTCCTCTTTGATATCTTAGACATGTAGATATTGAATTGCGTCCTGTATCTACATATTTTCATCAATAGGTAACTTGATGCGATCTGCCAAAGACCTGACATATAAATAATGTACAGCCTGTACGGGGTATCTATCTATAAGAGAAATTGCAGTCCAAGATAGTAAAAAGATTAGCATTTATTATTATTTTGTTTATGGCGTACACTAGCACCGCCACTTATTTTATCAAATTACTAGCGACCCGCCCCGGCTTATAAGCCTTCCTTTTGAATCACTCTATCTACTAAAAAAAACCGCATCGAAATCCGTTGCGTAGTTTTAAAGATTTAAGTACAAAGGGTATGTCCCTTTGTACAGAGGAAGCGACTTTGTTTTATACCATGTAGTGATTACGCATTTTCAAAAATCAAACGTTCAGTTTGTTTAAGCTTTTTTAAGTCATATGTAGGTTGTAGTTTTATTTTGTCTGTTTTAGGAAGAGATACGAAGTTGCTCTTAGTGGCCACCAAACTCTGTCTTCAATAGGTGTGATTTAAAAAGAGTACCTACCTACTAAGAAACACATTCTTAAAAATGGGTTCATTAGGTATCTTGCAATTGGCGATCTTATCCTTTTTCGGGATTTCTTTCACACGACCATTTTTTCCTTTATCTAGGGCCCTCCGGCCAGGTGGCTATCTGTGAAAGACTGCTGACCGATGCTGGATGCCGCAAGCTAAATACAGGACGCTATAGCGCTCATGAGGGGAGGCCAATATCTAACAGTGGACTAATATAGGCTGACGATGATCTTACTAAGACTACCTAAGTTAGCTCAGTAAGTTAGACCCTTACTTAATCCCACATAAGAAGACGTCTTTCCTCTATTCCAGTAAAGGCCGGCACCCACCCAGCCAGGCGATGGGCTTGGTGCGGCACCACGGCTCTGCTCGGCGCTGCACTGATCTGCTCCGGCGGCGCCTGTGTGCTCGCAGCTTTAGGCTCGGCTGCCAGAGCGAGGTGCTCGCCGAAGCCTTTGCTTGCTGGCAACTCTTTGGCAGGTAAGAGATTACTAACTTGATGCTATTTGGTTGATTAAAACACCACTATTTGATGAAAGAACGTTGATAAGTCCTGGTGCCGTCTGTGTGCTCGCAGCTTTAGGCTCGACTGCCAGAGCGAGGTGCTCGCCGAAGCCTTTGCTTGCTGGCAACTCTTTAGCAGGTAAGAGGGTACTAACTTGATGCTAGTTGGTTAGTGCTCACTGAAGCCTTTGCTTGCTGGCAACTCTATGCCAGGTCATAAATTACTAACTTGATGCTAGTTGGTTGGTGCTCGCCGAAGCCTTTGCTTGCTGGCAACTCTTTGGCAGGTAAGAAATTACTAACTTGATGCTATTTGGTTGGTGCTCGCCGAAGCCTTTGCTTGCTGGCAACTCTTTGGCAGGTAAGAAATTACTAACTTGATGCTATTTGGTTGGTGCTCGCCGAAGCTTTTGCTTGCTGGCAACTCTTTGGCAGGTAAGAAATTACTAACTTGATGCTAGTTGGTAACTCGCAGCTTAAGGCTCGGCTGTCAGAGCGAGGTGCTCGCCGAAGCCTTTGCTTGCTGGAAACTCTTTGGCAGGTAAGACATTACAAACTTGATGCTAGTTGGCTGGTGCTCGCCGAAGCCTTTGCTTGCGGGCAACTCTTTGGCAGGTAAGAGGTTACTAACTTGATGCTGGTTGGTTGGTTTAAACACTACTGTTGAGTGGAAGATCGCTGAACAGTCCGGGTGGCGTCTGTGTGCTCGCAGCTTTAGGCTCGGCTGCCAGAGCGAGGTGCTCGCCGAAGCCTTTGCTTGCTGGCAACTCTTTGGCAGGTAACAGGATACAAACTTGATGCTAGTTGGCTGGTTTAAACACTACTGTTGGATGGAAGATCGCTGAACAGTCCGGGTGGCGTCTGATTGCTCGCAGCCTTAGGCTCGGCTGCCAGAGCGAGGTGCTCGCCGAAGCCTTTGCTTGCTGACAACTCTTTGGCAGGTAAGAGGTTACTACTTGATGCTAGTTGGTTGTTTTAAACACTACTATTGGATGGAAGATCGCTGATCAGTTCGGGTGGCGTCTGTGTGCGCGCAGCTTTAAGCTCGGCTGCCAGAGCGAGGTGCTCGCCGAAGCCTTTGCTTGCTGACAACTCTTTGGCAGGTAAGAGGTTACTACTTGATGCTGGTTGGTTGGTTTAAACACTACTATTGGATGGAAGATCGCTGATCAGTCTGGGTGGCGTCTGTGTGCTCGCAGCTTTAGTCTAGGCTGCCAGAGATCGGTGCTCGCCGAAGCCTTTGCCTGCTGGCAACTATTTGGCAGGTAAGTCGTTACAAACTTGATCCTAGTTGGTTGGTTTAAACACTACTGTTGGATGGAAGGAAGCTAATCTGCTCTGTCATCACTGACAGGTAAGAGGATAGTCAAGGGAGAGTCAAATTCCTACATTGTAAAGGTGTCTAGTATACTTATCAATACTTTTTTCAAAAACCTCGAAATTCGTATTTTTTTTACTTCACTTGTGTCCCATGATCAAATCTGTGCCACCCCTTAAAATAGGTCCTTGCTTTTGATACAGCCTTAATAAGCATACTAGCCGCGTCCCGCGGCTTCGTCCGCATGGAAATTTATTTGTCGAATTTCAGAAATTTATAGCTCGCCTCCTAGACGCTCCTAGAGGTTATTTCGTAAAAATAAAAAATACTATTATTTACTTTGTAGTTTATTTATAACGAGTTAGTTTGAGTGAATCAAACCAAGGAATAATAATTTTCCATACAAACTTTAACCCCCTCAGAGGTTAAAAATTTCCAAATTTTAATATCCTATGTGTTATTCTAGGTCCTAAACTATCTACGTAACAAATTTCATTTAAATAGGTCCTTAAGTAGTTACGGAGATTACTTATAACAAACATTCACACAGACTTTCCCATGTATTATAATAATATAAGAAGTAATTGAAATATGAAGTAAGATAGTCAGATATCTAACTAATACCTCCAATCTCTTATCTTCCAGTGCTCCTAACCATCGGCGCGATAGCTGTATGGCTGACGGAGTACTTTCTGCGACTGCAGCATAATGTCATGTCTGACGAGGATCTCAGCAACTTCTGGACTTCTGATGGCATGGCGGACCTTGGCCTTTCCTTCTGGTAAGATCCTTGAACATCGTTACGGCATAATGCCTGGTTTACATTACACCTTGTTAGGTATCGAGTACGAGTGACAAGTGCAAGTGATAACTGCGCCTTGTAAGAGCGATTTCTTGATGCGGCGGGCGGCGGCGCCGCGTCGCGCGCATTCGAATCTCAAAGCTCAAGACACAGCAAGATGGAGTGTGTTTTAGTTCAAAATGACATGAGCAATTATCGGACAAAAGATTGAAGCGAAGGGAAAATCAATTATCACTTTATTTCTTATATTACACTTGATATCTAAATCGAGCTGTGCTGTGCTGTACTGCGCTGTGCTATGTTAGGTCAACTCGCTCGTCTTATGTTTTAATGAGGATACATACAAACTAACCATGCTGTGCTGCGCTGTGCGAGGCTACGCTGTTTCTATTGACCAAACATAGCACAGCGCAGTACAGCACAGCACAGCTCGATTTAGATTTATCACCCTAATGCCTGGTACGCCGTAATGATGTTTGTAAAATAGGCATAAGCACGAACTACGAACCTATTTTGTAACTGCGAACCTTTTTGAATGAATGAATAGACACATTATTGTACCAAAAAGTAACATGCAAATAAAATTATATCTAAATAATAAAATACACATAAACGGCCTGATCGCTGAGAGCGATTGAGAAAAAAATATAAGAATTGGGTTGTGGCACCGATAGTAATGAAAAGTTAATTAGTTGACAATACATAACTTGCCGACAATTTAACGCATCAATGCCGTACAATAGCGAGCCCGTGCGGGTAATAAACTTTAATTCCCGTTTTGGAAGCTATGGATTACAAAACCATTATAAACATATTGCAAAAAACTTATATAACAGGAATCTGGCGGTATATTTTAATAAATATTTTGTTGACCGTACTGGCTGAACACAGGTGATAGGTGATTTAAGTCATTTTAAGTTATGCTCTTACTTGGCTTACAAAGACTAGATTATATTAATCAATCAATTCTCAACCTTACACCTCTTTAACAAAGACTTCTTTTTCCAGGCTGGTGGTAGCAGCTTGCGTAGCAGCTTTTGTCAACGACGTCTGCATTTTAGTAGCGGCGGCCGATGCGAGGGACGCCGATACGATAGCACCGGCTTTAGAAGAAAAGGTCAATGGAGCTATTATGTTGTACTAAATGATACACAAATGATAGAAATAATACTAATACCTACATTCCTTAAGATACATTCCTTGAGATACATTCCTTGTTATACATAGACAGTAAATATGATTGATAATGACAGGAGTCGAGGAAACGCGATTCAGCGTAACAGACCCGAGCGTGACGGTTCAATTTCGTTCACTACTGCCATCAATGTTTTCATCTTTAAGTCTTTGACAACAGTGTCGATTATGTTATTGCATTACACTTAACTAGTTTGACAGTAGTAAATATGTCGTCGTCCGTTTCTGACTGAAATAGAAATTTAGAGGCCAAAAAATAACCAATTCAGGCTTTTTAAAGGTTCAGTTTTCACACAAATACGAAGAAAGCGCCGATTTTGTTATTGCATTAAACTTAACTAGTTGTAAATATATCGCCGTCTATTTTTTAAGACCGAAATGGAAAATTAAATCCGAGAAAACGTGTCTCAGAAAATCCGATTTGAGTGTGACGGTTAAATTTATTGCATCATCAGTATTAATCTTAACTGATTACACAGCTCTTAAATTTATGTTGCTCCCGTTCCGTTACGGTAAAAGTTAAAAAGACAGTGATAATTATTATTGAAAGATTTGTAACATAAGTTTAAGATATGCCTACGTCAAGGACGTCTGTATTCAGTAGCGTAACCGACTCGAGCGTGACGGTTGAGTTTAGTTCAATATTACAAAATGGCGCTCAGTGAAATTTCAATTTCAAAACTTGTCAAAAAAATCCAAAAGTTCTGTTAATGATAGAATTATAAATTGATAAATGGACGCAGAATCTCTTAGAATATTTTAATCTTATTTCTAATTTCAATGTAACATATTATTTTTACCTTAGGTATTGTTTTACCACTAAGGCTGACTTTAGTATTAAGCTTATGTGTATTGTACCTACTAATAATTTAGATTATTTATGTACTTGAGAGTATTAAATCATTTTATATAATTTTTATATTAATCCGTCCTTTTGTACAAATAAAAATATTGTTAAATGTTTGATTATTAATGGTAGATGCCAAATTTTGAGCCAACTTTATTATTGTATTCAAACAATTGGAGGCATTTAAAACTATCGAAACCGTCCTAAGTACAATATAACGCATTTTGATAAATTTTCTACATTTAAGTATAAGAAAAAAGTATTTACTTTACACTTTTAAGTAAACAGGTTTATACTCAAATTTACTACATCAGCAATGCCATACAGCAGGGTAAGGCTGTGTCCCCAGTAGGCAAACTGTGAGCGGCTGAGTGAGCCGCAAATTTGTGGCGAACAGCTACAAACTCAGATCAGTTTGCGTGCGTATCGCAAGCCTGCAGAGCCTGCGAGTCGACCGCTAACTGAGACAGTCGGCGAACGTATCGCTGCAAACTGCGTACAGTGAGCGCAAACTAGCAAACTGTGGACACTCAATTCAAAATATATGGAAGGGCGTACTGAACTGATACGCCGCAAACTCAGTCGGCTGCTCACCGTTTGCCTACTGGGGACATAGCCTTAATCCTCTTGGGGTCTCTGCCGACTGGTATTGATAGATCAATAGCAACCTGAGTTGAGCAACCTATAGCTTGTCTGTAACAATCTGCAAGTAGCTCAACTGTTTCAATTGTAAACACTAGTTGTAATTTTATTCTATTCTTTCATTGCAATTTTTTTTGTTAATTTAGATTTAAATGTAATGATCAATAATACCAGGACCAAATTTTAAACTTTTATATACTTTAGAACGCACATAGCATAAACTAAGTAAATAGATAAGGTTTTAGACACTCCAAACGGTATTAAGCCGTGCCCTGAGTTTAGTTTCTCTATGACTTATATCAAAGGGCAAATGTCTTCGCGGAATCGTAGCAGCGAAACTGCAGTAAATATGATTATATTTCTTTCCCACTCGAAACGCGCGGGAAAGAGAATCACAGCCAAATCTAATGCGTTAGAATAGGCAGAAAACTACTGCGGGTCTATTGCTGCATTACCAGGTGTGCTACCCTCAAACATTCTGTTTTTGAGCATTTGCTTAGTTCTATATCCGCAACGTAGAGGCAATATACCGAATCCCATAAAAAATAAAATGTCTCGAAACTATCGAGAAACCAAACTCTCAGTTTTCAGTCGAAATATTCTGTATAAGTTTTAGAAGTTGTATTTTATTATAAGTTTACCCGTCCAAAGTTCACGGTATGAGCACTTTTATTGTATTTAGTTGTGCCATTAGCTTAAGTTCACGTTTTCTAATATTGATTGTATGGGTCCAAAACTTGTATTACTTGAATATACTAATTTGTTTATAAATATACCTATCTTTTCTTTGCTTGCTTGGATTTTACAAACATTATTTCTTGAAAATCGATAGGTATACCAACTAAAATCACCCTGAATCAAAGTCCTTAATAACGGCTGAGCAGATTACGAAAAAAATTTCGTCCCTTTTCATAGATTTGTCGTCTTGCAGCGGAAAACGCGATTCAGTGTAACAGACCCGAGCGTGACGGTTCAGTTTCGTTCACTTTTTACAGCGATCAGAGTTTTCATCTTTAAGTCTTAGACAATAGCGTCGATTATTTTATTGCATTACACTTAACTAGTTAACATGTCTTCGTCCATTTCTTAACGACTGAAATAAAAATAAGATAGGCTTTACCAGGAAAGAGGAACTTATTTTCGTAGCGGTAGTAATAGTTTCATGTTCGTAGGCTACTAGAATCTTTGTTCCAAGAAGACTTGTTAATGAATGGCTTTGAGGGATTAGACATGGATTAGACGCAGGCTATTTTCTAGGAATATTGTATTTGTCTGATTTTTAGGGTTCCGTAAACGGGACCCTATTATTAAGATTGCGCTGTCAGTTCGTCTTATTTCTGTTGCCACTATAATAATAATAAATAAATAAAAATATTTATTTCAAGCAGTACTTATTATTAAGACTGCGCTGTCAGTTCGTCTTATTTCTGTTGCCACTATAATAATAATAAATAAATAAAAATATTTATTTCAAGCAGTACCTACTTACAGCTCATATAAAAATACATAAAAGAGAGATCTTAAAAACTAATGGGACTGCTGGGAAGGTGGCGCTCACAACAGTTAATATAACAACAAATATCTACTTACTAAAAACAATTAAATAATATTTAAGAGGGATGCCATAAAAAGATAAGATTTTTATCCTTTTTTTAGATAATGGTACAGAACCCTTGGTGCGCGAGTCGACTCACACTTTGACGGTTTTTTGCCGGTTTTTGTTTTTGTACGAGTAAGTGAGACAAACTTAAGTCTATTGAGCTTTCGAAACTTTTTCGTTATCAAAATGTGTAGATAAATCAGTAAATCAATATATTTATTGCTTTAGGCTTACAAAATAAGCACTTAGACAAGTCAAATTTAATACATAACTACTAGGTAGGTACATAATTATCAAAATAATATAAGAAATAAAGTGATAATTGATTTTCAGTTCGCTTCAATCTTTTGTAAGTACAATGGTATTTAATAAGCATACCAACTGGTTGATCACACATCAAAATTTCCGAGTAAATATTTAGAAAATGTCGGCGTATCGTATGATTTACGGATTCTATGATGCAGCATTTGACTGCGCTTTGTTTGTCCCATTAGTGAAACGGCCAATTATCGTAATTTTGTATCATTAGTCCAATTACTAGCGGCTGAATGAACTTACATTCTGGCATGTTTGGTAAGTAATTTGACTGGAATGTAATATATCTATATCGTGAAGACAACCGCTGGGTTATATGAATAAACAATGAATAAATAAATACGGAGACCGTGACTCGGCACGTAGTGTAGGACGCCCAACGGTCAGCAAAAACGATCTGAGAAAGACTGCAGGCAGATGCTGGATGCGGCAAACTGAAGACAGGGCGCTATGGCGCATTAGGGGAGGCCTATGTTCGGTGGATAAATATAGGTTGTTGATGATGTAAGTAAGTACCTCTAAGTTTATAAATACGGGAAAAATTCTAGCAGTTGTTATTTCCAGCATTTTCACATCACTCTAATATTATAAATGCGAATCTTTTTCGATGGATAGATGAATTGTTTGTTACCTCTTTCTTCACGCCAATACTACGGAATTGAACGGGCTGAAATTATGATGGGACGTAGTTTTAGGTCTGGAATAAGACATAGGCTATTTTGCATTAAACAGTTTCCAGAGGATAGAAATAACCTTTAGCATATTGTAAATACCTCGTTCTAGACCTGAAATAGCGAAATCACTAAGTACCTACATAGTATGAAACAATGTAACTAAGCGCGCTGTCAAAAATATGTATCTTTATAATACCAGTTTTTTAGGACCCAAAACACAAGCTCTACTTAGCTTGGGGCTAGAAGATGCTGTGTGAATCTTCCAGCATTATTTATTTACCTTAAGCCATCATACACATCTCCCGCTATTTCCCTTAGCGCCCCGTAGGCTAATTTCGCTAAAGGGTACTTAGATCCCTTAAAGTTTTGAGAGCGAAATGGTCCTTAAACAAAAGGCACCAGTGTCCCGTTGTGTAATAACGGCGTAATGAGGCATTTATGTCTGTAATGGGCCTAAGCTTTCAGCTGTAGTTTATTGTGAAAACGCCTTATGAGATGTACCTAGAGATGAGCCATTTTGTCTTATTCATGTACCTACTTATCCTTTTTAAGTCATATCATAGGGTCATAGCGTAGGTGCTATTCAATTTAAGTAGGTACCTAAGTAGGTATTTATTTATTCCCTGCCCCGACTTCGCACGGGTGTATAAAACATAGAAACCTAAAGTCATTTAACACGGGATATTTACCATTCATCAGATATTCAAGCGCCATGATCACGAAAGAACTCAGGTTACTGCGAGTGAGTTTAATGGCAGATATAGGTATCGATCTACCCTCATTTTTCGTTTTTTGCTACGAACGTTACCACTACCACTGGTTTCGTGCTAGTTGACTTTAGTGTTGGAAATCATGATAGTTTTAAAAGTTACCTACATAAAGTTACATACCTTCCTGTTGAATCCCTCTATTAACACAGCATCAAAATCCGTTGCGTAGTTTTAAAGATTAAGGCATACATACATAGGGACAGACAAACAGACAGCAGGAAGCGACTTTATTTTATACTATACGTAGTGATTCCCCGTCCCAGCTTCGCACGGATACGATATATTTAACTATTTTATACTAAATAAGTAGAGATTTTATCCTTTGGACCTAGGTAATGTAATGATTTTGTTAAATTAAATTATACATTTGATTTATGAGGCCGATATTTATGGTAAAATTATATATTGTTTGTGTTATAATAGTATACGCATAAGTTTTGTAGGATGGTAAGGTCAGTCAACGACTTCTCGTGTTTTTACTTTGAAGGGGTCAGGCAGTCTTGTCGGTGGTAAGTCCACGTCATATTGAAGAATGGCGAATTGGGAGGGAAAAACACGAGTAGTCGGGGATTTCGGTCTCCAGACTTGATATCGAAAACAGGTCAAAAATACTGTGGAAGTTTATAGATATCTTAATAAAATGTGTAAAAAGTCTTATCTTCTTTGATTTCGTAAAATCTCAGAAGTGGGATCAACCGAGTTAAGGTATGTTATCACATATTTATTTCTTAACTTATTCTCAAAATATAATGGGTATATTTTGTGCACTGGTCAGATATGTTTGTAACAAAATTTAACATTCTATTACCCATTTAAGTTGAATATTCACGATCGGTCGGTAATAAACCGAGACTACCCGGTCGTGATGATGGCTTATCTTTTGAAATAGTGAAGGGTAGTTAGTAATTATATTAATGTTTTACTGCATAAAGTGTGTGGTATTGTAACTCCTTTCTTTCTGAATTGGTAGCCGGTATCTGCATTCAAATAAATATGATCAGAGTACCTACTTATTTATTGCATTTCGTGGGGTGTTTACATGGCTGGTCGGTATTGCACCGAGACTATCCAGTCTAGCATAAGCACTATGCGGATTGCTGTGCTGTAAGTTAAATTATTATGTTAACGATATCTAACCAGTAAAATATGTTTGAACAAGTTATCTGACCGGTCCAGCTTTATCAGCTTTGTTGGAGCTACACGAATCGTACCCACTTGTTTTTTTTGTTAATATTTCAAGGTACGAATAATGTGTTGGGAATTTTGTGGCTGCACGTCACGATATTACAAAGGCTATGTATGCCTGTAGACAACTAAACATAGGACCTGTAAGTGGCTATGTAGGTACGTCACGATGCAAGGGCTATGTTTTAAAAATAAAAGGCTATGTACGCCTATAGATAACTATCAAATAATCAAATAATCAATATCTTTATTTCTTTAGGCTTACAAAATAAGCACTTAGACAAGTCAAATTTAACTAAACATTAGGACCTGTAAGTGGCTATGTAGGTACGTCACGATGCAAGGGCTATGTTTTAAAAATAAAAGGCTATGTACGCCTATAGATAACTAAACATTAGGACCTGTAAGTGGCTATGTAGGTACGTCACGATGCAAGGGCTATGTTTTAGAAATAAAAGGCTATGTACGCCTATAGACAACTAAACATAGGACCTGTAAGTGGCTATGTACGTCACGATGCAAGGGCTATGGTTTAGAAATAAAAGGCTATGTACGCCTATAAAATAATGGCTATCTACGCCTATAAAATAATTAACGTAGAATCTGTAGGTGGCTATGTATTGCAATTACGTATTATACAGACATTAATACAAATTAATCATTATTACAAATTATATACATTATTACAAAGGCTTCTTTTTTATGGGGCTAAGTACGCCTATAGAGAGCGAAATGACATGTAACTGGACAATACAGCAGGTGGCTATGTACGTCACTATATGAAATGAGTTCCTCCTGGTGATGGGATTATTCAGATGGGATAATTAATTTATAGTCATTAGAGGCGTAAACATAGAACTTATTTCATCAGCTACGAATACCTAAATAGTACTCAAATGAGTTGTAGTAAAATTAGTGAACATTATTCTATAATTTTGTGAATTAATGCATTGAAAATTATTAATTCTATGATGTTTCATATATTTATCTATCATTTCAAGGATATGATGCGACAGGTACTTCCGTACTTTTGTTTAGTAATTACAATAAATTGATGTATAATAATGGTTTTTTGCGAGGTTATGGAGTCTGAAGGTAGCTACACTCCCGAGGAGAACCCATCAGCAAACGAAAACCGAATTCCAAATGTGCGAGGAGGCGAGCAAAGCGAAGGCGCAGGTCTACCTCAAGCTCCTCTTCATCGAATTCTTCCGTAACTTCGGACGAACCAAGAAAGAAGAAGCGCAAATCATCTATGATGATTGTCTACTAGGATGTTGATGGTGGTGATGATTGGTGATGGTCTACTAGGAATTTATTTAAATTATTAAGTAGATATCAACCAGATATAGTTATGAAACACATAGGCTAAACAACAATAACCTTATCAATGTAGACCCGGAATTCGATCGCATCTGTATTAAAATTAGATCACAAACAAAACTATTTAGAACTGTATGCAGTGTAGGCATTACGATCCATCTCACACGGTCTTACTTAATGAAAAGCATTCTTTGTTAACAACAAAAATTACAACTAGTATATATAATTGAAACCATTGAGCTAACTGCAGACGGCTGCAAACAGTCTAAAGGGGGCTCAGTTGATCCGCGTCGATACTAGTTGTCGCGTCCCCAAGACACTGGCTGCATTACCACGCTGTATGACAATGTTGATGCGCTGAGCCGGATACTCACCAGCTCTCGAATCACGCGTTGCATCGACCAGACGCTCAGATAATTTGAAAATAAAATACTTAATTAAAATTTTAAGCTTGTCAATAATCAATTCTAGATTATTGAAGAAAAATATTTTCTTATTTATATTATCTATTTAAATTTTGAAAATACACAAAGGAATGGTATTAATGATTGATAGAAATAGCGGACGACCGGTGGTGTGGCGCGTTTTAAATATTACAATTTTTAATTATTACAATTACATTGGTACTAATGCATACTCTCACTCATGTAAATACAGAACCAGGGAATAAATTAAATAATGTTTAATTTATCTGACTGACCGTGACAAAAAATCTCAAGTGCTAGCTTCCCCACTTGCGTGTACCCTAAGGTTGCATTCTTGCTCTAAAGACAGCTCATTCTTTTGCAGTCTCATAGAAAGCACCCATACAATAAAATACCTTGGCATAACTCTTGACGAAATGTATCGTACAAAAAAAGCACCTTTCAAACTTATCAGGGCGAGTAAGGATGTTGATCTACGTCTTGAAAGGGCTTCGATATTGTAGCTCATCTGTGGACGTATTTTAATTCATCCGGAAGCCCTTCGGATTCGATAATGGAAACTTTCGACTATGATTGCTATTTCAAAAGAGTTTATGCGAAAACTTTTCCCATTTGATTTTGGGCCCTAAGTTCCTAAGTTTGTAAATGAAATAAATGTAGCGTTCTAAAGATCTGACGGAAATGGAATAGAATACGAATTTGACGTTTCCGTTACGGAAACGAATCGAATGAATTAAAATAACCCTACTGAGGTGTTGAAAACTATTAATATTTCCTTATGTCAATCGATAATTCAGTACTGCATCTCTGTCTGGGGAAGCGCGAGGAAAAGTTCGTTATGCGAGAACACAGTGCGAGAAAGAGCACAACAACGTAGTCGCTTTCCCACTGACAATTAATATTAGGAATTCCAAGTCCTTCGCGTCCGACAGCTCTTTGTTTTAACCGCAGGTCTTACCCAAGTAGCACAGAAGTGCTGTATAGTAGCTGAATCTCTGTCCACAATAGAATCATCAGCTGTACAAGTCTGCTGAATATCAGCGTTGGCAGCGCTGTTTCAGCTGATTTTACTCTTATTTGGGCTCAAATTAATCAGCTATAACTGAATAACTGTAACTTATTGCTTTGTATCAGCATTATTTGAGCATTATTGAAGGTAACAGTCACCTCAAGAGCTAATTATTGACTGATTTGCAGAGTCTGTTTTACCCATTAAACAGCACATTTGCTGATCAGAGAAGTCTGTGTTACCTATTATACAGCACAAAGTACCGACCAGGTTTTTAATGCTTGTATGGGGTTGAAAGTTCACAAGTAGCAAAATTGTGAACAATTTTCACGATCTAGCCCAAACAACATGATGAGTTATCAATGGAAGTGCTTGTGGTTGAAGTAAGGTATATTGTTATCGGGACTTGAATAAAATCTTTAGTTCTTCTTCTATATCTACGCGTGAAATTCGAATGGGAAAGCAACATAATATGTAAATGTAAAAAAAAAACTAGTTATTCAGAACTGGCTACTCTAATTATTGTACGACGAAACGGAAGAACTTATTTAATTTCACTTAGTTATTCCCCTTTCTATGAGTCCCTATGCTGTCCCCACTTTATTACCTGAATGCATAAAAACATTTATATACCTTTAAATGTTAATAATATACTATCACCACCCAAGAAACAAGCCTAGAGCTAACTTTGGTTTTCTCTAGAAATCTCTAAGTAGGCAACCTAAGAAGAATTTAGGTGGAAAATAATAATTCTAAGGCCCTTATAATTAAATATGTAGTAATATAGTATATAAATGTACTAATGTAGTACCTAAAAACTAGTTTGCACAAGTATGTTAAACGTGCGAGCACTAAATCGTGAATAGAAAAATACCTCTGATAACAAAATAGATGAATCAATAGTTGAATGTATAATTTTGTAAAAATAGATTATATCGAAATGAATACGATGGTTATCTATTTCTACATTAAATTGAAATAGACTTTCTTCATAATTCTGTCTACAATACCACGAATTTGGCGCATTCTAAAGTATAATGGCTAAAGGCGTTTTCTTCTTTGTAATATCGCAATTTCTGCTTTATGAAAATTATTGTTAGGAGATCATAGTAGGATCATTATCATCATCAACCTATATATTAGTCCACTGCTGGACATACTCAAGGTCAAAGTAAAAGTGCTTTATTTCCTTGAGACCTTACAGGACACTTGGACACGTCATAAAATTCATTTATTTATAAAAATTAATAATTAATACTAGGAAATAAAGTACTCACTTGATTTTTGTTCACTTCAATCTTTTTAAGGTAAAGTAAAGAAGCGAACAAGGAACCTTCACCTCGTTAGGTTGTTAGTTTTCGAGTTGGAGCAAAACTCGTCTCAGTTTTTTTTATCATCAAAATAATCAGACTTACAAAGAATCGTTTGACTATTTGTGTGAATTTATTTAGTAACTGATAGTTTTTGTAACTCACTTGGAGTTTTGTTGTAGAAGCGTATGCATTGCCCTTTGAAAGATACATTAACCATGTCTAGTTGTAGGCAAAGCGAGTTTATTTTGATTTCTTGTTTTGACATTATGTATATACATGCTATTTCTAGGAAACTTGTTGAAATTTCTACGAGTGTACAACAGGCTTTTATAAGTGTACTGACATAGTACTGACATTATGTTAATTTCTTCGAATTTATCATGTAGGGATTCTCTGGGACCCATATAGGTATATAGATTGTCCGAACAGCTCTCTTCTGCAGCACAAAAATGGTGTTAATGTCTGCAGCATTCCCCACAGTAGTATATACTATAAGACATAATACTAAGGAAGTAAATGAAATAATCAAGTCTAGCTAGAAGTATCTATGTCTATCTAGCCTTCAGAAAACAGAAGTGGTTCATTATCTGGAGGAAAATAATGTATTTTATTTTCTTCAGTACAGGCCCAACAAACTGCTATATTTTAAACTTAGGTATACAATTTATATAATATTACACTTGATAAAAATGTAGCCCACTACGTTGTACTCATGTATGGTAACAAGATTATTAGTACCTACTTAAAGCTAGAGGTTGCTGACTCTACAAAAAAAAAAAAATATAACTACTTATACAAAACTATGTTATAATGTGATATATGTGAAAATCTTAGAAAGAGTCTGAGTCTGAGTACTACACAAAGAATATGTATATGCTAAATAAATAAAAATATTACAGCTAGTATTTCTTATAAAACTTAACTTAAGGCGCTACCCAAAGAGCGACACCGTAAAAAGTACAATTTTTCGTCGCACAGTTAGCCGTACTGCGACATATTACAAGCCCAAAAAAAATTCAGTGTATAGTCAAATGTATAGAAAAAAGACTTATACAAAAAAAAATTATAAAAACGATCTAGGATCGTGACAAAAAAATCACAAAAAAGAACAAAAAAAAACTTTTTCGTCTCGAAATACTCAATATTTTGAGTGACAACCATTAATTATTTTAATACCACATAAAAGGAAATTTTATCAACTAAAGACATATGTAAAAAAAAATTAACAAACGGGTGTATTTTTTCTTAAATTTAATAAAAACTGCTAAAAAAGTTCATATTGCCGAGCAAGAGATTCAACTAAAATCAAACGCATCGCCATTTTCAACCTTATTTGTATAACGCGACGAACTCCCTAAAATATCGAAATATTGTCTTCATACCGCGCCTTAAACATATGTATCATCAGACAACCAAATTGTATTGAATGTCGTTTGTTTTCGCCGAGTGTAATGATTTCTTAGTGTGTAAGAATTGAATGACCTAGTTATAGATAAGTACATATACAGTGGTGGTCATATAATTAAGAACGCTGATGTAAAGCGAAGATTTTTTCAAACTAAGACCGAAAACTAATTGCATGCAATTTTTTTTATTTCTCTTGGTATCATAAAACTTTTACATAATACCACTGTATTCATTGGTACACAATGATTAGCTAAAAATAAATAGACAAACTTTTTACACTACTTCTAAACATAGTATGCCTATGTACTGGCTGGTCACGTAATTAAGAACGCTCAATATTTTATACCTTTTTTCAAATTTAAATAGAGAACACTCAGTGGTTTGGTAATTATTTGTATAATTTTGGCGCCATTTAGTGCTGTAAAATATTAAAAGTGATTTCTTCTAATAAAAACAACGGGAAAATATAAAAGTTGTGACAAATCTACAAGGGAAGTAATAATAAAACTTCGCCGGAAGAATTGGTCTTATAAAAAGATAGCCGACCATCTGCAATGTTCAAAAACGATGGTTTTCCATGCTTTAAAGCATTTTGCTAAATATCAAACTACTTCGAATGTTCCACGTGTACCTAAACAGAGAAAAACAACTCCTCGAGATGACCGAAACATCGTTCGTATTGCTAAACAAAATCCTTTTAAAGGGTCCAAGGAGCTGAGAAAAGAATATTTTGGTGAAAACAACCCTTCAGCAATCTCAGCACGCACTATTCGAAGACGTTTAGTAGAAGAAAAATTCCACGGTAGGATAGCAAGAAAGGTACCCATGTTGAAACTTTGTCACAGGCAAGCCCGTCTTGCATTTGCGAGAAAGTATGAAAACTGGACTTTGCGACAGTGGAAAAATGTACTTTTTTCTGACGAGACGAAAATAAACAGAGTATGTTCTGATGGGAAACGATATGTACGACGTCCCCCGAATACAGCATTTGACCCTAAGTACACGAAAGTTACCTTAAAGCACGGTGGTGGAAATGTAAAAATTTGGGGGTGCTTTTCTGGACATGGTGTTGGACCTGTAAAATTGATAGAAGTTCCAGTACAAAAATATACTGGATGAAACAATGTTACCTTATACTGAAGACGTTCTACCGGTTACTTGGACATTTCAGCATGACAATGATCCAAAACACAACGCGCGAACCGTAAAGGAATTTCTTACAGCGCAATCAGTTTCAGTCTTAGACTGGCCAGCTAACAGCCCAGATCTAAACCCAATAGAGACTCTGTGGTTCGAAGTAAAGAAAAAAGTTTCAAATACACAGTGTGGGAATTTAAGAGAGCTGTACGACGTTTTTTTAGAAGAATGGAACTCTATTTCTCTTGCCAAATGTCAAAAATTAATAGAGTCAATACCTCGCCGGTGTAAGGCAGTAATCAAAAGCCGTGGATATGCTATTCACTATTAATTTTAGTGAAAAATTTATGAAATTGCTTTTTAAAGTTTCTTCGCTACATATTGTTAAGATTTTTTTAATGTAAGTTTCAAACAAAATAATTACCGAGCACTTTAATAAATCGTTCTTAATTATTTGTCCAGCTTCAGTACTATTTGAATGTGATACTTTGGTAAAAGAAATAATATGTAAAAAAAATTGTTAGCAATTTTATTCTTCATTCCTAAGCAACGTTGCTCTATTAATGTGACTATTTAATAACATAACTAGTTGCTTCTTAGAAGGTCCACATCTCTGTGTATACCACGATTTAAATAAATAACTTCTATAATTTCAAATCGTTCTTAATTATATGACCACCACGAAAAATTCTTTAACCACGCATCACGACGGAATTGAATGAATTCGAATGGAACTCGGGACGATTGGACATGGGAGACATTTTATCCCGGAATTCAGTATGGTTCCCCTGGGCTATACGGGTTTTCAAAAATTTCTCACAGCATCTGAACGACGCGTTTGTATAAGTAAATAATAAATTTAGTATTTTAAAAATGTAGATACTGATCCGATGTTTATTTTGAATCACGAAAGAATGTACCTACGTAATAGTTTATCATAGGATAAAAATGTAGGTACAAAGTCCATTTAATCCAAGCTAATTTTGAATAACTTTAATGCTTCAGGAGAACGCATGATGACGGATGGCCGAGTGTAATGATTTTGTTAAATTAAATTATACATTTGATTTATGAGGCCGATATTTATGGTAAAATTATATATTGTTTGTGTTATAATAGTATACGCATAAGTTTTGTAGGATGGTAAGGTCAGTCAACGACTTCTCGTGTTTTTACTTTGAAGGGGTCAGGCAGTCTTGTCGGTGGTAAGTCCACGTCATATTGAAGAATGGCGAATTGGGAGGGAAAAACACGAGTAGTCGGGGATTTCGGTCTCCAGACTTGATATCGAAAACAGGTCAAAAATACTGTGGAAGTTTATAGATATCTTAATAAAATGTGTAAAAAGTCTTATCTTCTTTGATTTCGTAAAATCATACTTACATAAATTGACGGAACGTAAAATGTTTCACATATTTATCTACAAGAAAATCTCATAGGTCTTACGTCCTCAAGGCCAGTTATAAAATTCAAAATAAAACTTTTCCAACAGAATACCCAGACTAGACTGCAACTTATTTCTAAAAAACTCTTCGGGGAAAAATAAGTTCTAAGCTTTGTACTATGTTTGCTCATAAAACTGCTTCAGTTGATTTAACGCTCTTGCTTCATTGCACTAGACTAGACGTTTTGTAATCCAATTGGTTACTTTAATTAAACGCTGCACTGTCGGGTGTGGAATAAAAGTAGCAAGGAAAACTCGCACTTATTTACTGTGCACTTAGGTAAATTACTTTTGTACCTACCCAGGTTGATAGCCACAGAATAGATACCTACAGACCTAGCCGAGGATCTCGCGGCGCATAAATTATGTAGGTCTCGACAGAACCTACGCATGTTCTCCCCTTGGAGTCGAGACCCTAGGTACGTGGGGTACCGAGGCTGTCCGGGTTTTTAAAAAAATATCTGAGCGTCTGGTCGATGCGACGCGTGACCCGAGAGCTGGTGAGTATCTGGCTCAGTGCATCAGCATTGCCATACAGCGTGGTAATGCAGCCAGTGTCTTGGGAACGCACGCTTCCGTCTGGTATTGATATGGATCAGACCTCTAGACTGTTTGCAACCGTCTGCAGTTAGCTCAATAATAATTGTTTCAATTGTATATACCTATTACTTAGTTTTTATTTGTTTCTATTCCTTGCTTGAAATTTTTAGACAAAGAATTCATAATCTAATGAATCAATAAAAAAGGAATTCTGTTTTAAAATAAAATAAATTTGAAAAAATAATTACTTAGGTAGGTACTCAGCTAAACAAAAAACATTTGGATTTGCAGAAAGGCAATTTTATAGTTCATCAACATCATCATCATCAACCTATATTAGTCCTACACTACGTTTACCGAGTCGCGGTCTCCACTCAAGAACACGTTTACCCCAACGGTTGTCGGTCCTTAGCGAGAAATGGCCGGCCCCACTTCAGCTTGTTACTGCGGCTCCACATTTGTGCCGTGAATTAACGCGCGAATTCTCGCCGTGAATTCACGGCACAAGTTGTACCCTCCACATTCACGGAATGCTCACAATCGTTCGTGAAACCCGCCGCGAAATGGACGTATGTAGGAACTGCTGCTGCAATAACTTTGCTGTAGCTTTGTTTGCTGTGGCAACATATCACTACTTAAACGTCCAAAACAAGAAAGTTTTTGGATAAAATGTAGCCTAAGTCATACTATAATCTATCTCTGTGCCAAATTTCATCCAGGTCCGTGCAGCCGTTCTGGCGTGATTGAGCAAC
Source organism: Eupithecia centaureata (assembly GCA_944547425.1). Taxonomy (NCBI): domain Eukaryota; kingdom Metazoa; phylum Arthropoda; class Insecta; order Lepidoptera; family Geometridae; genus Eupithecia; species Eupithecia centaureata. Next base: position 8,974,308 of record OX155696.1, read on the forward strand.
AAACATCCATCTATCAATCCATCCATATAAATTTTTACATTTATAATACTAGTGGCCCACCCCGTCTTCGCACGAGTAAATCATAAGTAGCCTATGTGCTATTCCAGACTATACCTTTGCGCTATCTATCTCACTTCCAAATTACATCCCGATCCGTTCAGCCGATCTGTCGTGATTGAGTAACAAACATCCATCCAACCAACTGAGCGACTGAGCTTCCTAAATGTGATTACACCCTTCCGATTTAGGAGCCGATTTAGATTTAGAGCGTCGGAAGCCATTCTTCTTCCTAAATCGTTTCCTAAATCGGATGCTACCTTCCTAAATGCTATTAAACTATTCTGAATTTAGGAACGACTAAATTTAGTCTCCGATATTTAGGAAGGTTTAATACCCCTTTAACCGATCAAGGTATGTTTGTTGTTCACGCTCGACTCCATAGCGCGCGCGCAGCGATTGCACGCGTCCGTACGCCCTTGTATTCTGGAGTAAACTGGCACGGGGCCGTGAATGTGGATGTGTACGCGTGAACGCCGCGCGAAAGGGGCGCGAACCCTTTGTCGCGGGATAAAATACCGACACTGATCGGGGAACAGGCGTGAAAACGCGTGAACCCCGCGAAAACCATCCACATTTACGTTCACGCGGAGGTTAATTCTTTGGGCTATGTCAATAACTTTGGTTCTCTTTCGGATGTATTCGCAAATTCTATCCTTCAGAGAGACTCCGAGCATAGCTCTTTCCATAGCTCTATATCTTATAGTTGATTTTAGGTTACTATAGGCATAGGTTACAATGTACTACCTACTAGCGAAAAAATGCTATGGCTATGGGTGATCTTATAAAAAAAAATATTTATTAGGAATTACTAGGAGCGCCTCTCGGTTTCACCTGCGGTCATTCCCATTCCCGTGGGAATTCGGGGATAAAATATAGCCTATGTGTTATTCCAGACTATAATCTATCACCGTGGCAAATTTCATCCATATCCGTTCAGTAGTTTTTGCGTGAAAAAAAAACAAACATCCTTACAAACTTTCGCGTTTATAATATTACGTATATAATAGGATACGTATATAATACGTATATAATAGGATGGATGAAAAACACCGAGATCCGGAAAACAAAGTATTATTAGGTATTTACATTATAAAAACTTTTTACAATCTTTGCGATCTTCAGTTTCGAGTTAGATTCAGCTATCGAAGATTATTTAGTTCATTAGCCGCGAAACCCGAGGGTTTGAAGGCAAAGGCAATGGAGCAAAAGATAATGGTGCTGAAATCACTTTATCTGGAAATGTTTTGGAAAGGTCATTTTTATCGACTGACCTTTATTGGTTTTATCTCCTGTGAAAACCTTTCAATTTTTATCCTTGTTCAAAAAATAATATATTGTAATGCTTAGGTACCTACCTACTAGTGTGATTAAGTAGGTATAGATAAAAAAACACCAAGAACAACCTAAACAAATATCAGTAGATCGGACACGTTTCTCCCTAGGCGGGAATCAAACCTACAACCTCCTTCCACACAGGAGGAACTACTCCCGTTGCGCCAAAGGTTGTTGCTATCGTCAAACTTTGATAATAAAAAAATATTTCATTGATTTTTGTTTCTATGTAGGTAAGTACAACTGCCGTAAGTACATAGTTATGGTTGTGTAGATAAACCCGTGAGATGAACCGAAGACAAGACATTTTAAAAGTCTTTATTATACGCAGAAAGCCCTAAAGCCCGGTTTCCCTCAAGTGCTTTCGAAGGCATATTATTGAGTTTACTGATCAGTGACCTTAGTACCAGTTGCGCATTACCTTAAGCCAACGAAAAAAGTTTTCGTCTCAATCCATGCATTTTGCGTCTTACAGCGCCACTACCGGATATAACAAAATAATTATCGAAGGTTGATAGCGATAGAATATAGTTTTATGTCAGAAGGCTGATTTTTCTTACGAATTGATTTAAAAAATTTGGCGGAGGCTATAGTTAAATTGTCACGGAAATATATTTGTCCCATTCTTATTTGTAGTGTAGAAGGGAGATAGTGTAGCTTTCGAATACTTTTATCGTGATCATACTGTGTACACTGGTATAGGTAGGTACGACGCATAGGTAGGTAGTAGGTACATTCTCAGATTTAGTTACGGCTAACTTAGGGGGTTGAGGGCGGATAAACTAAAACAAATACGTAGCATAGAGTTCGCATTTCTGTAAAATATAAGAATAGTGTAGACATTGTAAGTAATAAAACAAAATATAGTCGCAGAAGTTACATTACCTACACTTATCTTTAGGTAAAAATACGTATAAGTATTCACCTATAAAAATCGTAGCACAAATTCGATGCGCTTAGGGTCCAGTATTCCCTTTTCGGCTTTGTACCCGTGTATTGCGACACCTTACATTCCAGATCATAAAAGATGATTATTTATCCGGTAAAACGGGAGCAAAACCACGTACATAAGCTACTAAGCAACTGAAATAATCTACAGGGAATAGAGCTCAACTTCGAGTAACTTCTATGAATTGTGCAAACAGTGAAATAACTGTTGGTTTTGTGAGTGTTATTGTTTTAAGGGTCCTTTGGGATGTCTCCAAACTTATTTCTACTCTACCTACAAACAGTGATTGAGTAGGTATGCCAAGTATTTTATTCCGCTAGTTTGGACCCGCGCCTTCGCATACTTTTATCTGGGACAACTTTTATACCTTTTATTCTTAACTAGCTGCGCCCCGCAGCGTCGCCCGCGGGGAAATTTAGTTATTTGTCAAATATCATATTTTTATACATAATATGCTATTCCCGACGAAGACAAATCCAAAAACACAAAAATCATATAAATCGGTCCAGCCGTTCTCAAGTTATAAGTGTTGTAACAAACACGACTTTCTTTTATATATGTATATAAGATTTAGAACTACGTACCTAGTATTAACATTTATTTTTATTATTAAGTATCTAAATTTAGAACTAATACGTATTATTAGGTACTTACATAGACTTAGCCAAGAATAGTATTGAGCTGAATGTATTAACAATTTAAAATTGCTGATTTTTTCAGTGGTTTTGTTGTGCAAAGGTAGGTGAAAAACACCCATCCAAACAAACTTTACATGTTTAATGGTTAGTAAAATTAGAAGAAATATTATGCAAACACCCTTTAGTAAAAACAAACATCAATCCATCTATCCAAACTTTTGCATCCTACTCATATTATAAAAGCGAAAGTTTGTATGTATGGATGGATGGATGGATGAATGTTTGTTACTCTTTCACGCAAAAACTACTGAACGGATATGGATGAAATTTAGCACAGAGATAGATTATAGTCTGGAATAGAATAACACATAGGCTACGCGGGTGAAACTGCGAGGCGCTGCTTGTTTATAATAGTGTGATCAATGGCAGTCTGGTAAAAAACCTTCTGTCTGATGGAAAAACTGACTTAAACCTTTCGGTGACCAGCCAACCGAAAGGGGTAAATTTAAAAACAGCGCTGCATGCTTTGCTTGCATATGCATGCAGCAAAAGCTGAATTTACTCCTTTGTCTTAGTTTTATTTTTATTTAGTATCTTAAGTCTGTTTTATTTTTGTGTAGTTAGTATGTAGTTCTAAGACAATAAATATTTTTTCTTTCTTTCTTTCTTTCTTTCAAAAAAATGCCTACTTAACAGCAAATGAAGTTATGATCTTCAAAGGATTTTAAGAAGGTACCCTGGGATCTATAGACATTTTATTTACTGCGTCCAGACGCTCGGCTTTAGCACTTTAAAACCTACTTAAAAGCTTTTATTACTAAACTTATTAGACGATACTTAAGCTGGGTTATTTATAAACGTAACTTGATACTAATGTCTTAATACCTACATAGGTACCTAATTCTAATTTTTTACGATTATTATGATAAGTGGCATTATGAATATGATGCATATAAGATGTAAATTGTTTTTATATCAGTTTTTAAAATATTTTTGTAGACATTAGATACGCTTCATTCTAAAAAATTCGAAAGTCTGTGGAATAGTGACGTGGATGAAAACAGCGCCTAACATAAAGGAGTCAAAATTCAAAATACAATGTGCTTTATTTCCTTTAGACCTTAAAGGACTCTTGGTCACGTCAAAAAATACATGTAAATAATTAAAACTAGGAAATAAAGAGCTCACTTTGATTTTTGTTCACAATCTTGTTAAAGTAAAGTAAAGAAGCAGACAAGAATTACGTATATTTATTTTTTAAACAAGCAAATTTTGTTTGATTTCATAAACTGAAGAAAAAAAACAGTTTTTTTGAAAACCAGTTGGAGTTTTGTTGTAGAAGCGTATTTTTTGCCCTTTGAGAGATGACGAGGCTCTTGCATCATGCATTAGCCTCGTTTAGTCTAGTTGTAGGCAAAGCGAGATTATTTTTGTGACCTGAACTTCCTGAAAAAAAGCCAGGAGACACACAATGCTTATTTTCCAAAATCCGTTCCAACCAATACGCCAATACAATATTCACCAGTACTAAACTCCCATATTACCTAAGTAAGTAGTCTAAATACCAAAACTACTATAGTAGTCACCAATGTAAGTAACACATAAACACCTAAACTATCAATGTACCTAGTCACCAATAGGTACCTAAACTACCATAGTAGTAACCAATACCTAAACGCTACCCTTTTGGAATCACTACATATTATAAAATAAAGTCGCTTTTTCTGTCCCTATGTCATTATGTCCCTTTGAACGCTTAAATCTTTAAAACTACGCAACGGATTTTGATGCAGTTTTTTTTAATAGATAAAGTGATTCAAGAGGAAGGTTTATACGTATAATAGAACCGTTCGAAGCCGGGGCGGGTCGCTAGTATGGAATAAAACACAATTTACATCGCGCTACGTTTACAAATGAGGGTAGTTTCACAGCGCTACTAGCAATATTGCATTTAGTTGCAAGGTTGTCACCGGATTGAATTAGTTGCCGTCGCCAATGGCAGTTACCTTCGAGACTCGCTGTAAGTAAATTAATATATTCGAGAAATATATTGAAGTAAGGTCACCTTTACTTCGATATATTTCTCGAATATAGTGACCAACTGGGTGACCAAAGTTATCGTCATAGCTCAAAGAATTAGCAAGCTGAAGTGGCAGTGGGCCGGCTATATCTCGCGAAGAACCGACAAGCGTTGGGGTAGACGTGTTCTTGAGTCGAGACCGCGACTCGGTAAACGTAGCGTAGGACGCCCTCCGGCCAGGTGGGATGACGATCTGCGAAAGACTGCTGGCAGATGCTGGATGCGTCAAGCTGAAGACAGGGCGCAATGGCGCTCATTGGGGGAGGCCTATGTCCAGCAGTGGACTAATATAGGTTGATGATGATGATGATGATGATGAGTCCACACAGCATCATCTAGCCCCAAGGTGAGCAAAGCTCGTATTATGGGTACTAGTTGACTGATAAACTTAATACAATACATTACATAGATATATTTTTTTTTTATAAATACATAGAAAACACCCAGACCAACGGAACAATTTCATGTTCAATTTCTGTAGATCGTACACAATTTTTTCCGACACGGGAATCGAACCAACAACCGGTCGCAGGCGGAACTTCGCCCACTGCGCCACATTGGTTGTCACTGATGAATGATCGAAATGCTTTGCATACAATCTGACACGTCTGATGCTGGGGCCACACTACCGTGATATGCCGATAATTATTTTAATTATAACTTATACAACACCTAGGTGTAACCACGATTTATGGCCATAATTTTACAATGCCAATCAATATGGCAAATGGCGGTAGACAATAGCTCCGGCGGCGGTCTTTTTTCGCACATCAAAGAAGATTACCGCAGTAATTAATGCGTTTGTGGCCACTACCGTTTGTCCAGTGTGCAATATGAGCTCACCGGCGACGCACGTGATATTTTTACCGCCTTATTTATTGACATATAGGTAAACTCTAGTGTAACCACACCAGGTCATGCAGTAATTTAAACGGTAATTTAATGTCATAATTATTGCGGTAACAGCCCGGTAGACGGTAAGGTAGTGTGGCCCCAGCGTAAAACTCTCTAAACTGGTATCTATAAGCAAACATTTTATCTGTTTACATAGTGTCATTTATTGTTGTCATGGAAACGGAACGTAGGCTTCCTAGATCTTATTTGACATGCAGCAAAAATAGATAGGAATTAATACTTGGACGATGGAAAAACCCTTTGAGAACGGTAGACTATGGTATTATTAGATGATTCTTTAGATAGCACAGAGATGGCGATTCCGTCGCCGCCGTCACACTCACAAGTTCAAGTAAGCGGGCGTACAACATTATCCGTGTTCACTCACACATTGATAAAAATGGCCTAAAATTTTCACGTTATTTCTAATTATACCGAGTGTTTTCATGAATCAAACACAATTTGCCGCAAATAATGACCAATAACAAAGCCAAAAACAGTTATTTATTTGTTAAATTATGTCCACATCGCTCATATTTGGGAAAATACAAACGTATGTAAATCGGATCACCTTAACTAGTCTAAGAGTAGTTGCGTAATAAGCTCGGAATACAGCTTTTTTATTATTAAGGCTAAAAGAGTTTTGTCGGAGAAAACGTAAATGGTACCATACTACGTTTAAACAACTAAATATCTAGAACTAGGTACCTAAGCATCAGCACAGAAGCAAAGAATATATGATTTACTGTGGCAATAACATGTGTGAACTTTATATTATGTAACTAGACCTATCCGTGTTATTTATAGTAAATAAATAAATAGAAACAAATTGAAACTTGCATATTACTATTGAAACTAAACCAATTGAGCTAACCGCTGATTCTTAGTCGCTCGACAGATCCATATCGATTCTGGTCAGAAGGGTCTCGAAGACCACAAGACACTGGTTGCACTATTATTAGATTAGAAAACAGCATTACCACGCCGTATAGCAATGCTGTGCCAGATACTCACTAGCACTCGGGTCACGCGTTGCATTGGCCAGACGATCAGATGGGCATTTTTTTTAAAAAACGTCCCTGCGTTTTTTTAGGTGTCCTACAAGTTCATTAATACTTTTCATAAAAACTAGTCCATTGCTAGATATAAAAATCCTTATTTTATGTTTTATAGTTTTATTTGCGATAAAAAAACATATTATTAGAACTTTTTTAATACAAAAAATTGTAAAATAAGAGTAAAATAGCTTCCGAGACCCCTTAAAAATGGTTGTCCTACAGCGGTGGACCGACTTTTGACTCTAGATTATTTTTTAACTCGGTTTGGATGAAGGCTAAAACTGGATTATTTATGTTTAAATATATGAAGGCTATCATATTTAAACGTAAAATGCGGGACTTTTCATACAAAAATAATAACTTTTTATCAATTAAATTGTGTCCCATGATTTTGGACATAAGTGGAAATTCCATTTTGTAACTGCAATATCTCCGTATTATTTTGAAAAAACTACTGTAATCACAGAATTTATTATTCCTGGTAACATGACTCATCGATACCACCAGTTTAAAATTGGTTGTCAAAGAGCGTTCTGTCATTATTCGTGTCTGAACTTGCAGAGCGTTACCGTGGCGTTTTTTTCTTCCAGTTTGTAACTGCGATTTAGACTGATAAGGCTTGAGTTTTTGTAAAATAAAAGTAACGAAATGATTACTGTATAATGTGTTAAATGAATTATTGAGTCTCCAAAGGTCTCAACTGTTTGAAAATAAAAATAGACGCAATTTTAGATCGGGTGACGTAGAAACGTTACTTCCATTTTGTTTGGTTACGTATATGTGGAATGATAAAGTTACGAAATGGAAATATAAAGGCAAGTTCACCCAGTAATTGTTGACAAAGCATCAAAGAGTTCTAGCGTATTAAATCCAAAGATATTATATTTAAAATTTTTGATTAAAAGAGGTTTCAAAAATGAAATCGTTTATATGCTAAAAAAAATGAAAAAAACTTAATTTAAATTTAAATCTAGAAGTTTTATTGATGTTTAAATTACGATTTTGTGGTGATGAAGCACTTGATAAAGATGAAGAACCCACGACAAATAAACCACGACACAACATTTCTCTGATTAATGTGTTAGGAATAATAAATACCGAAAAAAGTAAAACAACAAGAATAATAGATTTTCAGGAGAAAAATTTCGAACATTGTAAAGCCAGCTTTACGTCATCCATTACGTAACTGCTCCTTTACATTTTGTAACTGTCTCATATTTTTAATTGGGAAAATAATTTTTTTCTCGATTTTTTTAAAGGGCACTCGCTGATATTTTTTTTATTTTTGTTGTAGTATTACAAGAGCTATTCGATGAAAAAAAATGCGGTCCCTGAGACTGCTTTATCATGCTTAAAACACAATGTTTTCATTGCAAAGTTTCCCAAAAGTAACAAAGTGGAAATGTTCTGGCTTAAATAAAAATAACTAATGCTTTTCTTCATCGTTAGGTTTTATTTTCTATTCAATATCATGTTTTTAAAGCAATTAAACATATTAAATTCATTGAGGATTATTGTGGTATTATTTTATTTGATTTTAAAAAAAGTAACCAAATGGAAACCTGGTGTACCTCTTGATCTCTTAAAAGTGAAATATCTTTTGAAAATGCTATTTGTTTGTTATTTTGCTGCTATCACATAAATCTCTAAGGAAAGGCGAATCATTTTAAATAAGTTAGATATTCCTAAAATGATCTTTATTTTTTTCACTCCATTTTGTAACCGGGACAAATTTTTACGAAAATGCCCAGATAATTTTAAAAACCCGCAGAGCCTCAGTAATCCCACGGAACTAGGTTTCGACTCCAAGGGGAGCAAATACAAAAAAAAATCCCCAAGACACTGGATGTATTCGAGCAAATACATCCAGTGTCTTGGGGACACTTCCGACTGGTATTGACGTGGATCAGTTGACCTACCTTTAGACTGTTTGCAACCGTCTGCAGTTAGCTCAATTGTGTCAATTGTATATTATACTAATTAAATTTTTTTTCTATTCCTTGATTTTAATTTTCGTTGTCAATAAAGTATCATTTCCCAGTAATTAATAACACTGAAAGAAATTCAAACGCATAAAAACTTAGAAATTAAAACGTAGCATCGAAAGATTTTTCTAACAACATACTTAATAGACATTAGGGTGAATTTTCACTCCGATGTGTGTCGAATACAGATGCTACGCGAGAGCACGACTGAAGGGTCTATTACGAGGGTGATATTTAACAGGTCAAGTACCTCTTGGATTGCAGAATTACAGGTTTCATTACAGTATCTAAATATACTTGGATTTACGATTATACGCACAAGAGTGTTTTCTATACGTACATAATAAAAATAATCAATTTTTCAGGATGTTCTTTTCATTCACTTGATTACATTCTGAAATTTGAATTACTTCACTATCACTATTACTACATTGTATAAAATAAAGTGGCTTTCTCTGTCCCTATATCCCTATGTCCCTTTGTATGCTTAAATCTTTAAAACTACGCAACGGATTTTGATGCGGTTTTTTAATAGATAGAGTGATTTAAGAGGAAGGTTTATAAGTATAATAATGAAACCGTACGAAGCCGGGGCGGGTCGCTAGTAATATTATAAAAGTGTAAATGTTATGTATGGATGTTTGTTCATCTTTCACGCAAAAACAACTCAACGGATTGGGATAAAATTTTGAATAGACGTAGTCTAGCCCTGGAATAACACATGGACTAATTTCATCCTATAAATCAGTTCCCATGGGATGAGAATAGCCTTGACACGTTCTCAAACAATGTGATTTTTCGAACCCTGATCAAACGAAATGTGCGGATACACGACACATATTTATCGATACAAATCGGGTAATTTTTATTTATTTTTTATTTATTTTATTAGCTAGGTAAACTATCTAGCTTTCAAATGAGACTACTTTGGTTTAAAGTTTACTTCAAATAAAATACACCATTTACTCAAAAAGAAACGAAGAAAAAACCAGATGAAGTAGTCTTCATTTTGAAAAATATTAAAACTGCTTTGTTTTTGAGATATATAACATATAATTTTTTTTATCCCGATTTTTATCGATAAAAATGTGTCGTGTATCCGCACATTTCGTTTGATCAAGGTTCGAAAAATCATATATTGTTTAACAGCCGCGAGCAAAAAAAAAAAATAAATAAATAAATACAAAAAGGGAGGTAGTTTTCTCTATAAGTATCATAAAAGTGAATACATTCTTAAGGCACAAACAGCACCTAAATTGGCGCCCCCTCTTATTTTATCATATAATTCCAAACAGAGGAATTTCCAAAATTCACACGTAGGTATACAGTTTGTTTAACCTATCTTATGCTTTTTTTTTAAAGGGGGCCCCGTTTAGGTGCAGTTTGGTTCGATTTTCATACGTTTTCATACGTCAAAGAAATTAACAAGCAAAGAATAGTAACAAATTATAATTAGTATTGGCAGCTAATTTTTAGTTCAAAAACCGATCCTTTTTTGTTTTAACACTAGCCAGTCGTAGCAAAAACCAGAGCGCGCCATACAACAAGAAGTTGAAGTAAATACAAAATTGCACCAAAAAAGAGAATGATACTGATAATTAAATTAATAGGTTACTTACACAAAGAACGATAAATAATAAAGGCACTTACTTTGCCGTAGCTCCCAAACAAATTGATCCTATCAATTATACTCGATAACCTCAAACTCACCTTCATTCTAAAAATACCCACAAAAGTTTTCCAGTTTCCGTTCCCGCTCTTTGTTCTGCAAGAGGCTTTCACGGCCGATATCCGGCACAGAGTATAATAGGCCGTGGGTACAATCATCTACGAATAATTTGTATGTATACTTTTTTGTGTCATCCTACTGCTTTTTTTTTTAGATATTTTCAATAAAAAACTTACAACCGAATTCAAATTTCACGTTGTTGTTGTTGTAGTAATACTTACTTACGTTAATATCTTTAGGAGTATAGAAAGAAAATAATAGGTAGTAGGTACGACAGAATTGCTTAGAACAGAGGAAATATAAAGGGTGGCCTTATCTCTATACGCGATCTCTTCAAGACAACCTTAGGAGATACTAGACTATGAAACCCACATGTTTCTATGTCTGACTGTACTTACGCCTGTGTGACTCAGTTCAGACAATATTATAAAATAATTCTTTGAATTTCATAACATACATCTGTATTGTTCAGGGAATGCCAAATTGGCAATTCATGAGTTATTTATAAGGTAGTGTCTGAGGGCTGCCAAATTCAAAGATAAATTAGGTAGGTACTTTCGGTAAAATTAAACGAAATGTAATATATCACGTTCTTGGAATCTAATTGTGCTTGTTATAGGTTTTATTTGTTACTATGTAAGTATATAAAAGTATAAAACAAATATGTCCAAATACATAAAAGTCTTAAAATTTCACAAGAGACGAGATGTTTGTAAATTTATACGTGCACTTCGTAACACAGCTGCTACGACGTAGCACTTGACTTGTCTAGTAATATTATTTAAAGTTATTATGCTTTTATTGTTGTACTAGCATCTGCTCGCGGCTTCACACGCGTTGCTTAATATATTTATTATTGGATTTATTTGTAATAATGTAGGTATGTAAGTATATAAATGTATAAAACAAATACCTAGGTATGTCCAAATGCATAAAAATCTTATAATTTCACAACAGACGAGATGTTCGTAAATTTATAGTACGTACACTTTGTAGCACTTGACTTGTCTAGTAATATTATACTAGCTACTAGTATCTGCTCGCGGATTCACACGCGTTGCTTAATATATTTACTATTGGAATTATTTGTAATGATGTATGTAAGTAAGTATATTACAGTATAAAACAAATAGCTCCAAATATAATAATATATGTACCTACATACATGGAAACGTTTCAAGGCAGAAATAGCCTTCAATAGGACTTGATTTTTGGGCTGAAAAGTAGCTGAATGTAAAGTAATGAAAAGTGTGTTTATCTAGAACCTGCTTTCCACAATTTATAATAAAATTATAGATTCTATCGATATAATTAAATTATAGATTCTATCTAAATTATAGATTCTATTAGACAGAAAAATATAAAACTATAAATTTTATAGTTTAATATTTTTCTGTCTAGCTAAAGAGTGCTTAGTATATAAGTAATGCATGCTGTGTCGGCCAGTAATAGGTTAGTACACTTAATTTTATTAAATAATGTAATAAGGTACTTCATAAGTTTTAGTGTACTCGCCATAGGCTAACCTAATTGTAAAAATAAAATAAAGAACTACATCTATTCGAATTTCAGCCCGATCCGAGTATTTTTTACCTGAATGAGGAACAATCATTCGTACACGTATACATCATACATATTATAAACTTTCACGTTTATAAAATTCCGTAAGGAGTAAATTAAAAGAGGTTTTTTAAAATAAAATGTAACAAAACAGTTTGATCAGAGACTGATCAACTATTTGCAAATTCATATCTTAGCTGAAATGGAAATAAGAAATAAGTTCATCTTCTTAAAGTTTCTTCCACTCAAAGTGATAATCCATGTCACATAAATTTTAGTGCTAGTTTTCACTTCTTCCTTTTGTTGACAAAAACTTGAAGTAAAGAAAACCAATTAATGCTTTATTTATTAATAAATAATTCTTAATCAATTGAGCTACCTTTAGACCGTCTGCAGTTAGCTCAATGGTTTCAATTATAGGTAAGTATATTTTTTCTATACCTTTATTGTAATTTTCGTTGTTAATAACGATTTATTAAACTTTGATATCCTTCCTTACTAAACATTATATACCTACGCCATCGTACACAACATAATTATTGAAACTTTACCAAATAAAAAAACCTTTTACAAACTTTACACAATATTGAGTGCTAAGAAAACAGAGTGGAGAGTAAATACAGTTTTATCGAAATTAATTTTGTCTCTTATCTCTAGAGAAAGGTAGTTTTGTTTGAAAACCGAGGGAGTTGCTAAAGTAGTTATTCACTTACCGAACTAGGAAAACCTAACTGAATTATCCAGGAGCCAAGTTAAGGGCTGGCTTGATTGTTTTTCTTCTTTGGTGACTATAACTTATTTATTTAGTGCCTTGGGGCCTTAGACTATGTATACATAAAACGTTTTGAAGCGCTTGCTTTTGTACAACGCATTTAAGAACCCAGCGGTTATTATGTTTAAATGTAAGGTTATAAGGTCGCAAGTAATTTAAACATCAGCATCAGCATTGATCGATGCTGAATTTCAATGCTGATGTTCGTGTCGCAAGAGACACAGAGAGCTTTAGTAGGACAGGTTTAGTAATAGGATCCTAAAAACTATTTTTTTTTTGATTCAGTAAAAAAAGTGTTCTCTGTGCCAGCCGTGTACAAAGGCATGGTTTTTCGGTAGGATTGTTTATCTCTTCTAGATATTTTATTCGCATTATATAAATGTAGAGTAGGAGAATAATGCATGAAACTTCTTGATCGTGTTTTATAGGAGCCAAATTCTGATAACCAATCGATTTTGTTTTAATTTTTTTTTATGGTAAACGGTCGAGCGTTGGCCACTATCTCACTTAAGTGAAGATGTGGCCTAAGATGGAGCAGCTTTCCTAGGAGGAACTTATTTACTCTTGATTTAAAGACTCCGAGATCGTATTTTGGTAGGAAAACAGACGCAGGAAGCTCATTCCACTCTCAGCCGTGCTTATTGTGAAGGCTGAGCAGATTTTTTTAGTTCGACGTTGTGGAATATCGACCAAGTAGGTATGGTATTTTGGTCTTTTTTTCTCTACTATGTCATGGTATCTTTGTATAATCGTCACATAGAATCCTTAGATTTACAAACTCTAGATAATGTGAAAATATTTGTAATGTGCGGCCTTCCATTCTGTAATGTCTTTCATTACAAAATGCGTTACTTATGTTAAAAATCACAAAATGTGTCATTCTGTAACTATCGTCTTAGTTAATCGTAGTTTTACTACGGACATTGGTAAAATTGTGTCGATAAGACGCATACCTACTACACCAAGAATTGAATTAATCGTAGTTTATAGCAGAAAAAAGTCCTCAAATGAATATCCGCAAATCGAACAAATATTTGTCCATGGTGGGAATCGGAAGGAATCCCTTTTTTTACCGCTGCGCCACTGAAGTTGTCAAATTAATTTCAATGTTTTCTAATGAAGCATAATCACTAGGTAATAGTATAAAACAAAGTTGCTTCCCGCTGTCTAGCTATCTGTCTATCCCTATGTATGCTTAGATCTTTAAAACTACTCAAGTGATTATGATCCGGTTTTTTTAATAGTTAAAGAGGAAGGTTTATAATGTATTACCCGTGCGAAGCCGCGACCGCAAGTTGACCAAAAGCATCTTCCTAAATCTTTAGGAAGATGCTTTTGGAAATTTTGTTATTACTTTTGTACTTGAAGAATAACGGTCATATCAAATAAAGTCCATTCAGCTCCTGATCTACGTTTGCAGGTAAATGTGCGGTTTTTATGGAACACGTAAAAATATATGTTTATTAGACTGTTATGGTTATTATCATTTTGCAGAACCCTACTTTAAAAGGGGAGGAAGCACGTTTAATAAAAACCAGCTTTTATTAAAATGTGTGAAGAATTTTCAGTGTTTTTGTTGTAGGTACTTTACATCCATGTGGGGAAACAGTTGCGAGAACAAAGTAAAACTATTTTGTTAATACTATTATGAGCCTAGTAGCTTTGAGCTTACGTTTTCCTAGAAAAAATATTCAGGTTTGCATTGTAAAGAACTTTTTTAACAAATTCATTATTATTGTTTACAAGCAGCGCTTCGCGGTTTCACCTGCGGTAGTTCCTGTACCCGTGGGAATTCCGGGATTAAATCTAGCCTATGTGTTATTTTATTCCAGACCATAACCTATCTCTGCACCAAATTTCATCGATATCCGTTCAGAAGTTTTTGCGTGTAAGAATATCAAACATCCATCCATACTTAGTCTAGTAGGATTTAGTATAATATGACCAATACCAGTATTATTAAGTACCTAAACGTATCCATTACAACGATTATGATACATAATAATAATATGTAAGCACTTACATGATTATGAAATCTCTGTTATTGCCTTGGGGAAGGGCTGTCATATCATAACGATATTAAGTCGGTTACGGCGAGGTCGTAAGGATCAGCCACAAAAGCAGGCGTAAAGAGGCGAAGGAGGACAAGTCTATTTTTGAATTTTTACATAAACAGATAAACATTTTGTTTATAATTTGTCAAATTACACGTCATTAAAATATAGATTAACATAAAAATTAGGAGGTATAAAAATAAACTTAATTTAATTTAGTTACAGTTTAAAAACTCGTCGTATGTGTAGAAGGTCTTCTATACAAGCCAGTTCTTTAGTCTTATTTTAAAACTTTCCAGACTCATATTTTGCATAAAATATTTTAGGTGAAAATATTTTATTCAAGTTGGATTTTTGGACGGAATGTTAGGTAGACCTACTCAGATCATATGGAATCTACAGGTTTTGTATAAAGATTTGTGCAAGTTATTATGGAAAACAAGTTATTACAATGAAATAAATAAATAAGTAAATATTGCTGGACAATCTAGAAATAAATAGACTAAGTGTACGACTAATAACAGGTACACCAGGCCTTAAATGTGGTAAAATGTACTTCAGTCAGTCTTACAGATAAAGTTTCTGATGCCAGACAATCCTGATTTATAATCATCATGCACTGATAAAAGACATTAATAGGGAGACTTAGAAGAAAAACCTAATACCAAGAAGCAGAAAAACTTGAGAAATGACCTAGTGATAAACCTTACTTACCTTTTTTCTGTCTGAATAGATCGCATAAAGGAAACACATTCTGGATTTATACCTGAAATTATCATCAGTTTTAGTTTAGTTTATATTCTAGTCTAGATACCTAAACCGGATTCTTTGCCATGATGGTTCCGTTCATTCTGATAAAATCAAAATCAAAGTGATTTATGTCCTTTAGACAGGAGTCTTGGACACGTCATAAGAAACATGTTAAAAATAATCAAAATTATGTAATAAAGTGCTCATTTTGATTTTTATTCACTTCTTTCTTTTTTTTAGGATAAAGATAATAAAAAAAAGCGGTCTACATAGAAGCAAGTTCAAAACTTGAAAAACACGAGTTGTACCCTCTTACGCCATCTTCCACGTCCATAGAAGCCTAATGCCTCTTCCACTTACGGACAGGAGGCACAAATGCCATAATACTTAGTATATAGAACAGAAACCCTGAGGGATTTGGGCGCTTACCTATATCACCGACGATTTACGAGGAAATATTGGTTGTTGCTGCTTCATCTTAGGTTATTTATCGCCTGAGAAGAAGGAGCTAATATTCTGCTTTGATCATTAGTTTTCTGTTTTGTTATTTAACTTATCTATGCATGTTATTCAAAATCATTAACTTAATAAAATTATACGTATGTGTGTTATACTTTGATTTACAATGAAATTTATCAATTAGATAGGTGTACTTTTTAAAATAATCAGCTAGCGTTTCTGAAAGCCATCGTTAAAGCAAATGCACTTAAGGTTGACTTTAGAAACAAAAATGGTTGATATTTTACCCAGATTTCACCCATTGAGCAGAAATTTGGCATACGTGTATAATTTCGGTGACAATGCAATGTTATGGTACGATTGAGCTGGTCTGATGATGGATACAGAAGGCAATTAACATCATCAGCAATTATATTAGTCATCAGTCAGTATCTGCCAACAGTCTTTCGCAGATCGTCATCCCACGTGGCCGGAGAGAGTCTTACACTGCTTTTGCCGAGTGGAAGTTTCCGCTAAAGAACACAAGAAGAATATATATAAGTACCTATATACAAAAGTAGAAATTCTTTACCGAAACGAAGGAGCACAAATGCAAAAGCACCTACTAAGAAGAACTAAGAGACATCACCCCGAAGAAAATCCTTAGCGCCTAACAAATTTATAACCTTTAAAAGTTTCTTAAAAAGAAAATCAAACCTTACTTCAAAATAGAAGTTCCATTTTAATTTAATCAAAGAAAACTTTCTCAATATCATTATGGTTCATTGAAACTATTTGAAACATCCTTCATTTTTGATCTAAAAGCTGTAAACGATAATATTTTCAAAGCAAAATCAGATGAACTTGGTAAAAACTTCCAACCCACTCAATCAACCCACACGTAAAAAAAAGATAAGTACAGTTCATGGTAAAATTTGTTTTCAACTAACAAAGAAAAGTATAATCAAACAGGAATGCAAATTAAAAGTAGAGTGAGTGGGGGGAAGATGAAAAAAGGGGTAAGATAAAAAGTCTTCAATAACACCAGATTTATAGTACTTATTGCAGTGCTGGCAACATCATCGGGGCCACCAATTTGTTACTTACACACCTCAGGCAGCGGTTGCGGCTGAGAACGCCTGGTTGTGTGTAAACTGCAATTTTCTAAGACAGTGTATTTTTCAGGAGCCACAAAAGTGATTTCATCTTACCCCTTGTCTTGTAAATTCAATTACAAGGTAGTTACGAGAGTTTAATTGAAACACCTGCTTATAATTTTTTGTAGATATTTATGTAACTACCTCTAAATCTATCTATTTCTCGTATTATGGAATTTATTTCAACTTTTCATCTTTCCCCATTTTCATTTAACGGGGTAAGACGAACATATAAAAGTTTTAATCTTGACCCTTTTTCAGTTTTCATACTAAAAGCCAGATGTTCTCAAACTGTATCTTTAAGTTTGTGGAAGGCAGGTCACATTTTTGAAAATTTAGGGCTCCCACACAAAACTGCGATTTGGTGCGATGCGATGCGATTTGATGCGATTTGATGCGATGTCACACGAACTTGATTTGCGAATTTCTGCGATGCGAATTTGTGCGGCGAACCGTTTTGTAGGGTAACCATATCTTCAAGTTTAGTCCGCCGTATTGGACGTGTTTTTAGGAAGCGTAAGATGGATCCCAAAAAGATAATTGAACCGATTTAAGCAAAAATGATCCAACCCACACAAACCTCATTTCGAGATAATCGATATTTAAGTTTGTGGCGGTATTTCTCTAGCTTTGTAATACAAAATGTTGTTATTTTAATTTAATTTAATGCTATGTAAACTCAACTTTTTTGCTATAAATAATATAAAGAATAAATTGTAATAGTTTAGTAGATAATTGGGAAAACTTGCGCCTGGATCATTATTACAATATTAATTTTGTATGGAAAGAGCTATGTAGGGTGCAAAAATTAAAATGCAAAAATGATTCAAAGTGTGTTAAAAATTAGTAATCATTTTTGTGTTTTAAAAGACAAAACAAACAAAATTGGCCCTACTCCTCGTCCAAATCAGAATAAGGTTCATCACATAAACCATCTACATCGTCTATTATTGCAGCTTCCCTTCGGTTTCTTAAATTAATCAATGCAATCATCTGGTATCTAATATTAGATCTGCTGGCCCTGTACTTATTTTATTTTATTTATTTATTTTTCGTTAAAGTACGAAACACACAGAAGCCGGAGGCGTGGCGGAGGCAAAGGCGTGCGAGTTGTATTCTATGGAATCCTATGAAAGCCTACACACACACCGCAGGCCGTGGCGAACGCGGTGCCATAGGAAAAACCGGCACGCCTTCGCCTTCGCCACTCCTCCGGCTTCTGTGTGTTTTGAACTTTATATACTTTATTTCGTTTACGTACTTAGATGAAATAGCAATTTTAAATATTAACTTGTCAAATCTTAACTTGTTTTATATCATCATCATCATAATCAACCTATATTAGTCCACTGCTGGACATAGGCCTCCCTTAATGAGCGCCATAGCTCCCTGTCTTCAGCTTGGCATCCAGCATCTGCCAGCAGTCTTTCGCAGATCGTCATCCCACCTGGCCGGAGGGCGTCCTATACTACGTTTGCCAAGTCTCGGTCTCCACTCAAGAACACGTTTACCCCAACGGTTGTCGGTTCTTCGCGAGATATAGCCGGCCCACTGCCACCACTTCAGCTTGCTAATTATTTGAGCTATGTCGATAACTTTGGTTCTCTTTCGGATGTATTCTTTCATTCTTTAATCCTATCCTTCAGAGAAACTCCGAGCATAGCTCTTTCTATAGCTTTCTGAGCTCTTTGAACTGATGGACCAGCTTAATATTATAGTTTGAATCATTGTAGCAAATTAGAACGGTTATATGTTAGGGTAACAAAAGCAACACAAAAATGATTCAAGTGGCATGAAACACTTATACATTTTAAAAAATGGTCTTCGACATGACAGTTGTGGGTTGGATCATATGGATTTTCCACATTTGTGAACATAGAGGTGTGAGTCTTTGATATGTTAAAATATACCTTATTCTGATTACATTGGTTAAAAAAAACTCGAAATTGACTAGGTTGTGGGTTGAATCATTTTTGCATAAATCGGTCCAATTGCACTGCTGTTATTGTTAAATAGATATAAAAGAAAAAGAAGATTCTGGATTCATCCATTTAATACGATTATGAACTCTGAAGGGAACTATTTTACTCGAAATTACTATGAGTTGAGAACTGAAGCAGTTTTTTTTTACAACACAAAGAAGGCGGCTCAGGCGCCGCGCTCTTTCGCTAAAGTTGTCTCAGAGCGGACTAAAAGGGGGGTCACCAAGTATGACGTAATATGACAGGAATACGCGATGCAAATGAGATCTGACGTTATCGTGCGAGCTCGCAGATATTTACGATGCGATGCGAGCTCGCAGTTTTGTGTTTGAGCCCTTACCCCGTGACTGATTATCGAAGTTCACTTTTTTTTAATGAATTAAGTATTAACGAAGTTAAATAATTCAGTCAATTTGGCATATTAAATGAATAAATTAACTGTTGTGAATAAGTAGTTAGTCAATGGGTAGAAACTGTCTGCGAAATAATTAATAAAAATAAAATATTATTTTTTTGTTCCAGCGATTAAAAAACATTACTCATATACTATTACCCATATACCCAATACCACTACCAGCGCTACGATAAAATTTCAGCAAGAAAAACAAGAAAATATATAAAAATTGCTGAAAGTAATAAAGAAACAAGAACTAGGCATGATAAGAAATATGAAATAAAAAAGAAAGCCAACATAAAAGAAAATGCGTTAAAAATTTACTACATAAGAAAAAAAAACAACTATTTTATGGTGATGAAAAAGAATATTCATATAGATTTATTGTGAATTAAAAACAGTTTTTGGTGATAGATAATTATTTTTTCTTCAGTCAAAACTTAAGCAAATTGGCGGAAAAGTTTGAGAACCTCTACTTCAATCTTCCCCTAGTGGGGTAAGTTCGGAATACAAATTTCTAAAAATCTCATTTATCTCTGTTAAAAACAGGTATTTTGGCAATACAGTCAGTTAAAACTTTTTTAATTACTTAACACTATAGACTAAGGACCATAAACGTTGCCTAACACACGTTTTAACGATTTTAGATTTTTTTTTGTTACCCCGTTACCTTTTCATCTTACCCCTGTTTCAGTTTAGTGAAAATCATATTTTTAATTACAGTTTTCTACTTTTTGGAATGCTTTATCAGGCTGTTATTAACATATTATAAAAATCTAGTCTTTGCCCTTTAATTATTTCTAATTTACTTTTAAATAAAGTTCATATCTATTCTTCTACAAGGATTCAAAAACAACACTGACTATCTCATCAAAAAACCGTTCGATCTTGCCCCCACTCACTCTATTCTATAGAAACTGCTTAGCTTATTTTTCTAATGTTAAGTAAATGCAAGTTCTAGCCCTGGAATAAAACAGGCTACTTTGCATAAATCAGTTCCCATGGGATATAAATAGTTTGTAGTTTCCATAAAACTACACGTGCGAAGTCGCAATCACATACTAGTGCGTGACAGATGACGTTCAACCATTTTTACCATTGACTGTACTTGGTCCCATTCAGAATTCATTTAGAACTACATGAATTTATACAAAGTTGTAAGTACGTAGGTGGCCTACCTATTTCTTTGTAGATTAGTATTTAGTAACTACGTGGGTTGTAAGCTTGTTGAGGTTGTAAATTGTATCTATATAGGTACACCCACGGTTGTTATAAGGTAACTTTATTCTAACCCTGACGTATTTCAGTCTAAAGGTAACATGTGTCTAGGTCCTGTTTTGTACCTAGGTATGTACTCTATATTTATATTTTGCGGTGCTAATGGCGCTAGAATGGAACCCTCTCTCACTTTGTTAAGTTTTTCTGAAAAACAGGGAGTCAAACCGTTCAAATTGTAGCTTTAAAAACTTACGGAATCCTTTTGATTCTAAAAAAACGATCAACACCTAAAAAACGTTATATCGAAACCCTCGAAAACTGGGTAAAAACCTGTATATCCATAACATTTGAGCGTCTTTCAAAAGCTTTCAGAAGCTGCCAATCCAATCAAGCAACAATCAGACCGTATTCTCAAATGGGCAAGGGACAAGCCGTCTGGGCCAACTGGGCGAAGGTAAGTGAAAACCGGTCGTAAACACGACAATGGGAGGCGGGCGTGACCGGAAAACCGGATGAGTTAGTGGGACTTTTAGTTTTTGTACCAGGGTTTAGCAACATTTTGCGCTCAAGTTCATTTTACGCTTTTATAAATACAAAAATATAACAGACCTCACAGGACTCTTTGACGCGTTAGAAATTCAAATTAATATTACTCAAAGATCCTATGAGCACGTAGGTTACTTAATTTATACTAGGAAATAATGTGATTACTTACTTAAATTTCTGTTCACTTCAATCTCTTTCAGCTAAATTAAAGAAGCGAACAAGAAACTTTTACCTGCAGGGCTAGCATGCGCGCTCACGAGAAGCTTTTCTCGTCTTTTTTCTCGAGAAAAATGGCGCTATCTCGATAGACTTAATCCGTATATACATACTAGTTATGATCGGTTATTAGTTGTTAGTTTTCTTCATCGTCTAGCGATTCAAATTAGACAGGTTAACCTTTCTGGTAACCAATTTTGTCAAATAGAAGAACGAGCGAAGCGAAAGAAAAATAATGGAGCCAAAGGTTGCTCGCCTCTGTCGAGAGGGAAGCCATGGGATCGACAGGTAATCCAGGCAGGGTCGCAATTTGAAAGGGTCTCGACAGTCCCTTCGTATACATTGGTATCGGGACAAACTGGGTATCAATGTAATTCCGAGTAGACTTAGGAGCAAGATTTCAGGTTACTTCCTGTTATCGGGAGCATAGATCTTAAACGCTGACCTTGACTTTATAATTTAACTAGCAGCGCTTCGCTGATTCACCCGCGGTAATTCCCATTCCCGTGGGAATTCCGGGTTAAAATATAGCCTATGTGTTATTCCAGACTATAATCTATCTCTGTGCCAAATTTCATTCATATCCGTTCAGTAGTTTTTACGTGAAAGAGTAACAAACATCCATACTGAACGCGAAAGTATGTAACTTTCGCGTTTATAATATTAGTAGATTTAAACAGACTTTATTAACAACGAAAATTATAATCAAGGAATAGAAACACATTCAAAATACATATACAATTGATACAATTGAGCTAACTGCAGACCGTTGCAAATAGTCTAGAGGTAGCTCAATTGATCCATAACTATTAATACTTGCACTAACACCGATATGGCAATGCTAATGTGCTGCGCTAGATACACTCCAGCAAGGTATCTTATTAGTTAAAAAATTACGCCGTTGGAAAATACCTCACCGTCGTCATCTTTAGCCTATAGTAGTCCACCGCTGGTCATGGCCGATGCTGGATGCGACAAGCTGAAGACAGGGCGCTATGGCGCCCTGTCCCTGTTATTAGGGGAAGCCTATGTCCAGCAGTGGAAAATACCGGATTGGACTCTGGTAATTTCCAATCCGGTATCTATACATTTTTGAGACGTTGTCAACTTTCAGTTATTATTGGAGCTAACTGTACCAACCAACTTAATCATCGTAAAGTGTTTATAACAAAATACAGCGTTTCGCTGTTTATGTAAAACAAGCAACCCAAACGGTACGGAATAACAATAAGCTTACACGGCAATCTAATTCTAACTCCATAGAACACAGGAATCTAATTCTCTTGACATGGCTGTGACAAATGTGATTGGATACGGAACCCGAGTGGGTAGTCTGAGCCCGAGTGTTTGTTGCGGTATTCTATACCTTGTTATCTTGCGATAGGCTGAGACGTGAGACGGAAAACTTAGCTTTTCAATTGATTTCAAAAAAGAGGTTTTTGATTTGACTGTAAGTGTTTTTTTTAATATCAAAATCACTGCAATCTCTGATAGCTATCTTAGCATATCGCAGTACTTTTAAGGCACCAGCAGCACAAGTGGCGATCCCACATAATAAAATTATTTTCGCCGGGGCGCTACTTTAGGTGCTGTTTGTGCCTTAATAAAAATAATGCTGATAATCTACATTCAGCAGAGCTTGTGTTACAGGTATTATTATTAGATGATAAACATGACTATTATTCCACATCGAAACCAAAATATACCTGAGCTTGCTAAACTCGTCTAATAGTACTACTAGGTACATAAGCTCAAATAGAAGAGAACCTAGTGTTTAGACAAACCTTATGTAACGAGATTGTTCATAATAAAATTATTTATCTATCTATCTGTCTGCCATTTTTATTCTTCTACCACAATTGTGTTGTGCGAATATGTTGCTATTGCTACAATTTTAAACCCTCACAGAAACAAGTATGGACCTTATTCAGTCGCAATAGGGGCATGGTAGTATGATAGTATGATAGCATGTAAACTGGTAGTGAAAGAATATGATATCGCTCGAAAAATTGTGCAGTAAAGCTTGACAACGGCGTTCTTTGTTCACGATCGAGTGCCTATCATGTGTTCTGAAGTATTGAAGGTTTACGGGCTATTGCCACTGAAAGGGGTTTTAACAGTAAAACTATACCTACCTACACTCTGTTTTATAATAAACTAGCGACCCGCCCCGGCTTCGCACGGTTTTATTATACACTAGCTGGTGCCCGCGACTTCGTCTGCGCATGATTAGTATTTCGAGTACTCGCGATTTTACTTGCGTAATTCCCTTTCCCGTGGGATTTTCGGGATAAAATAAAACCTATGTGTTATTCCAGCTTATAATCTATCTCTGTGCTAAATTTAATCCAGATCCGTTCAGCAGTTTTTGCGTGAATGAGTAACAAACATCCATCTATCTATCAATCTATCCATCCATCTATCCATTCATACTTACAAACATTCGCGTTAATCAGTTCAATTCAGTTTGGTTCCCCTGGGCTATACGGGTTTTCAAAATTCTGAATTCAGATGATGTGAGAAATTTTTGAAAACCCGTATAGCCCAGGGGAACCAAACTGAATTCCGGGATAAAATGTTTCCCTTGTCCAATCGTCCCGAGTTCCATTCGAATTCATTCACTTCCGTCGTGATGCGTGGTTAAAGAATTTTTCTTTCACCCTCTCTCCCAGGGGAACCTTACCGAATTCCGGGATAAAATGTATCCCATGTCCAATCGTCCCGAGTTCCATTCGAATTCATTTACTTCCGTCGTGCAGCGTGGTTAAAGAATTTTTCTTTCACCCTCTTTCCCAGGGGAACCTTACCGAATTCCGGGATAAAAAGTATCCCATGTCCTTCCTTGTAGTATGAACTCAAATCGTCCCGAGTTTCATTCCAACTCATTCAGCAGTTTCGGCGTCATGCGTGGTTAAAGAATTTTTCTTTCACCCTCTCTCCCAGGGGAACCTTACCGAATTCCGGGATAAAAAGTATCCCATGTCCTTCCTTGTAGTATGAACTCAAATCGTCCCGAGTTTCATTCCAACTCATTCAGCAGTTTCGGCGTCATGCGTGGTTAAAGAATTTTTCTTTCACCCTCTCTCCCAGGGAAACCTTACTGAATTCCGGGATAAAAAGAATCCTATGTCCTTCCTCGTATTATGACCTATAATCATGCCGAGTTTCATTTCAATCCATCAAGTAGTTTCGGCGTGATGCGCGTTTACGATACAGACAGACAGACAGACAGACAGACAGACAGACAGACAGACAGACAGACAGACATGAATGAAAAAAATTACAGTTTTGGCTTGAGTATCGATAATAGAGTGGCCTACAAAAAAACTTTTCAAAATATCTTCAATGTACAGAATTAGACCTGTTACATTTTTATTATAAGTATAGATAGATAGATATAAAACTTCGTTAGCGTCAGGACCCCTGGACCAAGTGCGATATTTTATATTTGGAAACTATCAAATTACAATACCTTTTCAATACTATTTGATACCTCAGTTAAATTATTTAGTACCTCGAAGAGCAGTGAAATAATTTGAAAAGAAAGTGGTCAGACATTCTGACGTCAGGTTGTCTGGACCACATCTTTTTCACATAGTTAGAGACAGTGAAACTTAAAAAATCCTTTGTAAATAATTAATACCTTTTTAATACCTTCCAATACCTCTTTATTTCAAACATTTAAGCGTCGCAGAAAATAGTTACGGGTGAATTAAATTTTGTAGGAAGGTTGTTCGATACATATCTAATTTGCCGCAGACATCAAACTAATCTTGTGAATGCGTAAGTTTGAATGTCGAGATGTAAATATGTGTGGATGGATGGATGTTTGTTAACTCTCCACGACAATGGATAGGACTGGATGAAGTAAAAAGTTACTGATGAATGAAATTTCGTTGTATCCTACGAATAAGGTTACAGTTGCAAAACAACAACTTTCAAGGAGACGGTTTTTTCTTATTATTTCGAAAAGTTTCTATTAAACGATAATGTTTAAATCCTAAGGACTAGGTTATACTATATTTGCAAAAAACATAAATATAAGAATTCTACGACATTATTCTATAAGTAGATATGTAGTAGGTAAGTTCAAGTGCACTTGAACGTGCACCTAATCCTCATTGATAAAGTTGGCGCTCTACCCATGTCCAAATATTTGAACTTTAATTACATACACAAATAAGAAAATACTTTTAAATATTTCCTTATATTTTAATTTTAATTATAATAAAGCAGCCGTGCCACGCTCTATTGGAAGTGATCTAGAAAGGAAGAAAGAATTTTTTTATTTTTACCCGTTTAAAACTTACAGACTAAGTACCTACGTAACTTACACTAATAATTATACATTATAAATAAAATGAAATAAATGGTAATAAAAGTCGACATTGTAAAGGGTAAAAAAGGGTCCCTGCCTCAGCTTATTGTAGCGTTCGGCTAGACCGGATACGGCGCTGATTTTCAGGTAGGTATCTATCATTACCGATAAGACTATTCTTGTGAATAAGCCTGATATTGTACACCTACTGATAGGTCGGTTAAAAAGATGGGCAGTGCTTGCTGATGTCACATTCACATGATGTTAACCTCGTACAAGATGAGAAAGATAAACTCAGCAAATGTTTTGACTTGGCCAACGAGGTTGTCAGCATGTGGGATGTTGATTCAGCGACCATCGTCCTGATAGTCGTTTCGGTTAACGAGGTAATAGCGAAAAGCCGCTATAAACATCTCAAGAGACTAGCTAAATAGAGAGTAAGTTGGATCAAGGGCCACCCAAAAAGCGGTTCTCCTGGACTCTGCGCGTATCGTCAAGAAGTTTCTCTCTCTGCAACCTAATCACCGGCTGCTTGAGCCTAGCTTCGCGGTCGGTGATCAACCGTTTTGATATATTTTTTTCTATACTTAGTGCCTTTTTGTGAAGTCAAACATAGATATTCATCAAATAAGATATTTAATTAAAAAATCATTTTCAATATTTTATTAAGGTCACGGGCTGGCCGAAGCTATAAATTGTCCGGGATATGGTAAGTTTCGATCTGGCAACCTTAATATAGGTATCTACTTAATAAAACTTGTTTTCTTATCAAAATCCGAAGAATGGAAAAAGGCAATGGTTTTGCGCTATTAATTTAATTTTATAATTTCCAAGTATAACAAATAAAAAAAAAATAAGAATAAAACTAATAACAGAGAATATTTCACGACACCTGATATCATCCAAGAAAAATTGTAGTAAATCACAGAAGTTCGAAACAATTTTGACAATAAAGGCTATTTAATATTGATTTATTTTTATTTCCATGGATACTGGGAAAAGAGGCCGCAGCATCCGCAACAAATTCGCATTCACCCTAGCGTATAGCTGCTTTATCTTCTTTCAAGTTGAAGTAAGTTTGTGACAGTGTAGGTGTTTGCATCGAATGAATATTAGGTAGGAATGGGCATAAGAATAGACAAATACAGTGGGATGGGTTTTATACACCTTTCCTATTCATCACTCATTTTGTTCACTGCTGAACGTGCCTCTCTCAAACGAGGAGGACTATAATTATCATAATTACTAAGCTTGGTAGGCCTATACCTAGGTCGTTACCTACATCTATTCAAAATTTCAGCCTGATCCGTTAAATCGTTCATAAGATTTAAGTGATATCACTTGTCATTACATAGTATATACAAAGTCGTTTTTTCTGTCCCTATGTCCCTTTGAATGCTTCATCATCAGCCTATATTAGTCCACTGCTGGACATAGGCCTCCCCTAATGAGCGCCATAGCGCCCTGTCTTCAGCTTGCCGCATCCAGCATCTGCCAGCAGTCCTTCGCAGATCGTCATCCCACCTGGCCGGAGGGCGTCCTACACTACGTTTGCCGAGTCGCGGTCTCCACTCTAGAACACGTTTACCCCAACGGTTGTCGGTTCTTCGCGCGATATGGCCGGCCCACTGCCACTTCAACTTGCTAATTCTTTGAGCTATGTCGATAACTTTGGTTCTCTGTCGGATGTATTCATTACGAATCCTATCCTTCAGAGAAACTCCGAGCATAGCTCTTTCCATAGCTCGCTGAGCGACTTTAAACTGGTGGACCAGCCCTACCGTGAGTGTCCACGTCTCAGCTCCGTAGGTCATTACGGGTAGGACGCATTGATTGAAAACTTTTGTTTTCAAACATTGCGGTATGGATGACGAGAAGACTCGACGTAGTTTTCCAAACGCTGCCCAGCCCAGCTGAATCCTCTTCTTGGCCTCCTTCTCAAAATTGTTTTTACCTAACTGCACAATCTGCCCTAGGTAAGTGTACTCGGAAACAATTTCGAGAGGGTGGCCTTCTACGATGACCGGTCCTGGATTAATGTGGTTATTGGTCATGACTTTGGTTTTATCCAAATTCATGCCAAGACCGATGCGTCGTGAGGCTGAGGCTAGGCCGTCCAGCATGTGGGTCAGCTCCTCTAGCGACTCCGCCATTAAGACTATGTCATCAGCGAATCGTAGGTGTGAGATGTAATTGCCGTTTATGTTTATGCCCTTACCTTTCCAGTCCAGCGTCTTAAACATATCTTCCAATGCGCTCGTGAACAGTTTCGGGGATATGACATCCCCCTGTCTCACTCCTCTGCGCAATTGGATGGGTTTAGACTGCTGGTCCTGTACTTGGACACTCATAGTGGCGGCATCGTAGAGACATCTCAGCACCTCGATATAACGATAGTCTACTTGGCATCGCTGTAAGGATTCCAGAACAGCCCAGGTTTCGACAGAGTCAAAGGTTTTCTCATAGTCCACAAAAGCGAGACACAGGGGCTGATTATACTCTTCGGACTTCTGTATAATCTGCCGCACTGTGTGTATGTGGTCTATGGTGCCATATCCTCCGCGGAACCCGGCCTGTTCCGGTGGCTGAAACTCGTCGAGTCTCCTGGCGAGACGATTCGTGACCACTCGCGAGAACAGCTTATAGACGTGGCTCAGGAGTGTGATGGGTCTATAGTTTTTAAGGAGCGTTTTATCGCCCTTCTTAAAAAAGAGCACCACCAAACCCCCGCTCCACGCCTTAGGAGTTCTCCCACTGTGAAGGACGGTATTAAAGAGGCTCTGTAGCTCCTGTATAACGGGGGCTCCTCCTGCCTTCAGAAGCTCTGAAGTAATACCGTCCTCACCCGGGGCTTTTCCATTTTTAAGCTGCCTCAGAGCTAACACGATTTCATCTTGACTGATATCTGGCAGTTCGTCGGTATAGTGGCGTGTCAGGGTGGCTCTAGAATCATGGTCATCTCGCCGGGAAAGAGGGGCATGTGCAGTGTACAAACGGCCATAGAAATCCTCTATCTCGGCCAAGATCTCAGGCTTCGACAAAGCAGTCCTCCCATCGTGCGTTTTAAGCTTCGTCAGGTGGCTCCTGCCAAGCTGCTGAGTGAATACTTTGGACCCTCGGTTGCGCTCTATCGCCTCTTCAATGAGGCGTGTGTTGGAGCTCCGAAGGTCGCACCGTACCATCTTCGCGATTCGCTTGTTCAGGTCTGACCTCTCTGACGAAGTCGCTTGGGTGGTTTCCCGTCTTCTTGTCATCAGATCCAGAGTCTCAGTCGAGAGTTTGGACTTCCTGCCAGTACCTTGTTTTCTGCAGAATTTAATGCCCTCGTCCCTCAACGTTTCGACCAGATTGTGTAGGTTCTCGTCAGCGTCATCAGTGGGTTCCAAAGCAACAAATCTATCCCCGAGAAGCTGCTGAAACTTCTCGGTGCCCGCCATGATTTGGATTGGATTTGGTCGGAGCGTGGACTTCATCAGACGGTTTCTTTCAAGCTTTAAGTTGATATTCAGAGTGCCTCGGAGCATTCGGTGATCAGATCCGGTATTGAACCTGTTGATCACTGAGACATCCCTGAATATGTGCTTGCTATCCGTCATGATGAAGTCGATCTCATTTTTAGTCACAGAGTCGGGACTTCGCCATGTCCACTTCCTTTGGGGCTGCTTCTTAAAGAAGGAGTTCATTAAGAACAACCCCTCTTTCTCAAGGAAGTTGACAAGCATTTGCCCCCTGTGATTCCTAACTCCATAACCATGCGGGCCTATTCGGGATTCGTTGCCAGTTTGGATTCCCACCTTGCCGTTAAAGTCCCCCATAACAACGTTGAAGTGAGCCTTAGTGGTGTTGTGTAAGGCTTTGGATATGTCTTCATACATATCCTCCACTTCATCATCCGAGTGTGCCGAGGTCGGTGCGTAAACCTGAATTACCTTCATGCTATACCGCTTGGACAGCCGAAGGATCAGGTACGCTACCCTGGTCGATACACTGGAGATTTCTTGAACGTTGCTAGAGAGGGCCTTATTGACGAGGAAACCTACGCCACCCTGGGATGTTTTATCACCCTCGCGAAAGTAGAGAAGATGGCCCGAGTCTAGGGTTACGGTGTCCTCCCCCTCTCTACGGACTTCACATAACCCGAGAACATGCCATTTAATGTTCTCTAACTCCACTTCCAACTGCGCTAGATGATGGTCAAGCCTCAGAGTGCGTCCATTAAACGTTGCCAGGGTCATTTTATTAAGCGTGTGGTAGCCTGATGTAGCCCGGTGATTCCTAGCACCCCCTGCCCCGCCGTTACCATGGCCGCTACCGTGGCCAGGAATAGCGAGGCGGCCGGGAACTGGGGGCCGTTTTTTGGCTTTGTCCATCATGAAGGGGTAATGCCCATAATCCCCACGCTGGGCATGCGGGTTGGGGATCGCAGTTTGGTGGTGGGGTTGTTCTAGAGGGGTGCTGCTGCCCACCCCCCGGTATATCCCTTAGTCGCCTCTTACGACACCCACGGGAGGAGTTGGGGTGGTGCAATTCTAAGCCGGCACCACACGGCACTTAATGAATGCTTAAATCTTTAAAACTACGCAACGGATTTTAATGCAGTTTTTTTAATAGATAGAATGATTCAAGAGGTTTATATGTATAATAAATCCGTGTGAAACCGGGGCGGGTCGTAACGTTAAGTAACTAACAAAACTTAGTTCTAAGCGTCTTTGTCTTTTTTCAACTACCTACATACAGGTAACTTACTAAAGGGTCTAGATTAAAGCGAGAATCTTGTTTTTACATTTGCACTTCTGAATACCTACCTCACAAAAGTTGCATCTTGTTGCAAAGGACGGTAAAAATATAAAATAAAAATATTGCAACTCATTTTTGGCACGTATTTTGATGCGGTTTTATAAAAAATCTTTTCCGAGTTATTGCTTTCTGCTTTCAAAGTTTAGGTAGGTATTAAATATTTTGGTAGTTATCTGTTGCATAAGCAAAACCACGCACCATTAGTACCACATTATGTGATCCATGGTAAATTTTCTACCCCTGACTTTTCATTATGAATAATCATCATGACGTATGTCTATGTCATCATGTATGTATTACATGAGTATAGTCAGTTGATCTCTCATTCAGCTACAAATAGCAAATAGTAATAATTATTTATAATATTCCATTGCCCTTTCCTAAGGCAGATTTCCTCAAACCTATCAGAGTCAAAGATAATGACACCTCGCTCTAAGTTTAATTAAACTTGTATAAAGACATTGTAAAATTGTAATTATTGAATTAAAAAAAGAAAGTAGTTCTTTAAAATGTTGTATTTATTTCTTACTAGCGACCCCCCGGCTTTATTATATAAAAATATGTATACGTATAAAAACCTTCCTCTTGAATCCTTCTGTCTATTAAAAAAAACCGCGTCAAAATCCGTTGCGTAGTTTTAAAGATTTAAGCATTCAAAGGCACATATAAACTTTATACCGAAGTGGTAATCGAATCCAGGACTTGCTTCGCCGGCTAATCTTTAAATTATTTATTGTCCGTCATATTTCGTCGGATAAATTTACAAAGACGATTGTTACCATCTTAGTTGACGTCGTGAAGAAAACATCTTCGTGGAAAAAGGCCACAAAGGCGCCTATAGGTCGTAGATTTAATATTTGCACGCCGAAAAAGGTGTAGGCCAATAAAAAGAGAAATATAATTTTTTTTAGGAGACCTACATGATACTTAAGCTAAAATATGCTCAAACGTTGAGCAAAATGATTATAAACTTTTTCAAAACATATATGGAAAAACCGTCTCCTTGAAAGTTGTTGTTTTACAACTGTAACCTTATTCGTAGATACCTACGACGAAATTTCATTCATCAGTAACTTTTTTCTTCATCCAGTCCTATCCATTGTCGTGGAGAGTTGACAAACATCCATCCATCCATCCACACATACTTACTTACAACTTATTAAAAATTATACTATTAAACACATACTATTAAAACTTACGCATTCATAAGATTAGTGTTTTGTCTGCGGCAAATTAGATATGTATCGAACAACCTTTGCTTCCTACAAAATTTAATTCATCCGTAACTTTTTTCTGCGACGCTTAAATGTTTGAAATAAAGAGGTATTGGAAGGTATTAAAAAGGTATTAAATATTTACAAAGGATTTTTTAAGTTTTACTGTCTCTAACTATGTGAAAAAGATGTGGTCCAGACAACCTGACGTCAGAATATCTGACCACTTTCTTTTCAAATTATTTCACTGATCTTCGAGGTACTAAATAATTTAACTGAGGTATCAAATAGTATTGAAAAGGTATTGTAATTTGATAGTTTCCAAATATTAAATATCGCACTTGGTCCAGGGGTCCTGACGCTAACAAAACTTCCTCTTGAACACTATCTATTAAAAAAAACCACGTCAAAATCCGTTGCGTAGTTATAAAGTTTTAAGCATATTTAAGGACATAGGGACAGAAAAAGCGACTTTGTTTTATACCTACTAAGTAGTGATTATTTAGGTATTTTTAACCCGACTTTAAAACAGGAGAAAGTTTTCAGGTATAATCGTAGTATTGTATTGATTGCATTCACTGACCTCTATATAGATACAGGTCAGTGATTGCATTGCATTGTACGAGTATTCTGTCTGTTCATTTATCCTACAAATATTATAAACGCGTAAGTTTGTAATTATGGATGGATGAATGTTTGTTACTTTTTCACTAAACTACTAAACGGATATTAATAAAATTTGGCACAGAGATAGACTATAGTTTGGAATAACACATAGGCTATATTTTATACCGGAATTCCCACGGGAATGGGAATTACGACGGATGAAACCGCGAGGCGCTGCTAGTTTCAGATATTCAAATATTTAAACAAATCTTCTTAATAAATTTTAGCATAAATAAAATGCCAAGTACTTAATCACTTTTATGAAGATTTAATTCATAAAACCTCTAAAACCCAAACCAAAATAAACTTACAGATTTCTGAACTGCAAGCCGAGTCTCAGCATCAGCAGTTTCATTGTGCAGTCAACTGCACGGAAGCATCAACGAGCACAGCTGATACACACTGACCCGCAGAACCAAGAATCTCACTTTTTTCTAATATACTTAGAAAAGTTAGAGATTTACAAGAAAAAATATTGTAATAGCAAATTTTATCTTTCTTTGAAACTAGAACATTAATATCATTTTAACGTTTAACGATGTTTCTTTCTATAGTATTCCTTTATAGTTTGTGTTCTTTCTTGTTTGTTTTATTTTATTTTTATTTTATTTTTATTTTTATTGTAGGTTATTTTTGTTGTAGATGTATGTTTATTTTTATTTTATTACTAGCTGGTACCCGCGACTTCGTCTGCGCATGATTAGTATTTCGAGTACTCGCGATTTTACTTGCGTAATTCCTTTTCCCGTGGGATTTTCGGGATAAAATAAAGCTTATGTGTTATTCCAGCTTAAGATCTATCTCTGTGCCAAATTCATCCAGATCCGTTGAGCAGTTTTTGCTTGAAAGAGTAACAAACATCCATCCATCTATCAATCTATCCATCCATCTATCCATTCATACTTTCAAACTTTCGTGTTTATCAGTTCAATTCAGTTTGGTTCCCCTGGGCTATACGGGTTTTCAAAAATTTCTCACTGCATCTGAACGACGCGTAAAGCGTCGTTCATGCAGTGAGAAATTTTCCAAAACCCGTATAGCCCAGGGGAACCAAACTGAATTCCAGGATAAAATGTATCCCATTTCCAATCGTCCCGAGTTCCATTCGAATTCATTCACTTCCGTCGTGATGCGTGGTTAAAGAATTTTTCTTTCACCCTCTCTCCCAGGGGAACCTTACCGAATTCCGGGATAAAAAGTATCCCATGTCCTTCCTTGTAGTATGAACTCAAATCGTCCCGAGTTTCATTCCAACTCATTCAGCAGTTTCGGCGTGATGCGCGGTAAAGGAATTTTACTTTCATACCCTCTCCCATGAGAACCTTACTGAATTCCGGGATAAATAGTATCCTATGTCCTTCCTCGTATTATGACCTATAATCATGCCGAGTTTCATTTAAATCCATCAAGTAGTTTCGGCGTGATGCGCGTTTACGATACAGACAGACAGACAGACAGACAGACAGACATGAATGAAAAAAATTACAGTTTTGGCTTGAGTATCGATAATAGAGTGCCCTCCAAAAAAATTTTTCAAAATATCTTCAATGTACAGAATTGGACCTGTTACAGTTTTATTATAAGTATAGACTAGCTGGTGCCCGCGACTTCGTCTGCGCATGATTAGTATTTCGAGTACTCGCTATTTTACTTGCGTAATTCCCTTTCTCGTGGGATTTTCGGGATAAAATAAAGCCTATGTGTGATTCCAGCTTATAATCTATCTCTGTGCCAAATTTCATCCAGATCCGTTCAGCAGTTTTTGTGTGAAAGAGTAACAAACATCCATCCATCTATCAATCTATCCATTCATACTTACAAACTTACGCGTTTATCAGTTCAATTCAGTTTGGTTCCCCTGGGCTATACGGGTTTTCAAAAATTTCTCACAGCTCTGAACGACGCGTACACACGCGTCGTTCAGATGCTGTGAGAAATTTTTGAATACCCGTACAGCCCAGGGGAACTAAACTGAATTCCGGGATAAAATGTATCCCATGTCCAATCGTCCCGAGTTCCATTCGAATTCATTCACTTCCGTCGTGATGCGTGGTTAAAGAATTTTTCACCCTCTCTCCCAGGGGAACCTTACCGAATTCCGGGATAAAAAGTATCCCATGTCCTTCCTTGTAGTATGAACTCAAATCGTCCCGAGTTTCATTCCTACTCATTCAGCAGTTTCGGCGTGATGCGCGGTAAAGGATTTTTACTTTCATACCCTCTCCCATGAGAACCTTACTGAATTCCGGGATAAAAAGTATCCTATGTCCTTCCTCGTAGTATGACCTATAATCATGCCGAGTTTCATTTCAATCCATCAATTAGTTTCGGCGTGATGCGCGTTTACGATACAGACAGACAGACATGAATGAAAAAAATTACAGTTTTGGCTTAAGTATCGTTAATAGAGTGCCCTCCAAAAAAAATTTTCAAAATATCTTCAATGTACAGATTTGGACCTGTTACAGTTTTATTATAAGTATAGATAGATGCATACTGATGTTTCTCTTTTCTCTTGTGTTTCCTGTCTTGTTGTAACTTATGTACTCAACTCTTGTATTTTTCTGTACCTACCGTATTATATGTTTTTACCACCTTTGTGCCACCACACCAGGCCCTGTCTGAAAACCAGCGCCGCTACTAGCTGTGGCCTGTAGGGCATTATGCTGAAACAGGGACCTTCTTGGCCCCTTATGTAAATAGCCTTACTCCTCTTATTTTTATTATTTTTGTGTTTCTTCTTCTTGTTTATTGTATGTGTTATTTATAAGTACTTCATATGTAAAAGGGCCAAATAAATGTATTTTCTTTCTCTCTTTTCTTCTTTAAAAAAAAGAAAAACGAAGGTCATTTTCAGCTTAGTGTCCAAAAACTAATTATCAAGTTTACATGTTGTTTAATTTTATACCAGATGCGCCCCGCGGCTTCGCCCGCGAACCAGTTTTTTTTTTGCATACACGTTTCAGAAATTTATTACACCTTGGGGTTATTTTGTACAAATAAATAATATGTGTTTAATCATTTATTTCATACCTTATTCATACCGAGTTTTGAGTGAATCGTACCAAAGAAAAATAATTTTCCATCCAAACTTTACCACCCTATTTAACCCATTCAGAGGTTAAA
The DNA here is from genome assembly GCA_944547425.1 of Eupithecia centaureata. Taxonomy (NCBI): domain Eukaryota; kingdom Metazoa; phylum Arthropoda; class Insecta; order Lepidoptera; family Geometridae; genus Eupithecia; species Eupithecia centaureata. The sequence goes on from OX155696.1 coordinate 9,010,241, forward strand.
ATTACCTTTTTTTATATCCTATGTGTTATTCTATAGGTCCTAAACTATCTACATACATACCAAATTTCATTTAAATAACTTAAGTAGTTAAGGAGATTACTTATAACAAACATTCACACAGACTTTCCCATTAATTATACCTAATAGTAAGATATATAGTAAGATAGTAGGTGAGATTTTTACTTTAGAACTAGGTATGTGAAACTTGGACTCGACTGGGAACGCAGCGTTGTTGGTTCCTCATCTTTGTGCACCTCGGTGGTATAAAGCAGCCTAAAATGATTAAATTGACTGTCTAAATCCTGTCCTTAAGCGAATCTAAACGAATACCTATGTAGCAGAGTCTAAGTCCTAAGTCACGATTTTTAAGAGTTTGCGTCCTCTTGCTAAATAATCAGTTATTTTCCCATCGAACCGACCCAATGTCTAAAAATACATTTCGCTATTTTCCTGTACGTAAGAAAATATTACCCTACTTTCACAAGGTAAATTAAATTATGTAGGTCAAGATTGAATTCCAGAAATAGGTTTATAATACCCACCAGAAATAAAATTAAAAGAAAGTACCTACCTACATTCGTAGGTACTTCGGCTGTTTTTAATTTGAGTTTTTACCTATATTTTATTACTTTATGAAGTACTAGCGACCCGCCCCGGCTTCGCACGGTTTTATTATACGTATAAATCTTCCTCTTGTATCACAATATCTATTAAAAAAAACCGTATCAACATCCGTTGCGTAGTTTTAAAGATTTAAGCAGTCAAAGGGAAATAGGGACAGTAAAAGCGACTTTGTTTTATACTATGTAGTGATACCAACACTATTTTAGCTGAAGAAAGGACACTATGGCGCTCATTATTGGAGGCCCATGTCCAGCAGTGGACTAATGATGATGATGACACTATTTTAACAGGAGATCTAAATGCAAAAGTGTAATTATATTGAGATACATAATATTAGACTTTTTTTGCGAGTTGATTGTGCGAAGAGTATACATAGACTGGTTTACTTACGAACAACTACGCAATAAAAGTCTGTCTTCACGCTGTGGCTCGCAATAAGCAATGTATTGGAAACCAGCTCGATAAGCGAGAGTACAACTTGTAGGGTTCCGTACCACCTTCAAGCTTCAATATAGGTTATTATTAAATACAACCAATACAAAATTCAAATGGCATTTATTTACTTAAAATTCATATTATTCTGGTTACTTGTGGGCTTGAAATAGGTTCAGAACCTGTAACATGGGAGGCCAGTTTACTCTTGATGTAACTTTAAAATATCCACCGTAATCACTCTACCGACAGCCGTTGGGGTAAAGGTGTTCTTGTGTGTAGACCGCGACTTGGCAAACGTAGTGCAGGACGCCCTCCGGCCAGGTGGGATGCAATCTGCGAAACTCTGCTGGCAGATGTTGGATGCGCCAAGCTGAAGACAGGGCGATATGGCGCTCATTAGAGGAGGCCTATGCAACACTGCTCTGCTCATCGTCATGATTTTGATTACTATACGGTGCTATTCATAAGGTTACAAATAAGGATGCATGGCGAAATTCATATAACCGCGAAAAAAAATAGAACCATAAGCGCTCATACGGTATAAATTACAAGGAAAGTCATGAAAAAATTTGCAATGTAAGTTTTATCGAAAATACGTCAAAGATAACATAATATGTATACATAAATCTCATCACTCTAATTCCGAACGTCTCCTTTACTCTTTTTTTGATAAAAAACCAACTTACGGAACTAGAACATAAATTAAAATACTTTAAAAACTATGTGAACTTCATGGGAGTTTTACTGGGGTTTATTGATATAAACCAGAGAGAATGATGAATATGAAGTTCATCGGTTATATTGGTTAATTCATATGAGTAAAATGATGGTTACTCAGATTACTCGTATGAATTAACCGATATAAAAAGCATGTCTGTTTTTTGGGCAAAAAAATAAACACTGTGCTTGTCCTTTGCATTGAACTAAAACACACACAATTTGTATACTTACACGGAACCCTAAAAAACATCCGTGTGGGAAGGGAAGTTCCACATGGAGTGTAGATCGGTTGATAAAAGTTCTTCAGAAGTAGAACGTTTATTTTTGTTGGAAGAGTTTAATGGAAATAACTATCGATTAGATCCGTCCGTTCCACCTAGTTGCATTGTAGTTACATTGATGTAACCAGCTGGACATTTTTATTCGTACACTCTATTCTGAACAATTGAGTTCTCAAATATGTATCAATTCTATTTTTTGCGATGTTATTTCTTAGATATTCCCCGAGTGCGAGGTCTTACGCACTATAATTTAATCATCACTACATAGTATTAAATAAAGTCGCTTTCTATAATCAATAATAATCAATAATCAATATCTTTATTTCTTTAGGCTTACAAAATAAGCACTTAGACAAGTCAAATTTAATTTAATTCGCCTCAATTTTTTGTCCACTAGTGGAAGAGGCGAAATAGAAACCACTAGCATGTGTATAACTTATGTGTAATACATGTTTGCCTTATAAATAATTACATACTATTGTCGATGTGGAACTGAGCGACATCTGGCCAAGCACTAACGTCATTGATGTAATCATTTATGGAGTAATATGCCTTCTTGATAAGATTTAGTTTTATGTACTGTTTAAATTTACGAATAGAAAGTTCAGTTGCTTCAGATGGAAGCTTATTATAGAAGCGCACACAATTACCCATAAATGATTTCCCCAATTTTTGTAATCTAAATGAAGGGATGTGTAGTTTGTCCTTGTTTCTTGTATTTCTATTGTGAACATCACAGTTTTTCAAAAAGTTGCTCTTGTTTTTGTGTGTATACATTAAATTTTCATAAATATATTGCGAAATTACAGTTAGAATATTTATTTCTTTAAATAATTCCCTCAAGGAGTCACGTGGCTTTAATTTATAAATTGCACGCACCGCCCTTTTTTGAAGAACAAAGATAGTCTGAATATCAGCTGCCTGTCCCCAAAGCAAAATACCATAAGACATAATACTATGGAAGTAACTATAATAAACTAACTAGCTGTGTCCTGATCAGTGAGATATCTAATTGTTCTCACTGCATATGCTGCTGAACTAAGCCTACCCGCGAGAGCATCAATTTGCGGTTGCCATTGAAGAGATGAATCAATATGCAACCCCAAGAATACAGTAGAGTCTACGAAGTGAACAATCTCATTATTTAACATGATTTGAGTTGGGAGTTCTCTAACATTTGGTAACATGAATTTTATACATTTTGTTTTTTTAGCATTAAGTAACAGGTTATTGGCGGTAAACCAATTTAGTATTTGTGTTCTCTGTCCCTATGTCCTCATGTCCCTATATCCCTATGTCCCTTTGAATGCTTAAATCTTTAAAACTACGCAACGGATTTTGATGCGGTTTTTTTAATAGATAGAGTGATTCAAGAGGAAGGTTTATACATATAATAAAATCGTGCGAAGCCGGGGTAGATCGCTAGTAATCTATATTTCCTTCCTCGAATTTGGTTAGGTACTTACAATGACGATCCGCAAAGTATTGCAGGTAGATGCTGGTATTCATTTTATAATTATTTGTATGTACCTAGTTTAAAATTTAACTTGTCTAAGTGGAGACTGCGACTTGGCAAACTTAGGACGCCCTCCGGCCAGGTGGGATGACAATCTACGAAATAAATGCGGTGAGCTGAAGACAGCTATGACGCTCAGTAGGGGAGGCCTATGTCCAGCTTTGGAATAACGTAGGTTGATGATTATGCTATACGTATTTTCCCGGAAAGCTCAGTGTGGGTAGCGATAGGACGACGTCCATCAGTACCAGTTGTGCATTAGCTTACGATGACGAAAAAAGTTTTTATCTTTTCCATACGTACCTACGTCTAGCAGTGTGTCTGCCGGATAGAAAGAAAATATTTCTCAGTTAAAAAAAACGAATTTCCAAAATTCTCACTTACAGTTTGTTAAACCTATCATTAGTTTTTTTTATTTTTATATTTGCATCTGTAGTAGTTTCGTTTTGTCTAGTTTAGGAAGAAATACCAAGTAGCCGTTGGTGGCCACCAAACTCTGTTTTCGTTTCTCTTCCTAAAATAGACGAAATGAAATTTGTTTGTGCCTTAAGTGAGTGGCTCTATTGGTACAGTGGATCGATCAGCTATTCACCGCACGCCCTTGTTTTGAGCTGATAATGAGAAATACCGGGTTTCGCCTTGAATCCGATACAAGGTCATGATCGTACTAGGCCGCTAGAATATTAATATTTGATGTATTACATTCTATATCAGGATATTACGGGTTCGATTCCCGCCTCGGGAAAAATATACGATATGCAAGTCGTACAAATATTTATTTTGACAACCGATGTGGTGCGGCGGCGGGTGAAGGTCCACCTGTGACTCAAGAGGTGGCGGGTTCGATTCCCGCCTAGGGACAAGTATTCGTACATCATCATCAGTTCTAGTTAGCTCGGGGCTAGATGATGCTGTGTGGATAAAAAAAACCTAAATAAATAAACTCTGCTTAGCTTGGAGCTAGATGATACTGTGTGGATTGTCCAGCATTATTTATTTATTTATCGTTCAGGATGCTCTGGTTATTTTCTATGAATGTAAAAAATAACGTATTATGTTTTAAATATGTCAGTTATCATACAAACTTTTGTCCTGAGGCGGGAATCGAACCCGTAAGCTCCTGCGACACAGGCGGCCCTTCACCCGCCGCGCCACTATAGTCCTCTTTTATCAGTTTCTATCGACCCGGCTTCGCACGGTTTTATTTTATACGTATAAACCTTTCTTTTGAATTACTCTATCTATTAAAAAAACGGATCAAAATCCGTTGCGTAGTTTTAAAGATTTAAGCAATCAAATCGATATAGGGAAATAGGGACAGAAAAAGCGTCTTTGTTTTATACTATGTAGTGATTTAAAATAATTTAATATAAAAATAATTTGACGATCTCAGTGGCACAGCGGGCGAAAGTCCACCTGCGACTCAAGAGGGTTCGATTCCCGCCCGGGACAAATTTGTGTACGATCTGCAAAATTTTACATTATTTATTTATTTAAAATTATGTTACCTACAGTTATACAATACTTATAACTTTTAGACTCTTTTCAACCAAACTTATTTTCAATCTTCAACAACGTTATAAGAAAAAAATTAACAGGGTCATATTTCAAACACGTAGCAAACTTCGTAGACCGATCGTAGCACATATTGTAGAGGGTCTACGGCGTAGACGGAAGCTGACGTCACCGGAAATGAAAGCCTGAAGGCTTCCTGCGAACCAACGCTTTATTAATGGCATTTCTTACGGAGCTGAAGGTGGAACGCATCCATACAAACAGCGTGCACTCACACTGCATACGTCATCACTCATCACATAACCATTATCATCATAACATCTCTTATGCAACATTGGTTCAACTTCATTGTTCAGCTATAGTCAGATTTGTTAAGTTAAGATTTAAAGTTATTTAGTGAACTTTATCACAACATAGTATAAAACAAAGACACTTCCTGTTTTCTGTCTGTTCCTTAATTAAATACTTAATTAAGTTGCCTTAGTTTTAAAGAAGATATTTAAAATTACACAACGAATTTTGACGCGGATAGTATTTTAAGAGAAAGTTAAAGATAATTTGGTGTCATGGAACATTATAATTTTTTTTTATTCATAAAAAAACAACAATTATTCAAAATATCCTAATTCCTAGGCTCAAAACAAATCAATTTATCATCACGGGGCATGTAGGGATTAATACTCGTGAGCTAAAATTGAATAATCTTTGACTCTATCTTAGGTGATATTACGAGTATCAGAGAACAATGGATTTGATGTCCTCTACTACAAAAAACTCTTAGATGCTGTTGCGTTTTGTCTATTAGAGGATCGATTTATCTTAAATACGGGGCCACAAAAATTTAAAACCATTATTTACGCAATAATTTTATTGTTTTTTTTAAACGAATAAAGTTATCTTTTCTATTTTATATGATTGAATGTGAACTAAAGATAACAACAGGAATCGTTCCACCATAACAGCATATTTTTCTGATAACAATATTGTTAGTCTCATTTCCTTGGGATTTAAGAATATTATTATGAGCTCGATAAGCTAAGGTAGTGAATAATTTAACTAGAGTCATTAATGTTAGGGATTTACTTAAAAGTAGGGCTTTTAAAATAAACTGATCTTGTAAGTACTTATTTTCTGTTTGTAGATCGTTTTCTCGACAACTTCAGTGGCGCAGTTGGTGAGAGGTTCAACTGTGACGTTGGCGATTGTGGGTTCGATTCTCTGCTGATTTAGTTATACAAATATAGATTTGTGTCTACAATAAACTCAATTTCTAGACATCGCAGTCAAGTATTGATAGATTAATTAAGTAATCTAGAATTTAAACAGTACACAACAGTAGGTAAGCACATTCAGAATGGCTCGAGTATAGATAGAAAACTCTTTATAAAAAGCTTTTTTCCAAACCTAAAGTATTAAATACCTACAGAATCCGAAACAAGAGATTACTTTCCGCATTAGAACCCCAGATACACACATTTACATCACAATCCGCAAAACCCCAAAAGTTTAGAGTTGTATAACGCTTAAGCAGCCCTGATACTTTTAATAACGCTGTTATAGGACGTAGAAGCGAAACTAAAGAACGAAGAAGCTGATATTCATAGCCGATGAAAGGAGGTATGTTGTAAGTGTTACTTGGGTGTATCTGTCTGTGCGTTACTTTTGCATTTAGAACTCGAGTTTCACTTCTAGCCTCATTATTTTCTTATCCTCGAGCCATAATCTCTTTTCAGAAGAAGTTTATACGTTTTCCCAATACAGAAGTTTTACAAAAGTTTTATTATCTCGTACAGAAAAATGGTTTTTTCAGCAAAAGCCTAAGTTTTTCTTGATCCTTACGTGTACCTTATTGTAAATGACTTGGAAAATAAATAACCAGAATTCGACAACGATGTCAATGGCCCACGAAAGTCAAGATATGTAACAGAAAATTTTGTAGGATTGGAGAATCAGTGTAGTATACGTGTGTTCTAGAAATAGAAGAATATAATATACTCTTGGTGGCCACTAAACTTTGTTTTTGTATCTCTATAAAACTACTTAAGATACATTAAAAGAAGCTTATGATAGATTTAACAAACTAAACGTAGGATTTTTGATTTTTTTTTTGTTTAATATAGTTGTATGATAAAATAATTGGCGATAATTTCATCTTGGGCCGTGGGTAAAAATAAATGATACCCAATGCACTTTAAATGCAAATTCAGCTTGAGTGATGAGCTCTAAATCGTATGCAATTCCTAAGAGAAGAATTTACATGACGCACCGTGTGAGTATCGCCTGAAAACGTGAAATTATGTGTCTGGTTTGTGCGAAGACACGGATTTGCTAGAAACTTACAGGAAACATTTTATCAAAATCTATAGGTTTTATATCTTCGATCGGACAGCTGTGACAGCAAAGCTGTTATAGAAATAGATGTTCTTATTGAATAGAGGGTGCTCCCAATCCATTGTCCTTTATGTACAGTACCAAAGGTGATGGTTTTCCTAAAACGCTGAGCGTAGTTACTTGTCAACTTATCCTAGTACCTACAGGGTTCCAATTTATGCTGAATTAATGGAATGTAGTGGAGTTTTGTTTCATATTTGGGTCACCCATTAAAAAATATAATTTAAGGTTCGAAATGGGGAAAAATGATGGGGAAAGAAGAAAATGTATTAAATGACTCTTTCATGTTTTCTACTATTTATATGCTTAGAGGGTCCCATACCACTGAAATATATTAGATTAAGTTAAAGAAATGAAATAGTTTGTATATTGTACAATCCAGTTTATTGCTAAAATTAATGGATTGACGTCCGTAAAATTTGACATGAACATTCCAAAGAACGTTTTATCTTATATTGCTTTGAACATATGTTTGCAGGCCCTTTCAAGCAGCCAAATCTCATAAAATAAACATCGCAAAGCTCTGTAAGATTATTTCGAAAAATAAATAAAGTTATCCACATGGAAACTTTCGTTTGACTGACAAAGACATATGAAATGTTCGAGGAAAACTGCCGAATGTTATGAATTTCAGGGAATCTCGCATTTCTTGAGAATTGTTTCGGAAACAGGTAATATTTTGTCCTTGGAAAAGATTTATTCAGGGCGAGGATAAAAACGTATACTTAAGTAGCTTCTACCCGCGGCTTTGGATAGTGTTTCAAAGGAATCTTAAGCAAGTATATTATGACTGTAATTTGGTAAACTACGAATCTGGTTAAATTAATGAATAAAGAATGAGTTTTATTCTAATATCAATATACAAAAATTAATCCCTATTTCACTTGTTCACGCCATCACGCCTGAACGGCTGGACCGATTTCGCTAATTCTTTTGTCTCTATCTCGGTTCATGACATACAGACGAGCGAAGACGGACGGCTGCGGAGTCTTAGGAATAGAGACCCGTATTAGTCTTTGGGCACATTTAATTACTGTGAAAAATAAGATAAACTTAAAAAAATTGATTTCGTCATTAAAATGAAAGATAAAATATCAAAAAAAGGTTGTATAACAAGTTTAACATATACTCAAAATAGTTCTCAAAAATCGTTTACCAAAATGGGAACCAATAAAACGTCACCGCTAAAAAAATCTTGCCGCTCTCATAAGCTCCTTTCAAAGTTTCGACAGGTTTCTCTGATGATTATCAGTTCGGATAAAACTAACTTCTATGAGTCACCGTTTACCACGTAACTGTTTGCTACTGTTACGAAGTATATCCATACTGAAACAAAAATAAAATAAATAAATAATGCTGGACAATCCACATAGCACCATCTAGCCCTAAAGTAAGCTACTCAAAGCTTGGGTACTAGATAATTGATATATTTAATACATAGAGAGATATTTTTAATTATACATAGAAAACACCCAGATCAAAGGAACAAATTTCTGCAGATCGTAAACAAATTTGTTCCGAGGCCGGAATCGAACCTCGTGCGTCGCAGGCAGACCTTCGCCCACCGCGCCAAATCGGTAGTCAAACTAATTACTGGATTAAATTACTAGACTTAACTACCTAAAGGTTCCTCAAATCCTAGAAACAACTCTTTCGGTAAACAGCTGAGCTATTACAAAAATCACCCATCCAAAATAGATTAGCAAAGCAAGCAAAAATGGCCAATTGCATGCGTTCTAGCCATACATTTGCAAATTACGAAGGCTATTGAAATAGCTACTTTACCCAAGCTGGTCTGAAACTGAGTGCATCAGCGTTGCCATAAATCGTGGTATCTAATGCAACCAATGTCTTGGGGACGAGACGACTGGTATTAACATGGATCAATTGAACCTTTAAACTGTTTGCAACCGTCTAAAGTTATTTCAATGGTTTCAATTGTAAATACATTAGTTTTTTGTGTGAGTGAACTTCTTGCATTCTCTAAACGACTAGTAAACAGTGTCATACAAATTACTAGCGACCCGCCCTGGCTTCGCACCGGTTATAAACCTTCCTCTTGAATCACTTTCTAAAAATCTACTAGACCTAGACAAATAAACAAATAGCTGAAAGTAATAGTAAGTGTAAATTAAGTTTTAGTAATTGGGATTAAATAAAATATAATAAACTAACACAAAAACACACTACTTCAACATACATTACACGAACACACATCACTCACACACCAAGTAGGTAGCTCCTGTTGCCTGATCTCTTAAGAGAGCGGTGTCCTCGGGAGCAACCTACAATACACACACTACACACACACACTACACACACTCACTACACACACTCACTACACACATTCGCACTACACAAGTTGCATCAGCTTGCACTTGTACCACACCACAAAACACTACTTCTTACAATTTACTTAAACCTACCCTCTTTTACGTAGTTTGTAAAATATTCTAAACTGTTTGTTAATTTGATGATTTGATTTACTTGTTTTATTGATTACTAGCTGGTGCCTGCGACTTCGTTTGCGCATGATTAGTATTTCGAGTACACGCGGTTTTACTTGTGTAATTCCCTTTCCCGTGGGATTTTCGGGATAAAATAAAGCCTATGTGTTATTCCAGCTTATAATCTATCGCTATGCCAAATTTCATCCAGATCCTTTGAGCAGTTTTTGCGTGAAGGTGTAACAAACAACCATCCATCTATCAATCTATCCATCCATCTATCCATTCATACTTACAAACTTTCGCGTTTATCAGTTCAATTCAGTTTGGTTCCCCTGGGCTATACGGGTTATCAAAAATTTCTCACAGTATCTCAACGACGCGTACACACGCGTCGTTCAGATGCTGTGAGAAATTACCAAACTGAATTCCGGGATAAAATGTATCCCATGTCCAATCGTCCCGAGTTCCATTCGAATTCATTCACTTCCGTCGTGATAATTCTTCTTTCACCCTCTCTCCCAGGGGAACCTAACCGAATTCCGGGATAAAAAGTATCCCATGTCCTTCCTTGTAGTATGACCTATAATTATGCCGAGTTTCATTTCAATCCATCAAGTAGTTTCGGCGTGATGCGCGTTTACGATACAGACAGACAGACAGACAGACATGAATGAAAAAGATTACAGTTTTGGCTTGAGTATCGATAATAGAGTGCCCTCCAAAAAAAATTATCAAAATATCTTCAATGTACAGATTTGGACCTGTTACAGTTTTATTATAAGTATAGATAGATAAAATGTTTGTTCCTTAGTAAGGAGTTAATATTTAAGTATGATATGGAAGAGCGTTGCCTCTTAATACAAGTATCCTATACTTAAAAGGAGGTTCCAAGCACATTATAAGACACTGTAACTTTCTGAAAATGAAATAAACATTTTGTATATATTTGTATTTGTATCTAGAATCTATTAAAAAAAAACTGCATCAAAATCCGTTACGTAGTTTTAAAGATTTAAACAGACATAGGGACATAGAGACGTAGGGATAGAGAAAGCGACTTTGTTTTATACTATGTAGTGATATTTTTCACCTTTTCGGACTTTTCGGATTCTAAAACTGACTAGTAAAGATTATCATATAAGTTATCTTATTTGCCTTTGTGGACTTCTCGGATTCTACCCGACTGCACCGACTATTAAACATTTCAGATATAGTTTCGCATTCAACCAAACTTTCGAACCGACAAAAATAAGAGTATGAAATTATGTGTATGTTTCAATTTTAATTTTAACATTTTAATTTTTAATTTTCATAAAACTTTGTTTGATTTAATATATTAATTTTTATTATACCTAATGTGTATAATAAGGTCTCATATATATTTTTTATTATATAGAGATATTTATAGGTGACTTGATCGAAAGAAGAAGACTATTAAAAAATACGTTTTATGATAGAAGTTTTTAATATTTTTTTTTTATTGTTAATTGAAATATTATTATTAAAAATAACCAATGTAATTCTATTGCGTGAGCCCTCGCACTTGGGGTAGTAAATAAAATGTAAAATAATATAGCTAAGATTTTCGACTAGGTAGTCGTCACTTGGCTTCGTGACGTTTCAAGTCCCACCGAAGTCGAAAATTTTATATAAAAATAAATTTATCAGATATTATTATTAGGTCTTAGTTAGTCATTATCATGAGGATGATGAAGTGCAGACTGTATGATCAAAGAGCTAAACACATTCCGCTCGCTTTCAAAGGTTAGTACAGATAGACCAAGAGCAGCCAATTAATTTGCAAACTGACTTAATTAAATTACACGGACGGGCCCGCTCTGAAAGTATTCAGTGAATGGACGCGAAATATATTTAAGTGATTGGTCTCTTATTTATAACATTCAACTTTAAACTGATTTTTTTTTCGTTTTGACTTGGGACAACTGAAATAAAGAAATAAAAATTATTTATTATTTTAACGAATTGATCTCAAAGAAAAATTGTAATAGAACTTTTAAACTTTCGCGATTTGTGATCATTTATTGTTTAACTTCATTATATAAAATTTAATAAAATTTATTTAAGTCGCCCTTTGGACCACAATAGCCGTTACGCGATGAAAACATAGGTGAAATATAAACACAAGGTACCTACGGATACGTAATACGTACGTACGTAATACGAGTAAATACCTAACAAATATTATCTTTGCTAAATGAATGTTACATTATGGGTGACTAGCTTCTGCTGCGGCTTCGCTTTGTTTCTATGGAAACGTTTCAAGGGTATTTCTATCCCATGCGAACTGATTTATGGGTGAAAAGCCTATGCGTTATTCCAGGGCTAGAATTACGTGTATTCCACATTACAACCCGATCCGTTCAGTAGTTTTTGCGTGAAAGAGGAACAAACATTCATACAAACAAACTTTCGCATTTATAAATATTAAGTAATAAGTAAGGTTATGCTCCATGCTTGCGGCGAATGAGAGCGCTTAGAATAAGTAATAGGTTGTTATTTCTACAAACAAACATACAATCAAACAAAAAAAAATATATGAAAGATATAAATGAAAGAAGTTTAAAAAAAATTATGATAAATTTTTGTTATATTTTTATTATGATTTAACTACATATAAAAAATAAAACTGGGTAAGTAGAGACGATTGATGAACCGAATTATGTTTGAGTGGCGAAAACGACTCAAACATAAAAAGTCATAAAGAGGCTTGTATCGTAGGAACCATATGATTAACTGGGGCCGAATTCCACTAATGTCAAAACAAAGGTCTCAATTGTGGCATTCAATCAAGATATTAAAATGACGTTTGTGCATTTGGTATTCTACTATTTTTTCGCTTGAAGAGACTTTCATAATTAGAATGTTAAATTGGTAGTTATAAAGGTTATCGTCACAGCTATGAATGAACCTTAAAAAGTTTGTGTTAGTAGGTAGAATACCAAAAAGAGTTTAACACCGGGATAGTGACACGATACTATTTAAATAGTGAAGCGATTTATTTAGTGGAATTCGGGTAAGTAGGGTAAACCACCCATATATTGGCACTTTAAGCGCTGTTACAAAACAAAATGCCTGAAAATCAAAATTCACTGAAATAATATTCCTAAAAATGCGTTCAGACATTAGAGATGTAATAAACTAATGTTATTTACCTTCTAACAGACGGGATATTTACGCACAATATTATTATTTTAAGTTCTTTTTCAAAACGTGTATCTATACCATTTATTGTCAGATATTGACCCATTATTGGCACATACAAACCCAATTATTGGCAGTAATGCCAATAATTGGGTTTGTAAAGGTAATCCTATTATTGGCCCCACATACCCAGGTTGACATCAGGGTATATTAAACAAAATTCATAGGATCTAGACAAAGGTTTAATATGTACCTGATATACCTGTTAGGTACTTATAATATTTTTCGTGCCTATAATAATATCTAACCAGTTTACATATTCCTAGGTACGCCTACATAATATGACATTGACATTGAAATCAGTTTTTAATAAAGTTATTAGGATTGAAACCTCAACTTCTAATCAGCCTTCCGATTCGGCCAAGATCTTTTCCAATTCCGAAGTAAATTTTTTTTTAGTCTTAAGAGTCTGTAATTTTTATTTCGTTTGGAGAGTCGGCACGTGACATGGGTGGATCATAAATCAGTCCGCTTTCAGTTATATCAACAAAACTTGTTTCAATGTTTATTTCGTCACAATAATCATATTATTCAAAAGGACTTGCACATTTTCTCTCTTTTACGTAAGTACTTGTTGTTTTTTTTTTGTTGACAACAAGCTCCCAGGCAAGGTTTTTTTAATTTAATATTTTAAAACTTTCGAGACTCGGTGCGTCCCTAACGCACCGAGTCTCGAAAGTTTTAAAATAAGACTAAAAAACTGGCTTGTAAAGAAGACGTACACCTACGATGAGTTTTAAATTTTAATTCAATTTATTTTTATACCAATTACTTTAATAATTAAAAAAATTATGACGTGTAATTTAGACAAATTATAAATAAAATGTTTATCTGTTTTATTTTGTCTATTCTATATTTTATTTTCTCAGTTTTGTACTAAAAACTCGGCTTGGCAGGAGCGCTTAAGTATTGTTTAAGCTAGCCAATAATTAGATTTTTCATTAATGACATGGTGCCAAAATTTGGAAAGACGGTATAAAAAGCACAACTAGGAATACACAAGCAATAACGAATCTTTTATCTGTTAAATTACAACCTTAGATAACAAAAAACAATTTCCTTAAAAATCCAATTATCGACAGAGGTGCCAATAAATTAGAATTATGTCTTTTCTACATACCAAATATTGGCACAGCCTAAAACAAGACATCAGTATAAATAAATTGTATTTTTTACGCATAATAATGTTGTAAAATTATTACCACATTCATCAAAAACTTTCGGCCTGTGCGGATACTCATATTATACCAAAACAAGACTATTTTGAAAACCACTAAACTTAGCAAAAAAATTAAATTTGACGAGGTTTCGCGGGATTCGATGAGACGCTAAGTTCAAAAGATCATAATTCCGTTTGTATGACATATCATGTTATGACTCTGCCAGCTAAGTGAAGAGTAAACCTACCAATTATTTTTTAGATATTTTTTTCATTGATCCACCGTACAGCTTGCTTAATAAATAGTTTAAATACTCCAGTGCCAATAAATTGGGGGGATGCCAACAATAGGGTGGTTTACCCTACCTATCCGAAAAAAAAAATTAATTTTGCTTTTGTTTCGTCCAGTGAATCAACACTCCAAGGCGCACAGCGTCGGAATGGGAATTAAAAACAAAATTAAATCCTACGATGTAACAGCTTGATAAATGAAGATAGTTATAAAAGAAGAAGTGATCTGGTCGGTCTAACAAAGTAAACAGACCTTCGAATGAATTTGATACGCATTTACTCTCATTGGAGTCGAGACCCTATTGACCCTAATTCCGTGGGGTACCGATACTCTCCGAGTTTTTAAAAAAGTATCTGAGCGTCTGTTCGATGCGACGCGTGACCCGAGAGCTGGTGAGTATCTGGCGCAGCGCATCAGCATTGCCATACAGCGTGGTAATGCAGCCAATTATTTACACAACCTACCATTCCATTTATTTCAAACCAGCTCATCGTTAATATCTACCGCATAAGAGCGCGCTTTCCAAGAAAGAAATACAGGGATTTGAAGACTCCGAAATGGTTTTATATCGGGAAAACTGACGAATAAAGTTTGTTCCACTCTTTACAGGTTATTTATTTTTGTTTTATAACCTACTAGCACCAGCCCGCGACTTCGCACGCGTTGTTTCTACGGAAACGTCTTAGGCTCAATTTACACCGCCGCGGAATGGAACGGAAGCGACGAAATTGTACATAGCATAATGAACTTTATATCAATTGCATAACACACAAACTAAAATCGAGCCAAAAAATTTGACGCGCGTCTTCCGCGGAATCCTTGCGCATTCTCGAGAATTCTCCGGTGCCGTCTGTGGAATCCGCGGTAACTCGCGCGAGCGGGGGAGTCGCTCGCAGGTCGGTCACAGTAGTGCGGGGCGTTTACGAAACAGCGGAAACTCGGGAATTCGCGGGAATGCTCGAGCATTCCAGCGGATTCTCGAGCATTCCCGCGACTTCCTGCGTCATGAGGCGAAATTGACGCTTCCATTCCGCGGCGGTGTAAATTGAGCCTTAAGGCTATTATCTAACTGATTTATGGGATGACAAGTAGCCTATGTGTTATTCTAGGGGTATAACTACCTCTATTCCAAATTTTAGCCCGATCCGTTAAGTAATTTTTGGGTGAAAGAGGAACAAACATCCATAAACACAAACTTTCAAATTTATATTATTACTAGCGACCCGCCCCGACTTCGCACGGTTTTATTATAAGTATAAACCTTCCTCTTGAATCACTCTATCTATTAAAAAAAACGCATCAAGATCCGTTGTGTAGTTTTAAAGGTTTAAGCGTTCAAAGGGACATAGGGACAGAGATAGCGACTTTGTTTTATACTAAGTAGTGATGATGATGATGAAGTAAGGATTCGTGCAGTTGAAACCACCTTACCTCCAACCATCTTAAGTCTCTATATTCAAAGTTTCAACCCTATAATTTACATAGCCTTCATAATTACTTGAAATAGCGTAAGTTAGTAAACTAAGTTTAAATTAGCATAATCTGAATTTCAAGCACTGACATGACATGGCACTTGCGTAGGTACCTAATTTGTTCTTGCTTGTAAACTAATTAATTATTTGGAATTAGTGAAAATAAAATAAAAAGTCTTAGATAAGCATAAAGAATTCTAAATTTCTAATTTATGTCTAGATTTTTGTGCTCCTAAAAGGACATTCTCGCTAGTTTGTTCATAAGACTTGACCTAGATCTTAGTAGGTACATACTCACGGGATATAATGATATAAAAATTCAACATTATTTCTATGGTCTTATTATATGAAAATCTTCTTTTTATTTATATGTTCGTTATAATATATGTAAGTTTAATTACATAAAGCGAAAAAGCGGTTTTACAAATATCCCTAGTTCACATTGATCAATATTGTTTAACATGAACCCGTTAATATTGCAATATCCTTAACAGGTATATGTAGATATACATAATATGTAGACCAGAATACTCAGAATTATGTTACAAAATCACTATCCATACTCGCACTTCTTCATTTATAATTAACTTATGACACAAAGGTTCAACTTAGCTGGCCGAGCCAGTCCAGTTGACCTTTCAAAATTGGGATAAAAATTCAACTTTTTTCTCTAATTAGAAGTTTTTAGAGGTTTTCTCTTTAGGACTGCGAGCAGGCTAATTAGGCGGCATCAGAGCCGATCGATCGAATCGCCTTACTGAATGTCTATTAAATAGCTAAATATTTTGACATGCTCGATTGCTTTAAAAATGATAGATTCGTTTGGGCGGATATCAGCAGCGTGTCATTAAAATGTACTATGGTTGCATTTAAAAAAGAAAACAATGGACAAAAAGCGGTGAAAATAATATGTGCGATACACTCATAGACATAGAATGTGCTCTAATTCTAAATAGACGAACAAAGCGTTGGGGCGTTTTCGTTAAGGTATTCGTTAAAAACCCCCGCCGCGCGAAAAAGGTGTCGATAACGAGTAACTCTGTTCAAAGTCGAGGTGAACTTTGTACGTTTGGTGAATAATCTTACGATTAAAATATGCTATTATTTTTCTGCGACCTACAAAATGTCTTGTTTAGTAAGTGAATATGTTGTTACAAGACGTTATATAACCCGCTAAATACATATTACACCGTTAATTATTAACTACTTTTAATGCAATATCGTATTTTCATTATTTGTCATTTGTTCTTTGAAGATGAGGTAAAAAAGCTTTTTAAATCTTAAACTTTAGCAAAAAAACTGAATATCTATTTACCCCAATTTTTTTTTTGGCGTTATTTAAATATAGTTCAGTTTTTAAGTTTTCCGATCTCTTTCATTCATAACAATAATTAAGTTAGTAACTGGAAAGCATGATGAGTGATGATCTGAAGAGTTTTCTTTTTCTCCCAAAATTGAATGAAAATCTAATCTCTGCCTGTCCCGTATGTAATATTGACTAATTTTACACTAATACTGCTCCGCGTTGATTTTACTCAAGGTCGAAACCTTGTTAAAATCAATGGGGACACTGGTAAATCCAACCAACGTTTTTATCAGTGTACCTACTTTATGGCGTGAAGAGGTAACGAACATCCAACCATCTATTCATTATTTACTAGCGATTTGCGACGGCTTCGCAAGGGTGTATTATACACATTGAAATATGAATAATAATTATACATATAAACCTTCCTCTTCTCGAATCATTCGATCCATAAAAAGAACGGCATCAAAATCCGATGAGAAGTTTAAAAGATCTAAGATCTATCCGCGACGTGGTAAACGTAGTATCGGACGCCCTCCAGCCAGGTAGGATGACGATCTGCGAAAGACGAGGATGCGGTAGGCTGAAGACAGGGCGCTATGGCGCTCATCAGGGGAGGCCTATGTCCAGCTGTGAATATAGGCTAATGATGATGATGACTCACAAAATAGATATATAATAAAGAACAGGACGCACGCTGACCCCGTCAGCCAGTCCATGTCGCGGACCAGGCATGCGTCATCATCCTTCATGCATTCGTAGATGACTGCCACGGCCACCACGAACCCCAGCATCACCAGCAGGAACATCCCCACTACAAACACTTGGACTATGCCTTCCTGGCCCTGGAACATTTATTTATTTAAAATTAACTAACATGGTAACTGATATATACGATTGTAATAATTAACTTAACTAGTTTTATAAATAGTATATACAATTATAACAAACTCTTAAAAATCTAAGCCGTTACCAGAAGGCAGAGTACCCAGAATGCTGGCAGCATTGCCACTTGAATGGTAATGATAATTCGTTGAACGAAATAGAAGCCAGCATTCCGATCTCTTGTGGACTCTTAGGGTGACAAATCTAAATCGAGCTGTGCTGTGCTGTACAGCGCTGTGCTATGTTTGGTCAACTCGCTCGTCTAATGTTTTAATGAGGATACAAACTAACTATGCTGTGCTGTGCTGTGAGGCTACGCTCTGTTTCTATTGACCAAACATAGCACAGCGCAGTACAGCGCAGCACAGCTCGATTTAGATTTGTCACCCTTACAACTGTATATATCAGCAAATATTATGTTTTGTCATTAATATATATTTTGTCAAACATGGTAACAAAATCAGATACATTAATTAAATCAGAATTATTGGACTTATTCATACTTATGGGTTTTTTATATGGATAACGAATTAGCTTACTACCTCTAGATGCGCCCCGCGGCTTCGTCCGCGAACCAGAGTTGCACACCCCCTAGGGGTTATTGTGTAAAATTAAAAAATACGTGCTTAATTATTCAGTCTATAGTTTATTAATACTGAGTTTTGAGTGAATCGAACCAAGGAAAATATTTTCCATACAAACTTTACCACCCTATTTAACCCCCTCAGAGGTTAAAATTTCCAAATTTTAATAGCCTATGTCCTATTCTAGGTCCTAAACTATCTACATACCAATATAATTAAAATAACTTAAGGAGTTATAAAGATTACTTATAAAAAACATTCACACAGACTTTCCCATTATAATATAAGTATAAGTATAGTAAGATAAGACAGTAGAAGTAAGATTAGCATTCAACGTGGCAATGTTAATTCGATGAGCGAAATAGAAGCCAGCCTTTCGATCACCTGTGGACTCTTTTGAGAAGTTTAATTATAATTTACTAGCGACCCGCCCCGGCTTCGCACGGTTATCTATTAAAACAAACTGCATCAAAATCCGTTGCGTACTTTTACAGATTTAAGCATACAAAGGGACATAGGGACAGAGAAAGGGACTTTGTTTTATACTATGTTGTGATTTATCACTACTTCTCACAAACAAAGAATGGTTTGTTTTCTCTCATGGCAATCGTATTGTTTTGTGTACTTAGTATAGCTTTATTTGTGTACTTACAATAAATATTTTATAAAAGTACAGGGAACCACGAACAGGGCACAAAAAAAATTTTTTTTGTTGTGCGGAACATCAATAAACTGCCCACAATTCATTTTGATCACATTGATGTCAAGAAATTGCTGAAGGATTTACTGGTGCTTCAAAGAGATGTTCAACATATAAAACTTACCATTAAGGTGGAAACCAACAGCACCACTCCCATTAACATACATAATATGGACATGTAGCATAATGCAGACACTATGTAGGTAGTCAACCCCGCCATCAATCTCATCTCACTAGACGATTTAAGAATAGTGCTATAAACTAAAAAAGAAAATTGTTTCGGAGAAAACAGGCTTAAGGCTGCCTGTCCATTGACGCGGAGAGAGGCAGCGGAGCGGAGAAACGAGGAATATTAACCAATAGGATTGCCATGATAAGATAAGATAGTTCTTTATTTGTAGCATAGCATTGAAAATAAAATAAAATTAATAAACTAAAAATACCAACACCAATATTAACTAAATACCCACTTATTTACTAATTAAAAGCTACAAAAAGGCGTCCGACTCAGCATGTGTGTGCTATGGATTATAGCTACCACAACGCTGATCTTCCGTCGGAACCAGTGCGACACGTCACGTACGGGAATCAATACAATATTAAAGATACATGTTAAAAGAGAAATGTCCGAAATAATTAAAAACAGAAAAATTCAACATCTAGCTAAAGTAACAAACAACAAATACATGTATGAACTGATTAAGCCTAAAATATTAAACTAAACAAAAATACCTAGGTTAAAAAAATAAAACTTAAAAATATAACAAGGATAGAGGCTAGACCAGGTAGAGCACTTACACAACACATACACTACAAAATTGAAAGTTCATTTCTGAGATCTTCAGTATTTTTTTGGTGATCTAAAATGTACTTTTTCAATTTAGTCCTAAAATTTGGAAAACACTGAAGGTCTCGTATGGGTGGTGGGATGTTGCTCCAGCACTTTGCTGCAGCATGAAATCTCCGCTCAGCTTTTTCATGCAATCCTATTGGTTAATATTTCCTCGTTTCTCCGCTCCGCCAGCTCGCTCCGCTCCAATGGTCAGGCTTTAACAATCAACATCAAGCTGTGCTGCGCTTTGCTTAGCTTAGTAGTGTAGTCATTTATCTCGTCAAAAATGACTTTACTTTCAAAAAACGTTAACATTACGACATAGTTGAATCCGATGAAGATGAAAGTGAAAAAAAATTGGATATGGCTATTTTTAAACAGAGCGTAGCCTCACACAGCACAGCACATCATGGTTTGTTTGTTCATTAAAATATTAGACGAGCGAGTTGACCAAACATAGCACAGTGCAGTACAGCTCGATGTAGGTTTGTCACCCTCAGGGGCTGGCGGATGGATGGGCTCCCAATTAATACGTAAACAGCACCTAATGTGGTGCCCCCACTTATTTTATCTTAAAATTCCGTTAAAAAAAGGAATTTCCAAAATTCAGTCGCCTGCTTTTCATTCCACGGGAAGAAAATCAGGCGACTTTTTTTCTAATACTTACATTTTTGAACTCTCAATATCTTTCGTAATGTCCGAATTGAATAATTCAAAAATTATATAAAGTTACTAGCAGCGCCTAGCGGTTTCACCCGCGTAATTCCCGTTCCCGTGGGAATTCCGGGATTTTTAATAAGTTCAGTAGTTTGTGCGTAAAAGAGTAACAAACATCCCTCCATCTATCCATACTTACAAACTTTCGCGTTTATAATATTAGTAAGTAACTTTAAACAATAAATAGTAATGTTTGCGTGTGTGTGGGTAGGTAAGTGCTTTCTGTATAAATAAGTCATTCATGAATCTTACCTGTATGAAATTGTATTATGGTTTTATTAAATTTTGCACCAGAATATGCAATATCTGAATGCTTTTCAATAAGGCTCAATGAGAAGGCTCCAGACATCTGAAAACATTAAACATTCTCACGTATACGTAGACTAGCAGCGCCTCGCGGTTTCACCTGTGTAATTCCCGTTCCCATGGGAATTCCGTGATAAAATATAGCCTATTTGTTATTTCAAACTACAATCTACCTCTGTGCCCAATTTAATCCGTATCCGTTCAGTATTTTTTGCGTGAAAGAGTAACAAACATCCATCCATCCATACTTACAAATTTTCGCGTTTATAATATTAGTCGGGCATAAACACTTGGTGCTTCGCTCGCGTGAACGAAACGATTTGTTCTACTCTCCAATCTACCCATTTTACCCTTTTGATAATTTTCTTGGAAAATTCCTGAAACATGTGTTTTAAATTATGTTAAAAGAACTCATTATAATATAGGAAGAGGTCTGCCAGCACTTTGTCTGTTCTCCTTTCAGTCCATTAGGTTAAAGCTTGTCCCAGACGCGACCTACGGTGGCCAGCAGACTAATTACGGTAAAATCTCCCATCCTATATTTGAAGTTTGAAGGCCCTTTTGATGGCATTCACGATTCCCATCCATCCAACTGCAAATAAATTATCCATTGAAGGACAACTGCAGCATCTCGGTAACCTCACGAGAGCCCGGTAGGCGTTATTGTACTGGACCCTGATGGTGTTTAGGGCCTTTCTGGTGAAATTTGACCATAGCTGGCATATGTGGGTGATTCTACGAAAACTCGTTTTTTGTCTGACTTCTGTGGCACATTTTTTTTTTGTTGAAATCGCACATCATGATAGTATATTCTAAATAAAGATTTAATTTTGAATTTTTTGGTAGTGAAGGGAACTTTATTGGCTTTATGGTTACGGAGTTATTCAATTTTAAAAATATGGTGTCCATGGAAATCAGAATTTATATCACCAAAATCAAATATGGGTTGGTTTATCGATAAAAATATGTGTTTTCGGTAGTAAGTAGATTATTAAGCTAAATACCAATTATTTGACGTTTGTAGTTTTAATCAGTTTTTACAAAAACACCTTTAAATCATTACTGTAAATACAAGTAACTTTTTACAAAAATCACACTAACAATGTTTATCTTTGTATTAAAAATATTATAATTATTCATTTTGTATTTATTATAAACTTTTATCCAAAAAAAATCATAAAAACTGTAAAAAAATTTATTGAGATGTTAATGAACCCGCAAAATCCACGGAAATCACACCACGGAAATCAAAAAAAATAACAAAATCTTAGAAATTTTCTTAATTTGCTGGTTTATTTTACATTGAAATATGCAGTCGAAATTAGGAACACAAAAGGCATGAATTATCATCATTAATAAAACAATAGGATTAGCATAAACAAATTTATAGTCAACATGGTAATCAGAATTTCTAGATACCAAGCCACGGAAAGTGATTACGTACCGAAATAACAGAGTGACGTAAAGACATACACCTTTGTTGTACACACCACTGATGGGGCGTGACTGATAGTTTCTCTCAATCTAACAACTATTTACGCAGATATTAAAGTACAGTATTTATGAATAATTTAGTGCACACCAGGGAAATCAGAGCTAAACGACGGACGCGAAGTTATCTCGTTGTAACTTGTCAACTAAAGCTTAGTTTTGCGTAGTAATAGCGTCAAATAAGCAAGTAACTATCTGGGTTATTGTGAACCTATGTAAATTAGTACCAGAGTTTTTAGGAAATGATATAAAAATTTATTAACACCGGAACATGAGGTCCGGACGCACCACGGAAGTCATAATTTCCAAGGATTTTATTTATTTTTACTTATTTAAATAAGAATATTAAAAAACTAAAAAAGGCCTCCCCTATTATTTTTGTCTAATCTACTATCATAAAAAAAATCAAAGGGCTAGGGATACTTTTTGTATGATTTTTCGAGCCGGACATGTATTTTTGAAGCCCGGGAGAATCACCCATGTACAATGTACATGCCCAGACAACGCACGGGAAAGGGTGTTCTTGACGTCTGTGCTGCAGTTTGTGAAGCAGCGTGCGTTGTTCCTTACCGCGAGCGGCCTTCGTTCCCGCTCAATGTCCTCGTCGTCCTACAGCATCCTTTTCAGCAGATGACCCAGGTACTTTAACCGTTCTATCATCTCAATGGTAGAGTCGTTCAAGCGAACCTAGGAGACTACATTCGGACCTTGACCTGACCTTTAGACGATCATTTCAGTTTTCTTTACATTGTATTTTAACCCGTGACCAATAGCGTATTGCTCACAGTATTCAATTTGACTTGTCTAAGTGCTTATTTTGTAAGCCTAAAGAAATAAAGATATTGATTTATTGATTATTTACAAGCTTTAGCGCAATAGAACGAGCAGTTTCAATCTCATCGCAGGAGTAGGTAACTCAAACATTTCTTTTTGATGGCAGGTTCGGGTAGGGTATTCACTTTGTTACTGATGAAAGCTAGTAACTCATTAATAACCATTTTAGACCCAGTACACTGAATATCACTGTTCTTTTCTAACGCGCGACGTATTGTCGTAGGCGATCGTACCGACAACAGCATCGTACTGCGTGCTCGACTGCTAGCGAGCGACTGACTTAATTTACAAGCACAATTTGCAGGCTTTTTTTATATCGGAGAGACTCAACGTATTCCTGTCTATGCAACGCGAAAGGGTTTTGTATGACTATTTTTACAAAACGGAAAATCGTCATCATCATCATCAGCCCATATTAGTCCACTGCTGGACATAGGCCTCCCCTAATGAGCGCCATAGCACCCTGTCTTCAGCTTGACGCATCCAGCATCTGCCAGGAATCTTTTGTAGATCGTCATTCCTCCTGGTGGAGGGCGTCCTACACTACGTTTACCAAGTCGCGGTCTCCACTCAAGAACACGTTTACCCCAACAGTTGTCGGTTCTTTGCGAGATATGGCCGGCCCACTGCCACTTCAGCTTACAAAACGGAAAATATATAACGAATATTTTTGAAGCAATGAAATAAGACTTACAATAGCCAAAACGGATATATATAACATTCCTACTCGCAATGACAAGCATATACAACAATCTTCAACTTCTGGCAATATATTACACATCTTCAAATTTGGTTTTTAATTTTCTTCCCGTTTTTCACCACTTTTAGTAGGTAATTTCTATTTTATAAACCCTTAGACGCGGCTAAAACTTCAATGTTCCGTATTTTACTACATGTATATAAATGTAGTAATCATAATATGAACATAATATATTTAAACAAAGCAAACTATAATTATTATTTGTCAACACCAAAATAAAATAAAGTCATCCTTCTATCAAGGACTGTATGGTTAATTCCACAGATGTACTAGGGATGAAGTCAAAACTTTACGTAGTATTTATATTCTCTTTGGTCAAAACGGTAATATTTTGCGTAACATTATACAGATTGTTATCTCCATAGAGGTAAAAAGGGACCTTATCTAGCTCTATGACAAACAGGACAATATTCGACGAACTTAGTAATACTGAAAATTACAAGCAAAGGAATAGAAAAAATACAACTAGTATTTACAATTGAAACCATTGAGCTAACTGCAGACGGTTGCAAACAGTCTAAAGGCATATTTGCGCCTCTTGAGATCCTCGGCCAGATCTGCCGCCGCACCAGCCCTAGTGGATGTCCTTGAAAGATGGGAAGGTGCAAGTGTGTCGACGCATGTAACGTCCCACACAATGGGCCTCCCCAACTCCCATGGGACTAGTAATACTTGATCTTAGATTCGACAGCCAAAGAAGGTCATTTCCGTAGATAAATAATTATTTAACATTTAATTCTAGGAGGTACCTATTACTGTTTTTCTTTTTTTAGTAGGTAATATCTATTTTATATACCCTTAGACGCGGCTAAAACTTCAATGATCCGTATTTAACTACATGTATATAAATGTAGTAATCATAATATGTACATAATATATTTAAACAAAGCAAACTATAATTATTATTTGTCAACACCAAAATAAAATAAAGTCATCCTTCTATCAAGAACTGTATGGTTAATTCCACAGATGTACTAGGGATGAAGTCAAAACTTTACGTAGTATTTATATTCTCTTTGGTCAAAACGGTAATATTTTGCGTAACATTATACAGATTGTTATCTCCATAAAGGTAAAAAGGGACCTTATCTAGCTCTATGACAAACAGGACAATATTCGACGAACTTAGTAATACTGAAAATTACAAGCAAAGGAATAGAAAAATTACAACTAGTATTTACAATTGAAACCATTGAGCTAACTGCAGACGGTTGCAAACAGTCTAAATATTTGCGCCTCTTGAGATCCTCGGCCAGATCTGCCGCCGCACCAGCCCTAGTGGATGTCCTTGAAAGATGGGAAGGTGCAAGTGTGTCGACGCATGTAGCGTCCCACACAATGGGCCTCCCCAACTCCCATGGGACTAGTAATACTTGATCTTAGATTCGACAGCCAAAGAAGGTCATTTCCGTAGATAAATAATTATTTAACATTTAATTCTAGGAGGTACCTATTACTGTTTTTCTTTTTTTAGTAGGTAATATCTATTTTATATACCCTTAGACGCGGCTAAAACTTCAATGATCCGTATTTAACTACATGTATATAAATGTAGTAATCATAATATGTACATAATATATTTAAACAAAGCAAACTATAATTATTATTTGTCAACACTAAAATAAAATAAAGTCATCCTTCTATCAAGGACTGTATGGTTAATTCCACAGATGTACTAGGGATGAAGTCAAAACTTTACGTAGTATTTATATTCTCTTTGGTAAGAACGGTAATATTTTGCGTAACATTATACAGATTGTTATCTCCATAGAGGTAAAAAGGGACCTTATCTAGCTCTATGACAAACAGGACAATATTCGACGAACGTAGTAATACTTGATCTTAGATTCGACAGCCTTAATGTTGTCTCTAAAGAAGACATTTTCTGTATGTAATTTATTTAGTTAAACAATGATTTTCAAAGAATGTCCACTTTAAATCATCATCATCATCATCATCAACCTATATTAGTCCACTGCTGGACATAGGCCTCCCCCAATGAGCGCCATAGCGCCCTGTCTTCAGCTTGACGCATCCAGCATCTGCCAGCAGTCTTTCGCAGATCGTCATCCCACCTGGCCGGAGGGCGTCCTACGCTACGTTTACCGAGTCGCGGTCTCCACTCAAGAACACGTTTACCCCAACGGTTGTCGGTTCTTCGCGAGATATGGCCGGCCCATTGCCACTTCAGCTTGCTAATTCTTTGAGCTATGTCGATAACTTTGGTTCTCTGTCGGATGTATTCGTTACGAATTCTATCCTTCAGAGAGACTCCGAGCATAGCTCTTTCCATAGCTCGCTGGGCGACTTTGAACTGGTGGACCAGCCCTACCGTGAGTGTCCACGTCTCAGCTCCGTAGGTCATTACGGGTAGGACGCACTGATTGAAAACTTTCGTTTTCAAACATTGCGGTATGGATGAAGAGAAGACTTGACGTAGTTTCCCAAATGCTGCCCAGCCTAGCTGGATCCTCCTCTTGGCCTCCTTCTCAAAATTGTTTTTACCTAGCTGTACAATCTGCCCAAGGTAAGTATAATCGGAAACAATTTCAAGAAGGTGACCATCTACGACGATCGGTCCCGGAACAATGTGGCCATTGATCATGACTTTGGTTTTATCCAAATTCATGCCAAGACCGATACATCGCGAGGCTGAAGCTAGGCCGTCCAGCATGTGGGTCAGCTCCTCTAGCGACTCCGCCATTACGACTATGTCATCAGCGAATCGCAGGTGTGAGATGTAATCGCCGTTTATGTTAATGCCCTTACCTTTCCAGTCCAGCGTCTTAAACATATCTTCCAATGCGCTCGTGAACAGTTTCGGGGATATGACATCCCCCTGTCTCACTCCTCTGCGCAATTGGATAGGTTTAGACTGCTGGTCCTGTACTTGGACACTCATAGTGGCAGCTTCATAGAGACACCTCAGCACTTCGATGTAACGATAGTCTACTTGGCATCGCTGTAAGGATTCCAGAACAGCCCAAGTTTCGACGGAGTCAAAGGCTTTCTCATAGTCCACAAAAGCGAGACACAGGGGCTGATTATACTCTTCGGACTTCTGTATAATCTGCCTCACTGTGTGTATGTGGTCTATGGTGCCATATCCTCCGCGGAACCCGGCCTGTTCCGGTGGCTGGAACTCGTCAAGTCTCCTGGCGAGACGATTCGTGATCACTCGTGAGAACAGCTTATAGATGTGGCTCAGGAGTGTGATGGGTCTGTAATTTTTAAGGAGAGTTTTATCACCCTTCTTAAAAAAGAGCACCACCAAACTCCTGCTCCACATCTTAGGAGTTCTTCCACTGTGGAGGACGGTATTGAAGAGGTGTTGTAGCTCCTGTATAACGGAGGCTCCTCCTGCCTTCAGAAGCTCTGAAGTTATACCGTCCTCACCGGGGGCTTTTCCATTTTTAAGCTGCCTCAAAGCTAACACGATTTCGTCTTGACTGATGTCTGGCAGTTCGTCGGTGTAGTGGCGTGTCAGGGTGGCTCTAGAATCAAGGTCGTCTCGTCGGGAACGAGGGGCATGTGCAGTGTACAGACGGCCATAAAAATCCTCTATCTCGGCTGAAATCTCCGGTTTCGACAGTACGATCCTCCAATCGTGCGTTTGAAGCTTCGTCAGGTGGCTCCTGCCAAGCTGCTGAGTGAATACTTTGGACCCTCGGTTTCGCTCTATCGCCTCTTCAATGAGGCGTGTGTTGGAGCTCCGAAGGTCGCGCCGTACCATCTTCGCAATTCGCTTGTTCAGGTCTGACCTCTCTGCCGAAGACACTTGGGTGGTTTCCCGTCTTCTTGTCATCAGATCCAGAGTCTCATCCGAGAGTTTGGACTTCTTGCCAGTTCGCTGTTTTTTGCAGAACTTGATGCCCTCATCCCTCAACGTTTCGACCAGATTGTGTAGGCTCTCGTCAGCGTCATCAGTGGGTTCCAAGGCAACAAATCTGTTTCCGAGTAGCTGCTCGAACTTCTCGGTGCCCGCCTTGATTTGGATTGGATTTGGTCGGAGCGTGGACTTCATCAGACGGTGTCTTTCAAGCTTCAAGTTGATATTCAGAGTGCCTCGGAGCATTCGGTGATCAGATCCGGTATTGAACCTGTTGATCACTGAGACATCTCTGAATATGTGCTTGCTATCCGTCATGATGAAGTCGATCTCATTTTTAGTCACAGTGTCGGGGCTTTGCCACGTCCACTTCCTTTGAGGCTGTTTCTTAAAGAAGGAGTTCATTAAGAACAGTCCCTCTTTCTCAAGGAAGTTGACAAGCATTTGCCCCCTGTGATTCCTGATTCCATAACCATGCGGGCCTATTCGGGATTCATTGCCTGTCTGGATTCCCACCTTGCCGTTAAAGTCCCCCATAACAACGTTGAAGTGAGCCTTAGTGGTGTTGTGTAAGGCTTTGGATATGTCTTCGTACATATCCTCCACTTCATCGTCCGAGTGTGCCGAGGTCGGTGCGTAGACCTGAATTACCTTCATGCTATACCGCTTGGAAAGCCGAAGGATCAGGTACGCTACCCTGGTCGACACACTGGAGATTTCTTGAACGTTGCTAGAGAGGGCCTTATTGACGAGGAAACCTACTCCACCCTGGGATGTTTTATCACCCTCACGAAAGTAGAGAAGATGGCCTGAGTCTAGGGTTACGGTGTCCTCCCCCTCTCTACGGACTTCACATAACCCGAGAACATGCCATTTAATGTTCTCTAACTCCACTTCCAACTGCGCTAAATGATGGTCAAGCCTCAGAGTGCGTCCGTTAAACGTTGCCAGGGTCATTTTAGTAAGCGTGTGGTAGCCTAAATACCGGTGATTCTTAGCACCCCCTGCCCCGCCGTTACCATGACCGCTACCATGGCCAGGAATAGCGAGGCGGCCGGGTACTGGGGGCCATTTTTTGGCGTTTCCTATCATTTCGGGGGTAATGCCCATAATCCCCACGCTGGGCATGCGGGTTGGGGATCGCAGTCTGATGATGGGGTTGTTCTAGAGGGGTGCTGCTGCCCACCCCCCGGTATATCCCTTAGTCGCCTCTTACGACACCCACGGGAAGAGTTGGGGTAATGCTATTCTAAGCCGGCACCACTTTAAATACTAGCCTAAATTTCTAAAAACCTTGTGATGCTATCCAAAAACGGTCATTGGCAAAATTGCGCCCAACCAGACGCAGAGCCATAATCAAGAAGTTGAAGTTGAAAGGTCATTTCCGTAGATATATAATTATTCTTCCAAGGTTATTTCATCCGCCGCCACCACTGACCTCCATATATACAAGTACTTGTATATATAGAGGTCAGTGGCCGCCACTTATTATATTCTTATTGTTATTTTTAACATAAATATTTTTTTAAATACAAATCGTGTAATTTGCAATAAGATAAAAAAAGCGTAAAGGCCTTTGTAATAGTTTTCTTTTTTTAGTTTAGAATGAGTTACAA
This sequence comes from Eupithecia centaureata, assembly GCA_944547425.1. Taxonomy (NCBI): domain Eukaryota; kingdom Metazoa; phylum Arthropoda; class Insecta; order Lepidoptera; family Geometridae; genus Eupithecia; species Eupithecia centaureata. The sequence goes on from OX155696.1 coordinate 9,040,178, forward strand.
AGTTGCTTTTGGTGGGCACCAAAATCTGTTTTTGCATCTCTGACTAAAATTGTACATGATCATTTAAACAATTTTCATAAGGTCAGAACATACCTCTCTCTCTATGGTTGCAGACCAAACGCTTAACTCTATGACCAACTGAGTTTCAGTAGGGGTATATTAATTCATTTGATTCGTTTTCGTAACGGAAACGTCGTATTCGAATTCGATTCCATTTCCGTCAGATCTTAAGAACACAATTTTGATTTTTATCCAAACTAGGAACTAAGGATCCAAATTAAAAAAAATCAAATGCCTAAAGTTTTCGAATACGCTTTTTTAATACAGCAATTATAGTCAAAGTTTCCGATATCGAATCCGAAGATCTTCCCGATGAATTAAAATATCCCGCCAGTTCAGACAAATTAGGTTGAGTCATAGAGTTCTCGGAATAAACTAAAATATCACCGATTTAGGTTTATTTTATTGACTTTGCTTTGTGAAAAACCCTCGCCTCATTTAGATGAAATTGATAGTTATATGAAAAATAACTCTTTCAGACAAAAAAGAATTATTCTTACCTTAAAGATTCCGAATAAATCACAATTCACAACTTCTCCTCCGTTTTGTAGTAGTACATCAACAGGGTTTTATTAGCTAGGTAGGTACGGAGGTACATAGATGACTGCTTTTTATGACATGAGTTTGTGTTTGTATACACAAAAACATGTGTCATATACATGTGTGTCTGTTGTCCATGAAAGAAAGGGATGGAGTGTTTACTGACTGGAGTGAAATGTAAATTTTTTAGTCAGTTGGAAAATATCAAGACTGTGGAGAATATAGTCTTTGTTATGTAGAGTCGAGATGCTCAGCCGAGGACAGAGTTTCGGGCTTAGTACCGTTTGTATTAAACTTCCTCATTTAAGAACAAACTAAGCCCGAAACTCAGGGCCTCTACTCTACAAAACGAATGCGAAATATACGGACCGAAACGCAACTTCTCCGAATATTAATTCCGAATATAAACTCAAAAAAAATCTTGTTCAATAAACTAAGAGAATATAGAATGCAGAAATGAGATGAAGTACTAAACGAAAATTAAAACGAGAGCTAACATGATTTCGTTGCGATGCTCGTTTTATTTGGTTGAATGGACACTTTTCTCGTTGTTAAGTTCATATTCACGTTTCGTTTTTAATGCTCCAAGAGTACCAATTACGAAATCGATTGTCAAAATATGTTTCGTCCCTTCGTTCTTTCGTGCGAAAGTAAAAACGAAATCACTTAGAGTAACGATTTACGCGAAAACGAAAACGAATCTTCCATTTTTGTCTGCCCGAGTAGCCCCCAAGACATGAAGAGGTGCGAAGGACTAAATAAGTTTACTTTCACCCGAGGTAAACACTGCTCTTCATTACGAATACAAGGAAATATAAATAAAAACATGAGAAAACAAATTAATCGAATTGCCGCTTTTTTTAAATAATAATAATGCTAATCTGATTATTTTTTTTAGCTTCTGCATTTATTTTGCTCATTCTGCCATTATCATGGTTGAATAATAACGTGATAGCTGTCAGTTGAAAACGATTCTCCCTAGGGCTGAAAAGTATCACTTTCGACCCGCTTTTCAGGCAACTTCAGACCTACTTTCCGAGTATGAGTTATGAAAAATATAGAACTTTGCTTACCTTATATAGAACACGTAGACCAATTTGCCGGCAATTTCATTAATCTGTAGCTGTTAACATACAGTATGCTGATGACGCTGACTGGAATGATAGTACACTAATATTAATTACACAAAATATTAGAGAAATCTGCGAAAATCCCCTTTCCGTGACGCGGTCGCAGTGAAGAGGGTATAGCAACAATGAGAACACTTGGGACGCTTAAATTCCGACTGGTATTGATATGGATCAGTTTAGCTACCTCTAGACTGTGCGCAACTATCTGCAATTAGCTCGATTGTTTCAATTGTATCGACTAGTTTTAATTTATATCTATTCCTTGATTGTAATATTCGTTGTTAATAAATGTGAACATGATCAATGCAGTCGAAGTCAAAAAAATATTGATTATATAAATGAATCAATCATCATAAAAGAAAGTCGTGTTAGTTACACCATTAATAACTCGAGAACGGCTGAGCGTACACATTGGCTTTCTTAGTTTGCTGAATCGTAAAGATGATACAGAATAACAGGGTGTTAAGAAACTATTTACGCTTGAATATAACATCTGTGGATAACTTACAGCCAAACATAGCTGCGAACAGTGCGCGTACACATTGGCTTTCTTAGTTTGCTGAATCGTAAAGATGATACAGAATAACAGGGTGTTAAGAAACTATTTACGCTTGAATATAACATCTGTGGATAACTTACAGCCAAACATAGCTGCGAACAGTGCGCGTACACATTGGCTTTCTTAGTTTGCTGAATCGTAAAGATTATACAGAATATCAGGGGGTTAAGCAACTATTTACGCTTGAATATAACATCTGTGGATAGCTTACAGCCAAACATAGCTGCGAATAGAGCGTAGTGCGCGTACACATTGGCATTCTTAGTTTGCTGAATCGTTAAGATTATACAGAATATCAGGGGGTTTAGCAACTATTTACGCTTGAATATAACATCTGTGGATAGCTTACAGCCAAACATAGCTGCGAATAGAGCGTAGTGCGCGTACACATTGGCATTCTTAGTTTGCTGAATCGTTAAGATTATACAGAATATCAGGGGGTTTAGCAACTATTTACGCTTGAATATAACATCTGTGGATAGCTTACAACCAAACATAGCTGCGAATAGTGCGTAGTGCGCGTACACATTGGCTTTCTTAGTTTGCTGAATCGTAAAGATCATACAGAATAACAGGGGGTTAAGCAACTATTTACGCTTGAATATAACATCTGTGGATAACTTACAGCCAAACATAGCTGCGAACAGTGCGTAGTGCGCGTACACATTGGCTTTCTTAGTTTGCTGAATCGTAAAGATCATACAGAATAACAGGGTGTTAAGAAACTATTTACGCTTGAATATACCATTTGTGGATAGCTTGCAGCCAAACATAGCTGCGAAGAGTGCGTAGTGCGCGTACACATTGGCTTTCTTAGTTTGCTGAATCGTAAAGATCATACAGAATAACAGGGTGTTAAGAAACTATTTACGCTTGAATATACCATTTAGTGGATAGCTTACAACCAAACATAGCTGCGAAGAGTGCGTAGTGCGCGTACACATTGGCTTTCTTAGTTTGCTGAATCGTGAAGACAATGCAGAAAAGCAGGTGGTTGAACAAACAGCCCAGCAGCATTGCTATCCAGGTCTTGAGAAGCTGGTTAATTTGTTCGCCCTGTTGATTAAATTTTGTATTGTATTGTATTTATATATAGTCCAGTTAAAGTTGTACATCACTATGTTTAATTTCTGCCGAACTGTGCAACAGATTGTCGGCAGTAGCTATCGTGGACATATTGTTAATTATATTTTTTTATATAATTCGAAATTCAAAATTTCATTATGTTTTATTCAGCAGTCTGCGAGTGAAAATGTAATAAACAGTTAGTGACGTAGGTCCCTACAATAAATAATAATCATAAGTAACTAGCGACCCGCCCCGGCTTCGCACGGTTCTATTATACGTATAAACCTTCCTCTTGAATCACTCTATTAAAAAAACCATTGCGCACATCAAAATCCGTTGCGCAGTTTTAAAGATTTAAGTATACATAGGGACATAAGGACAGAGACAGTGACTTTGTTTTGTACTATGTAGTGATTTTACATTTGTAATGTGTTTTTGAAGACATTACGTATATAAGTACCTATTATTAGTTTAGTAGTATCAATTGATAATAAGACTAAAAGAAGATAAACAGAGATTTAAAATTAACCTGAACAAATCCAGATATTGCAGCGTCCAGTGCATAAGTGGTCACAAAGTAAGAAGCCATGAGTATGTAGAACCAATACAAGAAATTGGTATCGTTTATATATGGAAGGTAAAGAATTTCCTCGAAGTAACACGCTCCGATTCCGAAGAAAAAGCTAACAACCTGTAAGAACTTCCCAATTAAGAAACCATAGAGTTAAACCGTATGAGTATGATACTCATACGGTGAAACTCTATGGTCATCAACAGAGTGAATCAAAACAAGGAAAAATAATTTTCCATACAAACTTTACTCCTCCCTATATAAACCCCTCAGAGGTTAAAGAAGAATGGCGAAAATGGACCCAAAAATTTGAGGAAACGTACATGGTCAGAAATTGGAACATTCATTCCTTTGATTATGGGGCTTTTAATCAGAAAATCTCATAATTTTTAAAGTTGGGAATCGTAAGTTATAAACGTTTTAATATTTTCAAAAATGAAACATAAACGAAATCAATGATGAAAAAAAGCGAGAGAAATAAAATTAGTGCCAATAATGTTCAAACGTCAAACTACGTGTCAAATGGCAAAGTCAGTTGACATGCGTGCAACGTTTTGACTTTGATTTTGTTTTCGAATAATCTTAGGCCTCATTCGCACGAGAGCTTAAAAAGCTTTGCGTTTTATCCCAACGTTGGCGCTTTTATAACGTTCTCGAAATTATTATTCATATGGGCGCTTTTAAATAACTTAGTTAAGTTATGTTAGTTCTCACGCTTCCGTACGACGACGTCGAAGTGGTTATACTGCTAAATTACTGCGTTTGCGATATCACCTATACTGTACAACGACTGGCATTGAGATAAGTAAAACAATTAATGAAGTTTCATAAATTATGATGTACTTATTCCCTTTAACGCACAACGCCCAGCGCTCAAAATGGAACACTGCTCTATAAAAAGCGTCGCGATTTAAAAGCGCTGTCGTACGAACAAGTACTTGGAAATGTATTTGTTCTAATAGTACGCTTTTTAAAAGGGCGTTAAAAAGCTCACGTGTGAATGAGGACTTAAATGGGACAGGAACTTCAAATTGCCAATTTCAAAGCGATGACTAATATATAGCTTAGAATAATTTCGCTTAGAACCGCAGTAGGGTCACGCGAAGCGGAGACATTTAAAGGTAGCCTATAAAGGCTACGTACATCTCTCGACTCGTCAGTATATTATTATTAAAAGATGATAAATAATTATGTTGATTTTGTTATAGATTTCAATTAGATCTTGATGAAATGAGTCTCAGATTCACATCATCAAATTCAAAATAATCATCGAATTTGCACAAGATTTAGATAAAAATGTTAATTAGTTATAGGTAATACAGCTGTACAAAGTACCCAGTCAAAAAAAGTAGTTAGGTACAACTTATTCATGAAAAGCAAAAATAATTGATTTCATTACTTACCTGGTTTAGATAACTGTAGGGTCATGCTTTAACCAAAAGTCTTGGGGAGTCAGAATAATGGTCACAAAATAGTTTTATGTTGTTTATTGTAGGAAATGAACTTAGAATAACTAGACATAGAGTGATAATTTCACACAAAATTCCACTTAACTTGAAGCCATAAAATATTTTTTCAACATTTTATTGTAATGGCGTCTGTTTTGTTTACGATTGATTTTTGTACCTAAACTAATGTTTTACTCAAGCATAAAAGATTCCAGGTTGTTATTATTTATATTGAATCTTGGACTGTTTTTAATGATTATGTGAAAAGTTGTGACACCCTTTCACTGCACAATAAGTAATTTTTATTAGAGCTCTTCCCCGTAGGACTTGACATAATGCCCTGATGAGTCGAGCGATGTACTTACAACTTAGCCTTTAAAGGCTAACTTGAAATGGCTTCACTTCGCGTGAGCCTATTGTGGTTATAAGCCTAATTATTCTAAGGAAATGACAATAACTCATTACCTATATTATTATAACCTAACTTCGTTCATTGTTCATATAATATCTTTTTATTCCCAACTTTAAGAAGCTAAATTCTAATATCATTTTGTTTGTCTTGCTAAGTTGTATGAATATTGATTGATTTTGTTCATGAACGCGGCAAAAAATGGGTGGGGCTGAGAGTCAAAGAACTTCGCCAGTCTTCTTTCCAAATTTTTATATCCTTAAGTATTCGTTATTCAAGGTCCTAAACTATCTACATACCTATTTATATAACTTGAGTAGTTACAAAGATTGCTTGTAACAAACATTCACACAGACTTTCCCATTTATTATAATATATATACAGGGTTACAGGAAAAATCGTGCTAGATCCGTTAAGAGCGTGGAGTAACCACCATTCCTGACTTATTTCACTATGAAACCCCCTACCCTAAACTTAACCCATTTCGAGATATTCGACTTTTAATTTTTTTATTGAAAAGTGCCGATTTTTAGGCTACTAAATTTATTTTTGTTTATTTTGTGTATCTTATTATTATTATTATTGCATTTTTACATGTGTAATAAGATGCTTTAGGACGTCAATGATTAAAATAGTGCATAAGTTAATTGAATAGACCGTAGTAGAAAAGTGAAAGTTAGGAAATAAAAAAAAAATTAGAAAGTTTATTTTTCTCTAAGGGATATCTAAAAAAATATTATGGCAATTCTTCGGCAAATGTTTTTAAAAATATCTACGTTTCATCAGCTATCTAACGAGGTATAACAATCTAGGGTTTGTATTACATTTCGTGGAAAAAAAGTAGTTGGGACGCTCCAGGTAGCAGTTCTAACGGTCCCGCGCCTATTGTCCTTCAAGTTCAGACACACCGTGAGAGCGAGACAAGTGACGATTTATGTAGGTATGAATGAAAGAAAAAATGTGTAGAGACCGGTTAGGGCTGGGAATACAACAGGGGGTATTGTTTTGGTTGTCAGTCTGCTTTTGTGCTTCGTACATAGTAGATGTGATATCGTTTTGCTCTTTTTCTCGACTTGGCTGTGATTCTGGACTATTTCTTCTGATTTGTGACTACTATACTTGTTAACCGGACTCTGATTTGTACCTGTGATACGGAAGTGTTGAAGATGACGTCCTACACACCTGAGGAATATGCTGATATGCTTATTTGTTACGGATACTGCGATTGTGTATCTGCGCAAGCTCGCAACGAATACGTAACTCGCTACCCCGGTCGTCGAGTGCCGGATGTGGCCGTTTTTGACAGAGTTTATCGAAGACTTCGAGAATCTGGCTCTGTTTTGAGACGTAATACAGACATGGGTAGACCACGAATTGACGACGAAGAACAGGACAATGAGATAGTGCAACGCTTTCGAGCGGATCCGACTACTTCCACTAATATTGTTGCCCGTGATCTGGGACTTTCGCAATGGAGAGTGTGGTTTACAGTGCATACTGCTGGCCTATACCCATACCATTACACGCCGGTACACGTTATTGAAGAAGGAGACCCCGCGAGAAGATTGGACTTTTGCAGATTTATGCTAAATGCTGACGTAGAAGACCCAGATTTTCTAAGAAATATCTTGTGGACGGATGAGTCCAAATTTGATAAAGATGGCATAACTAACTATCACAACGCCCATTACTGGGCCCCAAAAGCACTAAGGAATCCCAATAAGAAAAGAGTGAAGGGGTCCCAACGAAGATTCAGCGTGAATGTGTGGATGGGCATTATCTCCAATCATTTGATTGGACCTTACTTTCTACCGGATAATTTAAATGGGGAAAGCTACGAAAATTTCCTGAGAGCAGACTTGAGTGATTTGCTGGATGATCTGCCACTCAACCTGATCAGGGACATGTGGTTCCAACACGATGGCTGCCCTGCCCATTTCAGGAGAAGTGTCAGAGACTGGCTGGACACAAATTATCCAAACAAATGGATAGGACGAGGTGGGCCGTTGCCATGGCCAGCAAGAAGTCCGGACCTAACCCCCATGGATTTTCATGTGTGGGGGTGCATGAAAAGTCTTGTGTACAGCGAGCCGAATCCAGTTTCGTCTGTGGAAGACCTAAGAGAAAGGATTGTGGATGCAGCAAATAAAATGAGGACCACGTTGACCACTGGAGTAGTGAAGACTGGTCTCCGTAGAAGGATGCGACAATGTATCAGAAATAGAGGCGGCCATGTTGAACATGAACTGTAGAATAAGAAAAAGTTGTGTGAAAACCTTTAATAAATGACATTTCATGCTTACCTATTGTTTTACTTTTACTTTTTAGGGCTAAGTATAAATTTTCTTCTCCACTGTCGCCTATAAAACTAATTTTTTTTCAATGCAATTGAATAAAACCCTAGATTATTATACCTCGTTAGATAGCTGATGAAACGTAGATATTTTTAAAAACATCTGCCGAAGAATTGCCATAATATTTTTTTTAGATATCCCTTAGAGAAAAATAAACTTTCTAATTTTTTTTTTATTTCTTAACTTTCACTTTTCTACTACGGTCTATTCAATTAATTTATGCATTATTTTAATGATTGACGTCCTAAAGCATCTTATTACACATGTAAAAATGCAATAAAAATAATAATAAGATACACAAAGTAAACAAAAATAAATTTAGTAGCCTAAAAATCGGCAATTTTTAATAAAAAAATTAAAAGTCGAATATCTCGAAAAGGGTTAAGTTTAGGGTAGGGTGTTTCATAGTGAAATAAGTCAGAAATGATGGGTACTCCACGCCCTTAACGGATCTAGCACGATTTTTCCTGTAACATATATCTCTATAAGTAAGATAGTAAGAAGTAGTCAGTAAGATAGTAAGAATTGAGATTATTTCTCTCACACACAAAACAATTCTAAGGTAGATAATATAATGTATTAAATATATAAAATCGAGTCCAGGGGTTCATAGGATAATTATAAAGTTCACGCGATTGAAATCTCAAGGGGGTCAGCTATAGTCTTAGGCTATAGTAAAGTATTATTTCTCTTACACACAAATCATCTTAGGTAGATAATAAAATGTAGGTATTAAATACATAAAAAGGGGGCCATAGGGTATTTCTAAAGTTCACGCGATTGAAATCTCAGGGGGGGTCAGCTATAGTCTTACGCTATAGTAATGTATTATTTCTCTTACACACAAAACAACAATGATACAATGGATTCCGTTGTGAAGAGAACAAAAGAAACACTTAGAGGGCATTTTAATGTATGCCGTTTTAATCTAGACCGATAAAAATAGAAGTCACAAAACTTCATCTAAATTCTGTTTATATACTAAACTTTTGTACAATCAAGTAAACCTCAACTTCTTGTAGAATGGTAAGTAAACAAATCAACTTCAATGTCGAGATTGTTGTTTTTTATTTGTTCTTCTGTCGATCGTAGACACTGACCTCTATATATACAAGTACGCTTGTATAGATACAGGTCAGTGATCGTAGAGATTACTGTATTGTAAAAAGGTATAGCTTAAAAAAATATTGTACTGTAGTGTAGATCTAGCATCGCCTTAGGGTTAAAGAAAGAAAGCTGTTGATGTTATGATTCTTAGTTATAAATGAATTATAAATGATTTATAAATAAACTTAAGTAGTACTCTAGGTAGTTAATAAAAAATGATAGGTTTTTCGAGGTTTATAACATACCCATTTTACTTTAAGATGTTTCTCATATGAGTGAAATGTAATTTCTTTTGAGAAATAAATTTATTTGCTTTAAACCTAAATTTGTGAATTTCAATGGACAGAATTGAAATTTGTCTAAAGGCATTTAATTCCTGTAGAGCTTATGCTACTGAATAAATTCAGCGACAGACGACCACAGTGGTGCAGCGGGCGAGAATCCGCCTGCGACGCAAGAGGTTGTGGATTCGATTGCCGCCTCGGAACAAATTTATGTACGATCTGCAGAAATTTGATTCGTTGGTTTGATTGTTTTCTATGTAAAACAAAAAGTGTCTATATATGTATACAATGTATTAAATAAATCAGATAGCGAGTACCCATAACACAAGCTTTGAGTACCTTACTTTGAGGCTGAATGCTGTATGGATTGTCCAGCATTAAGTATTTATTGATTTTATTTACCTTTATCCTAGGTAGATTTTTTCATCCTTCCCCGAGGGCTGGTGCGGCGGCAGATTTGGCTGAGGATCTCAAGAGGCACAAATATGCAGGTCTCGATAGAACCTACGCATTTGCTCCCCTTGGAGTCGAGACCCTAGGTCCGTGGGGTACCGAGGCTCTCCGGGTTTTTAAAAAAATATCTGAGCGGCTGGTCGACGCGACGCGTGACCTGAGAGCTGGTGAGTATCTGGCTCAGCGCATCAGCATTGCATACAGCGTGGTAATGCAGCCAGTGTCTTGGAGACGCGACGACTGGTATTGGTGTGGATCAGTTGAGCTACCTCTAGATTTTTTGCAACAGTCTGCAGTATGCTCGATTGTTTCAATTGTAAATACTACTTGTTTTCTTTTTTCTTTTCTTTACACTAATCACAGTAATTATACCACATAATTTGATTTTTCTTCATATTAATCACACATAATAATATTATAAATTTGAAAGTTTGGATACATGGATGGATGTTTGTTACCTCTTCATGCCAAAACTACTAAACAGATCGGGCTGAAATTTTGAATAGACGTAGTTTTTCTAGACTTGGAATAAAACATAGACTCCTTTTTATCAATTTTTGCGTGAGACGCAGCTAGTTGTGAAAAAAACTTTTATTTGAATCTGTTTATTTATAATTATTTACAATTATATTGGATAGGATAGCCGAGTACTGTTCAACAAAACTGCTATGTAGAGCGTACCTGGAACATACATTTTAGTTTAAATAAATGAATATGATTATAAAATTAACTTCAAAGCATGCTAGGATAATCCTAATAATAGTATCAACGCGAAAGTTTGTAAGTATGGATGGATAGATGGATGATTGTTTATTACTCTTTCACGAAAAAACTACTGAACGGTTCTGGATGAAATTTGGCACTGAGATAGATTACAGTCTGGAATATCACTTAGGCGATACTTTATCCAGGGGAACGGGAATTACAAAGACGAAGTCGCGGGAACCAGCTAGTGTAGAATATAACTGGACATATTTTAATATTAAGACCAGATTGTAACATATTTTATTTCTGCAAAAAAACCCATTTATATAATATAGATATAGGGATATAGGGACAGAGAAAGTGACTTTGTTTTTTACTATGTAAGCCGCTTCCCGCTGTGCGTTTGTCCCTATCTAGCATACAGGGACAAACGGACAAAGGGAAATCTTTAAAACTACGCAACGAATTTTCATGCGGTTTTTTTATAGAAAGAGTCATTCAAGAGGAAGTTCATAAGCATAATACACCCATGCGAACGTAAATTTGTGTTGACGGTGCACGCGAATTGCATTTAGTTGGATCTTATCAGAGAAGTCTTTGCGTGGAATCACTACATAGTATATAAATAAATAATAAATAAATAAAATAAAATTTGTTTATTTCAGGCAAAAAACCCATATCACATTGAAAAATCATACAACATCAAAAATCCAAAAATACAAAATTAAAGATAAAATAAAATAAACGAAAACGGCGTAAAAGCTGCCGTAAGTCACTTTCTGTTTCCCTCCATATAAAATAAATAGTATAAAACAAAGTCGCTTTCTATGTCCCCATGTATGCTTAAATCTTTAAAACTACGCAACGGATTTTGATGCGGTTTTTTTAAAAGATAGAGTGATTCAAGAGGAAGGTTTTTACGTATAATAAAACCGTGTGAAGCCGGGGCTGGTCGCTAGTTACTAAATATTTTAATCAGAACTCACCAGAAAAGGCAGCAGCTAAAGTTGTAAAGTTGACAGCAGAGCCGTATTTCGGGCATTGCTTATGCAACCGACACGTTCGCTCATACACTATACAGTATGCCAAATTATTGGCCAAGACTAATAAACACGCAAGCAAGTAGATTTGAGTCACCTTTTCAACACTGTTTTTATTATTATACTGCAATGAAGCAAAACATTAGATATAGAAGTAAACTTTTTTTTATAATCGTAATTGCCATAAATAAAGTACTGGACAATCTACTACACAGCATCATCTAGCCCCAAAGTAAGCTACTCAAAGCTTGTGCTATGGGCATAGATAACTAATATATTTAATACCATTTACATAGAAATATATACAATCGTACGACCGTATCAGCTGTGGGTCTCTACTGAGGCTGGGCAGTGAATACATTAAATAGGTAGTATAGGGCAGGGTGTTTGAGATAAAGTCTAGTTATGGTTTTAACACCCGTATATTAACATAAACACGTTCAACATTGACTAGGTTAAGGAAACAAGAATATTTAAGAAATGCGCGACGCAACGCGGCGTGCGGACGGCTTGTTGGCACGATTAGGACTGGCGCGTGAGGCGCTGCTGTAGCCTTGCCGAGCGTCGCGTTGTTTCGCTGGGCGTTTGCGGGGAAGGTGCGCGAGCGCGGAGGGAGTTGCTAGGAGCCGATTCCCTAGAATGACGCGCTATAGTAGGTACATTATAATTAATGGTACCAACCTTTTTTTTCCACATAAAAGTCAAAATATACGTAGTTCCCAACCATGCACTATGTGTCAGAACACACCAATTATAATAACCAGTATCATCTGGTAAAATCCTTGGGAATAGTGGTATACACACCATAGTTATGAACTGAAACAAAAATTCAATAACTTTGAAATTTAATAACGGTATCTTTGAAGCACCTGATTTATTGGCTTCACTGACGTTCTCTCTCCCATATAAGTTGCTCGGATTCTCGAGGTTCAACCTGTTCTGTCTGGACGGATCCAAATCAAACCTAGGACATCATGCACCTTTAACTAGAATAGTAAGGCAGTATAACGCTCTTAGAGCTAGTACGCACTTAGCGGCAGCCCGCAATGCGGCACGCCGTCCGGCTGACCGGTAGCTCAAAATTGTATGTAACCGTATCATCTATACGCATTAAATTGCGGCTGCCGTCTAACCGGTCCGGTTGCTCGCAGCGCTGCGGCCCCTCGGGCGGGCAGCCGGACGGTCGCTCTACGCACTACGCGTTTTCACTGCGGTTGCCAGTTTACCGATAAATACCGACAGCCTCTTCGACGTCCATCTTGAAAATGGTCGAGTCGACCGCTCGAGTGCAGCGCGGTCGCTGTATGCACTATCCGGCTTGCCGCGCTGCGGCTGGCCGTTCGGTTGCCCGCAAGTGCAACCGTAACCCGCGGTCAGCCGGACTGCCAGCCGCATTGCGGGCAGCCGCTAAGTGCGTACAAGCGCTTAGTAAATCTAAACCTGTAGACCTATTTGCTGATAATGTGACTAGGCTCAGAGCGTCAAAACTGACATTTCTCTCTCCTCAAATTTCTTTAATTTTTAGTCTTAAATTTTTAACTGTATTTGTTTCTTATATCTATTTATACTTTTTAATTTTTTTGCAATTTGTTTTATGTACATTGTCATTTTTTATTTCAAATTAATGCATTTCATAATTTAATTGTATTCACGTTTTTCACTTAAATGTTACTTGTTCACAACTATTTTTCGCCTTTTAAAATATAAATTAAAAAACAAAAAAAACTATTTTTCGTATGCTGTCTTCACCTATAATTATAATGACACTTATAATGATTTATAAATATGTTAACTATAAGCTAGATTTAGTGTACACTGGTGATCATTAAATAAATCAATAACAAACCAAAAAAAATCGGGAGGATTTGAACCCGCGACGTCCCTCAGTACGGGATGCGCTAACCAACTGCGCCACCAAATCGCCAAGTGACCATTGAAAATCTTTGCGACCTTCTACGAGTGCGATGGCTTACGCACTATGTCTACGGCACAGCACTCTGACATTGACAGACAGATGACAGATGACGTCGCGTCGTTCGCGAGCTTCGGCGCTCGCGCTCCTGTCAAAAGGGACCCTCTCTTCTGCCTGCGGCCGCGACACACATCGCACGCGCCCGCCAATACTAATTTACAGTGCCGGTTCATTCAACCTATTTGTAATTGTAATTCAACAATAAACCCAAAATACATCAGTAAACCATAAAATACATCAGTCATTTCAAACCCAGTGTGATACCCTACACACTACCTCTATAATTTAATAATCCTTCGAAACAAAATATTTTTAATTTTTTTAGATTCTTCTCACCTAGTGATAAAAAGGATTATTTAATTAGGTACCCAGGAAATTAACCATCATATTAATAGCACGGAGAGTCTGACGAGTTGTCATATTAATATTCATTTACTAGCATCTGCCCGCGGCTTCGCATGATTTATTTCTATGGAAACGTTTCAAAGATCTATCCCGTGGGGACTGATTTATGGGATGAAAACAGTACAAGTACCTAACAAATATTGAAAGAGGACCTGCTTTTATTATAAAATAGTTTATAAGATCCTAATTTGTAAACTCATTTCTGAGAATAAATATTTTTATTATTATTAGGTATAGTTAGTATGAATGAAATGATATATGAATTGCTTTATGAATGTTTACTCCTCTTTCACGCAAATACTACTGAACGGATTAGGCCGAAATCTGGATAATTAGTTCTATCTCTGCAATAACGCACAGGTAAGATAAGCTAAGTTTCTATGGGATAGAAATAGCCTTGAAACGTTTCTATAGAAACAGTGCGAAGCCGTAGGAATAATAATTTCTTCTTCTTCTTATGGTGGCTGTCCACTACTGGAGGAAGCAATCAGCTCAGCGAATTTCTCCCGATCTTGCGCCAAGCGAAAAAGTTCTTCGACGCTGGCGATATTCGTCCACTCTCGGATGTTCCGTAACCACGACTTCTTTCGTCTGCCAACGCGTCGTTTACCCATCACTTTGCCCATCATGATAAGCTGGAGCAGCTGGTATCTTTCGTGCCTAAGCACATGTCCAAGATATCCAACTTTTCTTCGTTTGATGGTTTGCAGCAGTTCTCTGGTCTTCCCGACGCGTTGGAGCACCTTAACGTTGGAAACCTTCTGCGTCCAGCTGATGCGTAGCATTCTCCGGTAGCACCACATCTCCAAAGCTTCGAGACGTTTCTGAGTATTTGCTTTTAGACTCCAAGCCTCGCTACCGTAAAACACTACTGGCCACACGTAACAATAGAGGATCCTTACTCTGAGCTTAGCGTTCAGTTTGCGGCAGCACAGAACTTTCTCCATCTTCTGGAATGTGGCTCGGGCGATTTCAATCCGGGAACAAATTTCCTGTGTGCTATCCCATTCTTCATTCACCCAAGCACCGAGATACTTGTACTTGCAAACACGCTCAAGTTCTAAGCCACCTAATTTAATTCTAGGATTTAGGTCCTTGTTACCCGATGCAACCAAAATCTTCGTTTTAACAACATTCACGTTGAGCCCAGCTCTCGAACTGCACTTATGCACTCTGTCCAATATGTTTTGTAGATCCTTTTCTGAAGAGGCGATAAGTACAGTGTCATCGGCGTACCTAAGATTGTTGATTGTTTTGCCGTTGATCGTGACACCGACATCCAGATTTTCTAAGGCTTCTGATATTATTGCTTCAAAGTACAGATTGAAAAGAAGGGGTGATAGAATGCATCCTTGTCTCACTCCACGGCAGACATGTACCAGGTCAGTCTCCGAAAACTCTACCCGTATCGTAGCAGTCTGATTCCAGTACAGATTTTTATTATTCTGAGATCTTTGCCATCTAAGCCGAAATCCATCAAAAGATTCATTAGTACCTCGTGTTTAACACGGTCGAATGCTTTCTCATAATCAATAAAACATAGGATTACATCGGTTTGCATGTCTTTACATTTCTGTAAAGACATCCAAAAAGTGCTTCCCGTGTTCCCGTTCCAGATCGAAATCCAAACTGGCTTTCACCAAGCTGTTCGTCACACTTAGGTCGTATTCTACTGTGGGTGACTGATAGAAATACTTTCAGTACGTGGCTCATCAGACTAATAGTACGATATTCAGAGCAATTTTTAGCTTTTGCTTTCTTCGGAAGTGTGACAAAAGTTGACCGCAACCAATCATCGGGTAGAGTCCCTGAATCGTAAATTCGATTGAAAAGGAAGGTAAGGGCGTATATAAAATCGTCTTCCAGGAGTTTGAGTACTTCCACTGGTATGTTGTCTGGGCCCAATGCTTTACCGGTTTTAGCAGTTCTTAGTGCTTGCTTAATCTCCGATTTTAATATTGGCGGACCAGTTTCATCCAAGAAAATGGTCTCGCCTCATATACTTCTAGAGGCATCTGAAAACATATTAGAAATATATTCTTTCCAAGTTTTCTTCTTGCTTTCGATATCAAGAATAAGCTGACCTTGGTTATCATACAGTATGTTTGTACTAGATTTTTTCTGGAGCCCTGCTAAGTCTTTGATTTCTTTATGGAGATTAAAGCTATCATGCTTTTGTTGTAGTTCCTCAATCCGGTTGCATTTGTATGCATAAAAAGAATCACGGGCTATTCGTATTTATTGTGTGATGTTGTGGTCTAGTTCCTTGTATTTTGTGATGTTATTCTTTTATCTTCACGTTTATCCATCAGCTTTAAGATATCGGTGGTCATCCATTGTTGCTTTTTAATTATCTTGTTAGGTTGGAGCAGATTGTGGCAGATATTGTTGACAGTGTCTTTCAGCGAGTACCATGTCTTTGTTGAAGTTGATGGATTACCTATCTGATTCTCTGCCCACTCCTTGATAGCGTTTGAAACTTTCGGTCGTATTTCGGGATCTTGTATCTTTTTTATATCTATTCTTTATGTTCGTTATGATCCGATTTTATGTCTGCTCCTGGATAGGTACGTCAAGGTCTTTTTTATAGAATTTCGGAAGCGTGAGTTAACCATGATATAATCAATTTGATTGCGCACCACATGATTTCTTGTATGTTGCGGGGATGTCCAGGTATATAATCGTCGAGGTGGTAACTTGAAGAGGGTATTAGTTATAACTAGATCCTTTTCCTGGCAAAATTCTATTAAGATGTCTCCTCTATCATTTCTTGTGCCCAGACCATGTTATCCTGTGATACCAGGAACTACATTTGAGCCTACTTTTGCATTCATATCTCCCATTACAATGTTAAGATCATGTTTTTTCGTGTATTGTAACAGTGTTTCAATTTGTCCATAAAATTCTTCTATTTCTGTTGCTGGTTTGTCTGCCGTTGGAGCATATGCCTGTATAATGTTTAAGTCAGAAGGCTTTGCTGTAATTTGGATAAGCATAGCGCGATTAGAAAGGGGTATAAAGTTGGTCACTGTTTTCGAGATCTCTTTGCTCATAAGCACTCCTACTCCATGATGGTCAGCTGAGTGATCATTGCCCGAGTAGTAGAAAATTTTACCTTCTACTGTTTCGAGTTTATTGTGTCCAGACCATTTTGTTTCACTAAGTCCCAAAATATCGAGTTCAAGTCTATCCATCTCCATTATTATATTTGAAAGTTTTTCAGGTTTCTTCATTCCTCTTACATTCCAAGTTGCAATCTTTGTCTTTCTATTAAGTACACCTCCGGGGATTCTTCGCACCCCTGTCCTATTAAAGGAACACCGGAGACACGGGGCCATTCTTTTTGTTGTACTATTCATTTGAGCTGAATTACTAGGGATTATAGTAATGATGGTGGTATCCCGTTGCCTTCCATCATTGCAGTCTTGTGTTGTACAAGTATCTCATTTAAGCCCTTTAAACTATTCTAGTTTTGTCCTTACACCAGTACTGAAGTTGCCGCTTCCCAACTTCAGGCCACACTAATCACGCCCGCGTGACAAGGCTTGCCTCTTCCGCTGGTCCTGCCATCTCTGGTGCTTGAACATCCGCGCCAGTTCCACCGTTGAGGTCTTCACCCGTAACCCTGGGCAAGGGTTCCGCGCAATAACCCCGGGGTACTGGGTCCCTGTCTGGACTTCGCCATCTCACACTTCGGCCTACTGGAGTGGAGATGTTGCCCGCCCCCGCAGCGTGGATGCGCCAGACAGGATTTACCTGTGTGGAGCATAGAGATGGTCGCTCTACATTCCCAGAGGCCGAGTTAATGGTCTTGTTTGTGCCTCAAGACCAAAGGAAAAATAATAATTTACTAGTAGGTAGTACATAAAACTTACACTGAAAACGATAGGTGCAATAATAGTCCCAAGTTTTACATGTAAACAGAAACAAAAAGTTTGTACAGTAGGTAGGTAGTACAGAGACATATAAGTACTAATAATAGTTAATTATAATACACATAGACTACAAAATAACGAAATGAAAGAAACAGCGGGAATTTTTTTGCGAAAACCAAAATAAACAAACAGACAAATAAGGGGACGACCGCACTGTAAGCGGTCAGTTTGGTTAGAGGCTTTGATTTTTTTATACCATTTATGTTTTATCGCTTAGCAACATCTCCAATAAAAAGGTTAAGAAATACTCAAATAAATGCAAACACAAAACTTATTATAACTTTTAACTAGTAACTGAGAAAAGAATAGACTAAGTACATTTATTTAGCTTTACAAGAACAGCTGAGACATTTTGGTAATCAAATAATTATTATAGGTATGTTAATTTTAAGTTAACTTAGTATAAGTAAATTATTAGCAATTTAGGTAAATTTTAAATATTATAGAAACATGTAAAATACATGTTACACACACAATTATGTGTAAGTAAAAAATAGGAATGGGAAGAAGAGTTACATAATATGAGGGGAAAGTAGATATGTAAATCACAGATGCAGGTAGCTAGTTAACGAAATCACTACATAGTATAAAACAAAGTCGCTTTTTCTATCCCTATGTCCCTGTTTCCCTATGTCCCTTTGAATGCTTAAATCTTTAAAACTACGCAAAGGATTTTGATGAGGTTTTTTTTTAATAGATAGAGTGATTAAAGAGGAAGGTTTATACGTATAATAACCGTGCAAAGCTGGGGCGGGTCGCTAGTATGTAATAAAACAAGCACTAGAAACGTCAAGTTTTGTAAAATTAATAATTATTAAAGTAATTTACGAGATCGGTGTAATTATTAATGAACAAACAAATATCTTTATTAACAACGAAAATTACAATCAAGGAATATAAAAAATTACAAATAGTATATACAATTGAAACCATCGAGCTAACTGCAGACGGTTTCAAACAGTCTAAAGGTAGCTCAATTGATCCATGTCAATACCAGTCGTCACGTCCCAAGACGCTGGCTGCATTACCACGCTGTACGGGAATGCTGATGCGCTGATCCAGATACTCACAAACAAATCGAATATATATTTAAAAAGATTAAAGTTAATTCAATCAATAAACTTAGAGAAACCAATAAAAGATTATTAATTATTGATTTTAAAATACGCCAACAACGCTACAATCCACAGTGCGGCCGTAGTTTTATGACACTGATAGACGTCAATTTATGAGACGTCAGAACGGCTGATGTTATTTAGTCACAGCATAGAGCAAAAAAGTAACTAAATGAAAAGTTTCTAAAGCTTGTTATTTCTCAATACTTTTCTAGCAAAGAAAATTACAATCAAAGAATAGAAACAAATTAAAACTAGTATTTACAATTGAGCTACTTGCATAAGTTTTCAACTCTTAAAGTCTTGTAAAAAAAGGTGTTGAGTAGGAAGAGTATAGAGTAGAGAAGGCTAGGTTAGGAAGAGATTATTGATTATTTGATTATACGAAATTGCTCTTGGTGGCGACCAAACTCTGTTTTCGTATATCTTCCTAAAATAGACAAGATTAAACTAATACTACTACTTTAAGTTTTCTATGTATGTATAATAAAAATATCTATCTATGTAATGTATTGTATTAAGTTTATCAGTCATCTAGTAGCATAATCGCTCTCAGCGATAAGGCCGCCTTTTTGTACTGTTTATTATTTTTAAATTAGATATAAGCTCTTTTAATGTTTTTCTTGAGTACAAATAAAGTGTTCATTCATTCATTCATTCATAACACAAGCTTTGCTTACCTTGGGGCTAGATGATGCTGTGTGGACTGTCCGGAATTATTTATTTATTTTTATAGATGCAATAAAAAAAAGCTAATGATATGTATATGTAACTGAACGTGTGAATTTTGGAAATTTCTTTGTTTGTCGTAATTGTATGATACAATAAGTGGCTACTTTAGCTCCTGTTTGCGCCTTTATACAGGGTTATAGGTGTTTAATGATTAACCTCGAAAAGGCGACTTGGGTAGATCAAGACTAACAACTTTTGTTCTACGATTTTTTCTAATTCAAAGTTTTTTTTCCTATACAAAAAAAAATATTAGCAAATTTCCAGTTCTAATCTTCTTAGCTCTATCTAGGCGTTGCAGATTGAGACATGTCGGTTTGGTACATGACCTATATGTCGTATACATAATCTAGTAGGGAAAGAAAGGGGTTGCGGTGGGGACAGCGGGGTTTGAAAGAAATGCCCGCCAAAACTAAAAAAAATTAAAACTGGAGATGTATTACGTTTTGGCAAAAGTCATAGAACAAAAGTTGTTAGTCTTGATTCCCTCAAGTCGCCTTTAAGAGGTTAATCATTAGATACCTATAACCCTGTATATGAGCATTCCAGCAACTAGGCGAACACGAATCGGGAGCCATTTTCGCCTGTTCCGGTAGTCTGAGATGTGGTCAAACTTAAGCAGCCCCAAGATGAATCTATCTGAGTAGTTCTGAAGACGCTCAAGCTCAAGCTTGTTGAGTTGGTCTTCAGTTAAATCAGGATAACTGGCGTCTGCGTAGTCTAAGATGAGAAGTAATAAAGATGCAATTACAAGCATTTACATTACTGCATGTTTACTTGTGTCAAATAAACGATTTTGATTCGATTTGATTTCAATTAAACATTTACAGCCTTACCAAAAAAAACAAAATCAAGACTTAGACACGTTTTTAACAGTTGTTTAGCAAAAGTCACCATACAAAACCATGTTAAACAACTTTTAAGCACGTGTCTAAGTCGTTACTTTTTTTTTGTGGTAAGGCCGTGAGAGTTCTATCGAAAGAAATAAAACTCTACGCGGTCAACGCCGCTGCTAGTTTGTAATATCTAAAGATTTCATTCGACCTTCAAATCAAGGCTGAAATTTCAAAAATCCAGTTGGAATGGAATCTCTTTAGCACGTAAATGTTGCACGTATAACGGAGCGTGATTGTGTACGATTGTCTTTTGATTAATCACGGTAGGGGGCGCTGTGATAGCCTTCAGAATAAGGACTCATAGCCAGCGATTAAGAAGCGATTATTGATTCACTTGACAGCAGGTACACTAGCGCCTCCACTTATTTTATCATAAAATTACGTTAAACAAAAGAATTTCCAAAATTCACATGTACAGGGGCCCGAATTCCACTAAATAAATCGCTTCACCATTTAAATAGTCAATGTTAAACTCTTTTTGGTATTCTACTAGCACAAACTTTTTGAGGTTGATTCATAGCTGTGACGATTACCTTTATAACCACCAATTTGACATTCTAATTATGAAAGTCTCTTCAAGCACAAAAAATAGTAGAATACCAAATGCACAAACGTCATTTTTAATCATCTTGATTGAATGGCACTATTGAGACCTTTGTTAAGACATTAGTGGAATTCGGCCCGGCCAGTTTGTTAAACCTATCTTAAGCTTTTTTTAATGCATCAGTAGTAGTTTCATTTTGTCTTTTTTAGGAAGAGATACGAAAACAGAGTTTGGTGGCCACCAAAGGCAATCGTATCTCTTCCTAAACTCGTGCGTGCATTGTAATATAAGTATCTGTTCAAAATTTCGCCTAATAGCTATATCGTACTTACTTTTTTGATTTGTATTGTTCATCTTACATATTTTAAAACAATTTCATATAAAAAATGCTTTTTTGCCTGTCCTGTTATTTTTTATTAAATTTTAGGTTCACACGAAATTAAAATATACATACACATTAAAATATAACAAGAAAAGTTAAATTCTAAATAGAACTAAAACACCAAACTAAATGTAAGCAAGCTGAGTGATCCTTGATTGCGTCTGCGGATGTAGCTCTTATAATAATAAATGAGAAACTCGAGGGCTGTTTATATTTTAATTGCGGTTCTGTATGAATGTTATGGCCTATGTCCAGCTGTGGACTAATATAGGCTGATGATGATGATGATGATGATGATGAATGTTATTGTTTTGTGGTCCTTTTATACTCAACCACAAGATTATTGTTGTTTGAGTGGTTGATTTCATTGTTAAAACTTAACCTAAATAACTTTGTGGTTAGACGGTGAATTATTTAAAATAAAATTTATATTACGGAAATTTTACAGACGAAATCGGTTCATTTTTATTATTAGTTCTCTACGTGATTATTATATTCTAGATAGAAGATTATATCTTTATAATCATCAAAATATGTTACAGGGTAGCTATATACTAATTACCTGCATCTAAAGTGGCACAATCGGCGGCCTTATCGCTAACAGCGATCTCTTCAAGGCAACATTTGGATGGACAGGATTTTTGACATTTATGAAATTGACGGTGGCGTAACTTATATTCTACAAAATATATAGGATGAAGGTTTGCATAAAAGTTTCCTCATTTTTGTAAGTAGAAGCTTGAAAGTTATTTATTAGACTTTTGATTAGATATAAATAAATATGAGATTCAAAGCTATAAAAACTTTACCCTTATGAGGTACCTATTAAATAAATAAATAAATAAATAATTCCGGATAGTCCACACAGCATCATCTACTAGCCCCAAGCTAAGCAGAGCTTGTGTTATGGGTACTAGATGACTGATATACTTATTACTAAGCTTATTACAATATACTACATAGATAGATATTTTTAGTATACATATTAAACACCCAGACCAACGAAACAAATTTCTGCAGATCGTGCACAAATTTGTTCCGCGGCGGGAATCGAACCCGCAACCTCCTGCGTCGCAGGCGGACTTTCGCCCACCGCGCCACATCGGTCGTCCGAGGTATTCTAAAAATAGGAGATGAAAGTTTATATGGAAATATGTAAGTTTATTGACTACCCACAGTCACTATTTTACGCGGACGAAATTCCGGGCACAGCTATTTTACTATGTTTTTACCTATGTTTTGACAGCTTATCCATAAAAGTCCATACAAACTTTCGCGTTTATAATATTAGTAGTATAGGTTTTTTTTGTGTATATGTTAAATTGTATACGATATAATAGAAATCACTTGCTCTGAAATACAATGTAAAACTAGTTCGGGAGCATATGGATTAATTTTATAAATTACGTACTTGTGTCAAATAATTGTATTTTAATTTTCCTTTTTGTGTTATTCGGCCTTTGAGGCAGTGTGTATCGCTAACGATTACTGCGATCTCATTGTCACGCCGCGCCGCGCCGCCCTGTGCTATGCCAGCACATTAATATTTTAGATCCCTTTAATGGCCGCTTTGCGACGAACTTACCTATACCTTAGTAACATAGGTTCCTCGAGAATTACAGGGCTTCAAAGATGTTCTTCGGAATGAATAATGGGATCTTTGCAGGGTTTAGATACTTGATAATTGCTTCTTTATTCGTCTTAGTATTAAATCTTCTAAATTTCTAACATACAATGAAAAGTTTTGCATGACGAAAACTCTTATCAGGGTTATAGTTTCTGTAATACGGTGGAAATATGTTCGATTTACAAACTATTGGTATAAGGGATTCATTTTTGTAGGTCCTTGGGCCTTGTCTTCTCATAGTTACCTATTTATGTGAACCTTTTTATTTGGCTAAGTTAAAAATATAACTCAATTTATATTTGTTTCATTATTTATCAGGTATCATAAGCCAATAAAGAATGCATTGCCCTCTGGCCTTGTCAAGTACGTAGACGATGGATGGCGTCTTTGAAATTGATAGCTTATTGATTTTACGTGCATGAGACGAATCCCAAGAAGTTCAACTTGTTACAAATATGTTTTAGATTGTGTTACTCAAGAGACGTTATATTTAAACTTGAAGAATAGAAACTTAACTAAATCTTGAGTGTTTTCGACAAAATTCATATAAAATATTATTAGCGACCCGCCCCGGCTTCGCATGGCTTTATTATACGTATAAACCTTCCTCTTGAATCACTCTATCTATTAAAAAAATAGATCAGAACTACGCAACTGATTCTGACCGCATCAGAATCCGTTGCGTAGTTTTAAAGATTTAAGTATGCAAAGGGACATAGGGACAGAAAGCGACTTTGTTTTATACTATGTAGTGATTATAGTCATTATTAAAACGATGTTTTGTTTGGTATTTCGTCTTCCATTCGCTCTTAAGTCTCTATTCAGCCCTATATACCTCTTGTACGTAAAATTTCATTGAATTTAGTCATACAAATACCTAGGAGAACGAACAACCTCCTCTGATTGGATCAAATAATATGCAGCCGTGCATTTCTGATTGGACAGCATTTACGATTTTGTTGGAAGTTGCATTTTAGGCGAGTGCATTTTGTATTTTATTGTATCTGATCAAGAGGAAAAGAGTGGAATTGTAACATTTTATTTTTGCTCCCCTTGGAGTCCAATTACCTAGGCTCTTAAGGTTTTTAGCATAGTATCATTGCCGATGTTGTCTGGGTTACCTTAATATTTAGATAGATATTTAGATAGATATTTAGATTTAGATGTTTTTAGATAAGTAAAGTAAATAAATTTTAGATACGAAGTTGCCTTTGGTGACCACCAGACTCTGAATTCGTATCTCGATAAGTATTTACTATGTAGGTTTTCTTTCTTTAAAAACATTTATTTACTGTATTGTATTAAAATTATTTTAATGTAATTTTATTGTGAGTTCTTGTAGATATGGAACATTCTGTAGGATCGAGTACAAAATGACATTTCTCTCTGAATTTTGAAGTCATATTTCCATTCATTGTCTCTACGGAACCATCGTGAGGATTCAGAGTTCTGTAAGATTATACCCAAAGGACCATTCTGCCATGGAATGGTTATTTTCACAAATGTCAAACCTTTATCACTGTGCGAATAAGGTTGAAAATTGTATGTTAAAATTTGTAGTATTTTTTCGTAGCAGAAGTTTTGGGGTTTCACTTAATTGTAATGGATTGTGTTTTGATTTTGGGCATAAAGTTAGGACAAAGGTAATATGTTTTATTTTTAGATTGAGATACAGTTATTAGTAGCAAAATATTTAATAAAATTATCCAAGTATTTGGTCGATGCGTGCCTCTCTAGCTGGTGAGTATCTGGCTCAGCATTGCCGTACAGCGTGCTAATGCAGCCAGTGTCTTGAGGACGCGACGACTGGTATTGCTACGTGCAAACAGTATGCTCCAATTCTTCAACTGTAAAATCAAGTTACTCGCACTTGATACTCAACAAAGTGTAAACAAACCAGGTATAATACTATAACTCCGGGCCCAGAGCGACATTGTACTAAAGGTTTATTAATCTAAATGTGCAGGATTGTACTTGACTCCTTGGCCGAAATATTCTGTGGCTGAAGGTCGACTTAAGTCATAAAATCCTTGCAATTTTCTTCAATGTCAACACAAATTACGATGTGACTAGATAAAAGTTACATTGTCAGTTTTACTGTCGTAAGCGGAACCCTAAACCGAGTTTTAGATGGTCTAGACTTAGGTTTTAGAACAGTTTTTATGTTAAGCTTGTGTCGCTTACTTTATTAACTTAAAAAACAAACATTTATGTAATTTTTAAGCTGTATGTTTCTTAAATAAATAAATGATTAGGAGAGTTGCACTACCAGGGACAATTAATTAGGGCGCGTTCCAAATATTTGATCGAATAGGATAGATACAGGATTACGCGTTCATTCGCGAGCAATAAATGCAAAATATAAATTTATCGCTTATTTCAAGAAACTACAGCACTAATCAAGGAACTTGATATCTACTCGTAGGAACCAAATAGTTTATTAATAAATTATGAATCAATACATAAGTTACTTCAATGGAATGCAGGGTTTTATGTTCTTCATGATATTTATTAACAACGAAAATTACAATTAAGGAAAAGAAAAATTACAAATATACAATTTCAATCCATTTTTAAACGAAACTCAACTAGTGTTCCAATACTATGAAAGACAATTTAAATCAAGGAATAAAAATAAATTAAACCTAGTTTGTATAAACTAGGTTTAATTTATTTTTATTCCTTGATTATTATCCAGCTTATACTAAACCTCGGGTTTCAAGGACAAGCTTGCTTACACCAACATCCTGTATAGAATTTTATTGAAATTGTTGAGCTAACTGCAGACGTTTGCAAACAGTCGAGAAATATTTCAACTGATCCATGTCAATACCAGTCGTCGCGTCCCCAAGACGCTAGCTGCATTACCACGCTTTATGGCAATCCTGATGCGCTGAGTCAGATATTCACCAGCTCTCAGGTCACGCGTCGCATCAACCAAACACTCAGATATTTTTTTAAGCACTCACAATACGGGTAATTAATTAATTTCTTCCTTTAACTTTCACATTATTTCAACTTCGACACTGTAGCTTCTTTCTTTAACTTTCATATTCCCCATAGAGGTAAATATTTATTGTGACTTTTAGCTAGAATACTTCTAGACGCCGAACTTATTTTGTTCTGGCCCCGCTTAAGGTAAATATTATTATGTTCCTTGGTTCTGCCTGTTGCTTGTCAACAATTTGCAGCTGTCATTTTTTGATACTGAAAATAACTTGTAAGATAAATTATTTTGTAAAAATGTGACTTTATAGCATTCAACACGATATCAGTAGATATTTAAATTATTGAGTTGAAAGAAGGGTTACAGAGTTACAGTAGGGCTAAATTTAGCAACAAGACGTTGAAATTTTGACCATAGCAAGTAAAGAAGAGGCAAAATGGGGTTGGCAGCCTTTATGAATCGATTACCAACTGTAATCAGCTGTTGTTTTTGCTGCTTCATTCGGGCAGGGAATATCGTGATTTCAGTTTTCTCATTTGTAAGTATTTCAAAAAAAATATAGTATGTGATGATAAATGATCTGAGTGCCTGATCGAAGCGACCGTGAGCCAATATAGTCCTTTTCACTTAGCAAGAGTTTACTGACAAATGGACACTTGAAATGATGGTGTTTAATTTCAAGTGGATTTTTTATTTATTTTTACTTTAGAAGCAAAAAATAAATTAACAATATAGGTTTAATACAATTTCGAGTTAGTCGTTTAATATCCGCCCCTGACCATTCCCGTTACAAAGTTGCCCATAATACTTCCAGCGTTACCTCGCTGAATAGCGATGGCAATTCTTGCACGAATAACGAACCAGAGCGGGTGTTAAGTCATTTCAGTTCATATTAATTTGTAAAATTCGCCTTCGCCCGCAAAGCTGTTCGTCACTCTAAATGAATATATAACGATGATCAATGATCTTATTTCTTTCCAGACCATAGGTCTTCTCTTTGTCCCAAATGTGGCCCAAGCGAAGGGCTTTTGGGACCTAGACGTAATTCTGTCCAACTACAGTGCAGCCACCGAAAGCGCTGTTCAAATCGTCTTAGGCTTGGTTTCCATCATGCTGTGCTTTATTAGTTTAATCCTTTTGATTGGGATTTGCTGCGTGAGTATATTTATAACCAACTTACACTTGTAGACTCTTACACTTGTAGATATTATTAATTCACTGGAGCTGTTTAAATAGTTTTGGGCTTGGCTTCCATTATGCTGTGCTTTATTAGTTTAAGCCTTTTGGTTGGGATTTGCTGCGTGAGTATATTTTTAACCATTTTTTGACTCTTACAACTGTAGATAACCATTATTTATTCACTGGAGCTTTTCAAATCTTTTTGGGCTTGTCTTCCATTATACTGGGCTTTATTAGTTTAATCCTTTTGGTTGGGATTTGCTGCGTGAGTATATTTTTAACCATCTTTTGACTCTAACAACTGTAGACAACGCTTGTAAAGCATATTGTCAGAGCTTTTACACCAGGAACTTATGGATCAACTACACCAAACGTCCTCTGGAAGCCCTACGTATACAGAATAATAATACCTGTAGGTATATTTAGAACGATGTTGGGACTCCCTCCATTTATGACTGATGGCTTTGCTGACATCATTCGTAAAAGCATCGGGGATGTTTGCAGAATATCAGACGGATGGTTTTGCTGCCATCGTTTGTAAAAAGACTGCATCCCTGATACGCAGGGTACGTGACAGCCCTTATGGGTCCCCGAAACGATCAAGTGCACTGGACAAGTCTACGTGCTTGACGATTTCACTTGACGAGGGACATGACGCGACTTGAAGGTGCCGTCAAGTCCTCGGGCCGCAGTCGTTTCCCGCCCTTTGCCCAGGAAAGTGGTCGGCGCAAAGATTAATAATGGTTTCCAACGCGGACAAGGCATTCCTTGCTATAACTCTAGCGGTATCTATCACAGAAAAAGAGAAAAGAAAGAGGCGATGGTGTAAAGAATGGTATAAAATGAGATATCGATTCACGCATGAACATTTGCTAAGAACTCTTCAAGCAACTGAGCCGGTAACTGGTAATAAGGTCGGCGCTTGCCGCCAAAGCCACATCTCGGTCAGGTTCGTCGTCCACCATCTTCGATGTTCCGGCCGCAAATGAACAAAAACTTGTCAAGTCGCGTCAAGTCGCATCAAGCGCAAGGTGGTTCAAGTGCCGTCAATCAAATTTTTTGTCAAGTATAGTCCAGCCCGTAGATAGTTGACGGGACTTATCAAGTCAACGCTGTAAACGATCAATATTCACTTCAAGCACGTAGACTTGTCAAGTGCACTTGATCGTTTCGGGGACCCATTATGGGTCCCCGAAACGATCAAGTGCACTGGACAAGTCTACGTGCTTGACGATTTTACTTGACGAGGGACATGACGCGACTTGAAGGTGCCGTCAAGTCCTCGGGCCGCAGTCGTTTCCCGCCCTTTGCCCAGGAAAGGGGTCGGTGAAAAGATTAATAATGGTTTCCAACGCGGACAAGGCATTCCTTGCTTAACTCTAGCGGTATCTATCACAGAAAAAGAGAAAAGAAAGAGGCGATGGTATAAAGAATGGTATAAAATAAGATATCGATTCACGCATGAACATTTGCTAAGAACTCTTCAAGCAACTGAGCCGGTAACTGGTAATAAGGTCGGCGCTTGCCGCCAAAGCCACATCTCGGTCAGGTTCGTCGTCCACCATCTTCGATGTTCCGGCCGCAAATGAACAAAAACTTGTCAAGTCGCGTCAAGTCGCATCAAGCGCAAGGTGGTTCAAGTGCCTTCAATCAAAATTTTTGTCAAGTATAGTCCAGCCCGTAGATACTTGACGGGACTTGTCAAGTCAACGCTGTAAACGATCAATATTCACTTCAAGCACGTAGACTTGTCAAGTGCACTTGATCGTTTCGGGGACCCATTATACCATTCTTAAAAATCATATCTGGTACTTTTGGTCTGCAGAAAACATTAAAAGACAAAATATGTAAGGAGGCCTCAACAAGTTACATTTCAATTTTTTTTTATATTATTATTTATTATAGTTTTCAAAAAGTCTATCGATAAGATCACTTCAAAGCAATAGATTATATTATCAATACCTGGTACCAAGTGCTACGTTATTTTCAATATCAAGTAAGAGTTTGAAGTAGCTAAGCTTGTTAAAAACAATTTTTGCCAACGTGATTGGGCAAAATTAGTGTAGGATTATCTCCGGCCACGTATATTAACGACATGCGAAAACACAAATAATAAAGTATATTTAATATCTCATTGTATGCAGTGCCAGAAGAAAGATAATATTGGTTGTTGGTGCTAGTCTTAACATTTTGTGTTCTGTATCTTTTTTTTAAACGTGTCCCGATATCAAAGTTATCTCTTTATATTGTAGTTTTAATATGATGTACATATAATATTGTAAACGCGAAAGTTTGTAAGTATGGATGGAAAGATGGATGGATGGATGTTTGTTACTATTTTACGCAAAAACAACTGAACGGATATGAATGACAGAAAATTTGGCACAGAGATAGATTATAGTCTGGAATAACACATAGGCTATATTTTATACCGGAATTCCCACGGGAACGGGAATTAAGTGGGTAAATACGCGTGGCGCAAAATGTAATACATCACTACATAGTATAAAACAAAGTCGCTTTTTCTGTCCCTTTGTCCCTATATCCTTATGTCCCTTTGAATGCTTAAATCTTTAAAACTACGCAACGGATTTTGATATGGTTTTTTTAATAGATGAGTGATTCAAGAGAAAGGTTTATAAGTATAATGAAACCGTGCAAAGCCGGAGCGGGTTGCTAGTATTTTATATATGAACATTCTGACATATCCTAAATAGCCTATAAGGTTATAAGACCTTATAGGACTATTTTGGATACGTCTCTTTGAATTGCAACTTGAATAATGGATTGTGTGTGTTTATGTCATAGCGAAATGTGGTTTTATTATTTTATGTTACAGAACCTCCCCGCCCTAATTCTGATTTTCCAATGGGGCGCAGTCATATACTCCAGTATTGTGTGTGTGCTGTTCCTAGTGCTGATTACCCTTTGTTTCTTCGTCCATTCCAACTGCCTCTATGCTGGTGGCATGGTTTGCCTTATGATGCTCTTTGTTGTCGGTAGTAAGTATCCCTTTATACACCATCATAATCAGACTGTATCAGTCCACTGCTGGTTAATCGCCGATAATGAGCCGCATCCAGCATCTGCCAGCATCTGTATCCTATTATTACAAGTTACATATTAGGCGGCCATTAAACGGTCAATTATATTGCGCAATGTTGTAAATTGTGCAATAATATTGACCGTTTAGGGTTAATATTGAACTCGTTTGGATTCAGAGCGCCTTTTAATCTTATTGTACAATAAAAATATTGAACAATTTTATTGTAGTTCTAGGGGCCGCCTTACAGTAGTTTCTGAAAGCGGCTTCACACGCGATGTTTCGATGGAAATACTCGGTATTCCTATCCCATGGGAACTGAACTCAGGGGATAAAAGTAGACCTAGTTTTATTGTAACTGTAACTGCAATATTTATATCTCTGCAATATTTTGCATCCGTTTTGATTCCATTTTGATTCTTTCTTACTTGTCGAAATAGTCATAACTAATATTATAAACGTGAAAGTTGGAATAGATGTATGGATGGACGTTTGATCCTTTTTCACTCAAAAATTACTGAAGAGATCGGCCTGATTATTTAAATAGATGTAGTTCTAGCCCTGGAATAACACAAAGGCTACTTTTCATTCCATAAATCAGTTCCTATGGGAAATAACCATGAAACGTTTCCATAGAAAATAAGCAAACGAAACTGCGTGTATAAACTATTGTTAAAATAATTTAAATGAAGTACAACTTGTTTTTAAGGCGCGCTAAGTAGCTAAAAATGCGGCAGAAAAACCAGGAGAGTTGACAAGGGCTACCTCATAGATGGCGCATGCCTTCTGTTAATTAGTATATTAGTTTTTATAAGATCGCGTTGCTGCTACCTGCGTAGGTAGGTAATAATGCTTTACTATGGGTAACTTTACCCTGTTTTGTACCTGATGTAACGACCTCCCCAAGTTCCTAGGTAATGCATAAGTAAATTAATAATATATGCATAGGTACCTATACTATATTTCACCATTATCATTATAAAATATAATATAATCGCGAAGAAACGACAACCGTTGGGGTAAACGTGTTCTTGAGTGGAGACCGCGTCTCGGTAAACGTAGCGTAGGACGCCCTCCGGCCAGGTGGGATGACGATCTGCGAAAGACTGCTGGTAGATGCTGGATGCGTCAAGCTGAAGACAGAGCGCTATGGCGCTCATTGGGGGAGGCCTATGTCCAGCAGTGGACTAATATAGGTTGATGATGATGATGATGATGATGATGATGATGATGATGATGTCCAGCAGTGGACTAATATAGGCTGATGATGATGTATTAGTCCACAGCTAGACATATGCTTCCTAATGAGTGCCATAGCGCCCTGTCTTCAGCTAGCCACATTCAGCATCTACCAGCAGTGTTTCATAGATCAGCCTATGCATTTTATAAATTCATTTCGAACGTCACTTAGGGTCATACTACACGGGCGGTTCTCCCGTCGCGGGTATCCGCTCGACAAAGCTGCCGTAGACCATCAAACTACAACGGATACGCAGGGATGATAATCCCGCGCAGAATGACGTATAGCGAGAAAGCGTCCATGTAGTAAGAACCGGTTATCAGCGGTGGTTTGAAGCTACATGTGGCGGTCGTATTGCTCCCGCCTAGCTGTGAACCGCGAAGGAAAATCATATCTTTAATATTTCATATTAAAATGTGATTAGTGCGGCCCAGAAGCGTATTCCCGCAGCGGGAGAACTTCCCGTGTGTATGACCCTTAGAATCCGCTGTCAGTTTAAAATGCTGAGATTTTGACAATTAGGGGAGAACAGGGCAACAGGAGGCTACTCCAGGAATGTTTTAATAAAAATTTGACAAACTTGTCAAAATTCTTCCTATTATTATTTTAAATTTCATATATTTGTATAGTACACCTATAGTTAAAATACGGGACTGGCATACAAAAGTCTCGAAATATGAAGAATAAAAAAAACCTTTTCTTTATTATTAAATAGTACTTAACTATAGATATATGTATTAAGTTACAATTTACAGTTTAACCAGTCAGTCGCTCCTTTTGCCTGTCAATTGCAATGAATGAGTGCCCATTTAATGATAGAGCAAATATAATTAATTTTAGATCAAAAAATTACAAAACTCTAACAGTAACATTTGTGTTACTGTTAGAGTTTTTCAAATCATAACATTTTTACAATCAAAATTTATCAATTAATTTGGCAAACAAAATGGAGAAAATAAATATAAAAATATTGATGGAAAACAAAAGATTGTATGGATCCAGACTTTATGGATCCAAACAAAATGTACAAAATATCTCTCGAATCTGGACTATCACTGCCAGTACACTTTTTCATCATCGGTACCACATCTCTACATGTTTCAGTATATAAAAAAATTGCACATAATTTATCTTTTTCAAAATATTAGCTAGGCTACCATCAATTCAATTTTACCTTATCACTCATTGCCCGACAGCTTTCATTAGCCTACGTTCCCCTATGCCCGTCATTCTTTAGCATAGAGCCTATGCTAAAGAATGACGTAGCTCGGTCACTAGAGTGGATTCGAGTTCAAATTCGAGATTTTACAGAATGAGTCTGCCTGCAGATATAGAGGTAGATAAAGATATAAAATGAGGAAATAAACAACTTTATTAACAACTAAAATTACAATCAAGGAATAGGAAAAATACAACTAGTATATACAATTGAAACCATTGAGCTAACTGCAGACGATTGCAAACAGTCTAAAGGAAATCTCATTTGCTTTTTAGGTAAATTCAGGTAAAATAAAACATATTGCGAAATATAACGAATATGAGGTATAATTTATAATTCTCTATTTTTAATAATGAGAAAAAAATACTCAAAATTCAAATTCGTTTATTCCTTATTTTCAAATTCGATCAAAGCTAACTGTCTGCTGCAAAATAAAAATGCTAACTAACATACCTTATACCGCTGAATATATCCGAAATGCTACAAGATGATGGAATAGATAAAGTTTTGTTATAAAAGACCCGAAATTTCCCGAGAAATAATGTACAATTACCAGGTTTTGAAATCATCCAGAAATTTCGGGAAATCCCGGGAACCTGGAATGCCCGGGCGCAAATCCTAATTTATAATTTACCATCATAATAATTTTTGTGCCATCTCTATTACGTTCGAGTTCCACTCTATGCAAAACCATATCATATCTCTGGATGCTAAATGAAATTTAGTTTTGATAATTTGTGTATCGTAGTGGTATTCTATATTCAAAAATTTGATTTGCCTAAATCCTAGTTGTCAATCGAAATGAAACATAGTCAATCTGTCAGGGAACGCTAGCTAAGAGCCTGTCCAGATGGAGCGTTTTACTCGCGAGTGCTCTCGCGTTTAAACATTCGCGCTTTCTCCAGATACTAGAGCACTATACCTACATCCCGTCCAGATGCTGGTGCGCGATTCCTCGTCCAGTCAAAAAAAATAACAAATTACCGTACTTTTCATAGACGAAATTGAAAAAAAAGTAGCAGTATGGGAAAATTGAATCAATCAGAGATAATCCAATAGAACCATGAAACGTAACAATTAACTAATAACGGAAGAATTAGTAGAATTTGATGTATGTTAAATCTTTGTAGTGCTTTTTGCTTCCGACGTTTCTAGAACTATTTTATTTGGTTCCATGTTTATAACTGTCTCCGAGTCCCTCCCTAACGCACCGCGCATAGGAGCGCACGTAAAACGCCCCATCTGGACAGGCTCTAACCGAATATTCACGATAAATATTACGTATGGTTTGTCATTGATATTTGAGACGACATCAAGCACACGTCCGGCCTTGACAGAGGTCACGGCGGTACTGATGCATGGGCGGCGGGCTCAGCGCCTGCTGTTAATCGAATAAATTAATATTTAAATTTAATAAGAATCTTCATCAAAACACTTACTTAACGAGAGACTAGATAAAAATGTTACCTATCTTTACCAATAACTCCCTACTTGATGTTTATCGTAGCTATCAATATATTTTGATTTTAAATTCTGAAACGTATCATTTTGAAAACATATTTTTATTAAGAAAAGATTCTGCTGTTATATTTTCGGACTAGCTATTGATCTAGGTATGAACGTGAAGTAATATAGATACATAAATTTGAAATGTATCTTGCTCAGAAGTATTATCTGTTTCTACTTAAAAAAGACCAATTGTCGACATACAGCCCCTTAAAGCGTTGTAATAGAAGTATTATTATATTTAGTTTCAACTAGGAAATGACTGAAAAAAGCTAATTGTAGAGTTTCAAATTAACCGCAAGCTGCACTTTTCTCTTAATGAAAATGTGCTATGATTGTAAAAAGTTCGCGAGAGTGACTTGGTGGTTTGCCAACTGAAAATTAGACTTTGCCATCTGTAGTTTGTGGGTGGAAATTTTAATGAAATAGTTTGAAAATCTGGTTTCGGTGAAATTGAATTGTAAATTAGCTAGTAAATCTGAAATTTATAGTTGTGTAGCGCGTTTCAGTTTTAAAGTTATGACTCACATTGACCACACCGCTGTTTGCTTTAGGTTTCTAGACATCATCATCATCAGCCTATATTAGGTCCACTGGTGGACCTAATATAGGCTGACAGGACATAGGCCTCCCCTAATGAGCGCCATAGCGCCCTGTCTTAACCTTAACTGTCCAGGCATACATGGAGACATTTTGTAATGTCAACTGTGCTCTTAATAATGTAGGATAAGTACTTTTAATACTCTAGATAGCAAATTGCAATCAAAGAAAACATTCCTTTATTTTTGAAAAGAAAGAAAACTGCATTCAATGTTTTTAGAAAATTTGCAAACCACACCTCGGAATCTTACCGTTTAAAATCTGTGACAATTACACTTCTTTTATTGCATCGATATGAACCCGATGGTTCGACAGATAGGTGGCAAATAGGAGAGAAAGAGGAGAAAGAGGAGAAAAAGTGGCACTACCACCTCCTTTATCATATAATTCCGTTAAACAAAGGAATTTCCAAAATTCACACGTAGGTACAGTTTTTTAAACCTATCGTAAGCTTTTTTAATGCATCAGTAGTAGTTTCATTTTGTCTAGTTAAGGAAGAGCCAAGCTCTGTTTTAAAATGATCTACCCGCCAAATTTCAGCTTTCTAGCTTCAGCGGCTTGGGCTGGGTGTTGTATCAAAAATTGCTTATTCCTATCAAAATCTTTATCTACTTATAGATTGGGCAGCATGCGGTCCACATAATATCAGAGGAGCGTAGTCGTGAAACTGCATGCTAATATATATTTTTGTTTTAGATCTAAGAATTGGTCCACTTAAGGCGCAAACATGAGCTACACTAGCGCCATCACTTAAGTTTAAGTTAGGACAAACTGAACGAATAAATTTAGGAAATTCCTTGGTTTAACGTAATTATATGATAAAATAAGTTCAACACTAGCGCCACTAGTATTCCTCCTGTTTGTGGCTTAACAAGTCCGTGATGAATGAAGTGGTGGAATTCAAGTCTATATTTTAAAGCTTAGTTGAGTATACGCCATCCATAGTAAACTACGCAACTAGTAAACCAAGCAGTGAAAGCCTCTCTATTGTTGTAATCTAAAGTTATTTTTCATTTTATTTCAGTAACTGGCTACATCCTAATAGTGACGAATAGTCTGAGAATTTCCCTCACATTTCTGTCGCCTGAAGATTACAAATCCGTGCTGTGAACCGTGTAAAAAACAGTGTTCGTGATTGTGGTGAGATTGTAAACTGTGGTGAGATTGTAAACTGTGGTGAGATTGTAAATTGTGGTGGGATTGTAAATTGTTGTGAGATAAAAACAGTCTTAAATCAAACTCTGATTTTGACAATCATAATCTTACTATTATAATAAATGGGAAAGTCTGTGAGAATGTTTGTTATAAGTAATTTTTGTAACTACTTAAGATATTTAAATGAAATTTGGTAGTTTAGGACCTAGAAAAGGACAAAGCCTATAAAAATTTGGATATTTTAACCTTTGAGAGGGTTAAATAAGGAGGTAAAGTTTGTATAGAAAATATTTTTTCCTAGGTTCAACTCACTCAAAACGTAGTGTAAATAAAATATGGAGTGAATAATAATAATTAAACGATAATTTTTATTTTTACATAAAAACCCCTAGGGGGTGTGCGATAAAATTTCTAAAATCTGTACAAAAAAAACTCTGGTTCGCGGGCGAAGCCGCGGGGTGAATCTAGTAAAAACTAAACCTTTTTCACAATCAATAAGGAAAATTTTCATAGAATTGAAGGTTTTCATCAAAAGGGAATAAAGATGCCATTTAATTCTGCCATTTTCATTTCTCTTTCCAGTTGATGTTTTTAGTGGCAGGTACACAGGCCACGAGAAAGAAAGAAGAAGAAGAAGAAATAAAGTACGTTTAGTTCAAAGATTCCTACGGAACGTAGTAATGCTAGAATCTTTGGTTTAGTTGGCCCTCTTTTCATAAATAACAATAACAACGAGACACAAAATTTCTGTGAAAAGTTATTATGTAAATCTAAGATCAAGTACATATTACGTTTGATGTAAATAGATAAAAATATTTTATTAATTTTGTGTTGTTACCCCAATATAATTTCGTTTTATAAAATAAGTTTGAACTTACCTTTAAGTAAAATGTCCATTTAATTTCCAAAACAATGCAAAAACGTGGCTTTTGAAAAAAAACCATGTACACTACCTTAACCTATAAAATATATTAAGGCTGTGTCCCCAGTAGGCAAACTGTTAGCGGCCGACTGAGTGAATTGCAAATTTGTGGCGAGCTGAAATTTGAGTTAGCTGCAAACTAAGATCAATTTTCGTGCGTCGTAAGCAAACTGTTTTGCCACTCACTGAAATAGTCGGCGCGCGTAACGCTGCAAACTGTGTACAGTGAGCGCAAAACTAGCGAATACTCCATTTCAAATATATGGAAGGGCGTACTAAATCGATACGCCGCAAACTCAGTCGGCCGCTAACAGTTTGCCTACTGGGGACACAGCCTAAGGGTGACAAATCTAAATCGAGCTGTGCTGCGCTGTACTGCGCTGTGCTATGTTTTGTCAACTCGCTCGTCTAATGTTTTAATGAGGATACAAACAAACCATGCCGTGCTGCGCTGTGCTGTGCTGCGTCAATATTAGACGAGCGAGTTGACCAAACATAGCACAGCGCAGTACAGCGCAGCACAGCTCGATTTAGTTTTGTCACCCTACGACCCAGAAAAATATCTTCATTCTACAAAAAAAAAAAATCCGTGGCGGGAATCGAACACGCAACAGCCAGATGAAAAGAAAATGTCAACTTGAAAGACTCATCTGTGTGCATGTATGTCTATCAAATACAAAATGAGCTTCATACTTGTTTTTTCTATGGAATCGTCTCAAGGCTGCTTCTTTCTCATGAGGATATATGGGATGAAAAGTACCCTATGTACTATTCCAGGGCTAGAACTACTTATAATTAACCCGATCTCTTCAGTACTTTGTAATATCTTACTATTATAATAATTGGGTAAGTCTGTGTGAATGTTTGTTGTAAGTAATCTTTGTAACTACATAAGTTAGGTATTTAAATGAAATTTGGTTTTTAGATAGTTTAGGACCTAGAATAGGACATAGGCTATTCAAATTTGGAAACCATAACCTCTGAGGGTGTTAAGTTGTATGGAAAAAAAAAATCCTTGGTTCGATTCACTCAAAACTCAGTATAAATAAACTATGGACTGAATAATTTAACACGTATTTTTTATTTTTACACAATAACCCTTAGAGGGTGTACAATAAATTTCTGAAATTTGTACGAAAAAAACTCTGATTCGCGGGCGAAGCCGCGGGGCGCATCTAGTATATAATATTTATATCTTTATTAATATTATCTAAAAGGATTACGTGCCATAGTAGTCTGACTTTATCTTGCCGCATCCAGCATCTGCCTGCAGTCTTTAGCTAGCTAGCCATCTTACCGAGTCGCGGTCTCCACTCAAAAATACGGATACCAACCACAGTGATTGCTGGTTCTTCGCGAGACATGGCCACGGCTACTTCAGCTTACTAATATACTAGACGAAAACATCGTCATCTCCGACACTTGATGTCGGATAGTTGTGTATAGATCACATGTTGTTGACCAGCGTTTGCGCGATTTTGGATTTGGTATCTACTTTTTGTACTCAGAATTTTTGTATCATTTGTGGCTCAGCTAAAGTCATGCTATAGGTTGCTACAACGTTAAATTTGCGGGAAATACGCAATATGTTACGATGTTTATCAAAAGGAAATATAAAAATGATGAATTACGCATATAACAATTTGCTCTAACAATAAATTATAACCGTTGCGGGTCTCTGTTTTTACTTTGAAATGAATTCTCGCTTTAATTTCGCAGGGGACAAGGTTCAAAAACGTTTTACGACCTTTATTAGGTTATAAATCTGTACTCAGATATAAAAGTGAAAGAGGAGTATTTCACACGATTTTAAAACGCTTAGCATTGCCAAAAATATCTTCCTACCTCTACGTATATGTAAAACCAGCATAAGCGGTTTAAAACGTTTTAGTCTATAACCCCTTAAAAAGGAATCCCTAAAACAGTTGTTTTATACAGGTTATTTGGCAGAACCTGAAATGTGAAATAGGATAAAAGAGGGTAGAGTGCTTTTCACGAAAACAGTCCCTCGGCAACTGGTGGAACTAAATTTGACAGATTGCCATATGCTTGCTGGCTTCATTCGGTCGTACTACTACAGCGCCGCGTCTAGGGGACTTCTTTCGTGAAAAGCACTCTAGGTGAAACCAAGTGCAATGGTTTTTTTTGGTTCAAAAACGATTTTCATGATTTTATTAACCTGGTTCTTCTTTCAAAAAAGTGTTCAATCAGTCATGCTTCTAAATGTAACCCATATAAATTTTAACAACATTTAACCCATACTTATTCGAGCTACCCTTATAATATGTGAATTTTTTATGATTTTGTAACGATTTTTAAATTTTTGTGGTATTAGAACTAGGTTGTAAAGTCATAAGTTACTTGTGAAGCAGCAACTAACAAGCATAACCTATGTGATTTAAATATGCATATCGCGGTATTTCTGCGGTATTTCCTAAGTTCTACCTAGCTGGACGGACCTTCGGCCGCCACGCCACATCAGTCTTAAATAATATTTTGTGAGAGATTAAGATTCTACTCAAAAATAAGCTATTTATCACCTTTTGCGTCAAAAAGTCGCGTCCTAAAAATAAAGATGTCACACCAAAGATATGATATCGAGTTGGGGAAATAATTTCGAAAAATAAATAGCAAGTGTTTGCATTCCATTCTCGCTAAGCCTCCCTTTCGCGGCTTTTCATTTTCACTTTAAGGTAAGGGTCTGCCATAGTCCAATAAATAGAGATTATAAAAAAATAATTAAAATTTATTCTTATTTTCAAAAGAAATTCCTGGTATATAAAATCTTGGGC
Source organism: Eupithecia centaureata (assembly GCA_944547425.1). Lineage (NCBI taxonomy): Eukaryota > Metazoa > Arthropoda > Insecta > Lepidoptera > Geometridae > Eupithecia > Eupithecia centaureata. The sequence goes on from OX155696.1 coordinate 9,080,114, forward strand.
TACGATAGATTTGTTTTAAGTAATACTTAGACCAGATGAGTTAATGATATAAATTCACAACAGAAACACAAACAATAAATTACAAAAAATAATAAATAAAATTAGTCTTATCAATTTCCTTAAATTCTAATCTTTCACAAGAATTCATTCTGGGCGTGTAATTCCTACCTAATTTGCTAACTAATTATTAGATTATTGATTATAATATGCAAAGTGTTATTATGAAAGAAGTTATTATGAAAAGTGACTCCACCATGAAGTACAAATTGGTCGATTCCATAAAGTCCTGTGACTAATAATACGCACTAATTTGTTATAAGTGAACTCTGTGTAGTCTAAATTAAAAGGATTGTTTTATAGTGGGTATTCTTTTATTTTAGGTACCTAAGTAAAAGCGTTTGATTTAATACTTGACTGGTAATTCTGGTAGTTTAATCGGAATTTTTATGAGGTTTCAACAATTTTATATTTCCCGAATAAATCATAATAAGATACTAGGGAAAATAACTGAATTTGTGCAATTCATAATTCTTACCTGTGTCATATATTAACTTTTAATTATGAATTTTTTTATCTGCAAAGTGAAATCACTACCTACATAGTATAAAACAAAGTCGCTTTCTCTGTTGCCTCTCTGTTGCCAATTCCTTATGTCCCTATGTATGCTTAAATCTTTTAAACTACGCAACGGATTTTGATGCGATTTTTGAATAGGTAGTGATGCAAGAGGAAGGTTTATACGTATAATAAAACCGCGCGAAGCCGGGGCATGTCACTAGTAAGTTTATATTTTGTAGATAAAGCGATGCTTCGATGACCATCAAGCTTTATGCTCTTGTGGTTATTTCGAGCTTTTTCATTTTTAGAGTAAATACTCCCTTGCCCGCGAATTGTTGTCGAAATGAAAATAGCTTTATTTGATTGTCTGAATTATAATTCCGATAGAAATGCTTTGCCGCATAGAAAGATTTTTAATGAAATTATATTTTTTGGTTATAAAATTACTAATAAAGTTAGTAATCCAACCTTATCCTTACTAATATTATAAATGCGAAAGTTAGTATATTTTTTTTTCCTCTTTTACGATAATCTACTGAATAGATCGGGCTGAAATTTAAAATAAACGTAGTTCTAGTTGTGGAATTACACTTAAGCTACTTTTCATCTTCTGAATCAGTTCCCATGGCAAATAAATAACGTTAAAACGTTTTCAAAAAGGTTTATCAATACATACTGAAAATTTCAGGTTGTAAACACCCTGCATTAAAAATAATACGAAAGACATTTCTATACGGAGCCAAATTACGAATCTCGAACTTTAATAACCCATTTTACTCAATCTTCAGGATTTTTTTTAAATTCTTAAAACACGTAATCAATTATTTTATATTTTTATAATGCTCAGTAAATTTGAAGTTAATCGGGCTACTATACATCAGCCAAACTCGATGTAGAATGTTTGTAAACAAACCGCCCATACCTAACCTAAAAGACACTCTGTTGCCGCGCCTTTTTATACGCAATTTACATTACTTGTCGATTTATGATCCTTCCTTCACTAAATATTTCGTACACTCATATCTAAAATTCGACGCCAAGCAAGTGAATTTTAGTTATTTGTGTCGTGGTTGGTTTACAAACATTCTACATCGAGTTTGGCTAGTGTATAGTTAGTTTATTAGTTTAAAGAGTTACAAAAACACCATAAATTATAACCCCTTTTTCACCCCATAAGGGTTGGAATTTTCAATTGTAAGATACTAGCGATTCGCCCCAGCTTCGCACGGTTTTATAATACGTATAAACCTTACTCTTGAATCACCATCTATTAAATATCTGCATCAAAATCCGTTGCGTAGTTTTAAAGATTTAAACATACAAAGGGACATAGGGATATAGGGACAGAGAAAGCGACTTTGTTTTATACTATGTAGTGATAAGTAGAAATCATATGGTATGTATCCATATAACACCAGCTCCGCTTTATTTAGACCCAGATGATGCTTTGTGAAAATATCCAGCACTTTTAGTTATTATTTCCCTGATTTTAAATACACAAGCGCAAAGCGAAATTTAAAAGCAGCACACAAAATGAGAGTTTCAACCAAAATTACTTTCACGGTTTCGCTGTATTCCACTTTTAGTGGGAGTAATCAACCCGCTTCTGTTATTTATAGCTATTTTCTGAAATAGGTTCATAACATACCTACAAATAGGGTGTACTTTATCTCACTAATTATTATACTAGATGTAAATGTCTGGATGAATGCACATATGGATTGGATGAATGTACTTAATCATGCCAAAACAACTGAACGGATCTGGCTGTAATTTTGCCTAGATATAGGCTTCGACCTGGGATAACATAATTTAGTGATGATGGCATAGTGGGCCACACATGCAAGGAGGGTTGTGAGGAGGCAGGTAGAGGGTTCCATTCTCGTCTCGGGGCTTTTATTTGAACGATGTACAGACCAGGGTTTTCTGGGTGTTTTTATCCTCCTAATATTATAAACGCGAAAGTTGATTGTTGATTGTTGTTGTATGTTGGAACAGAGATAGATTATAGTCTTGAATAACACATAGGCTATATTTTATCCTGGAATTCTTACGGGAACGGGAATTACGAGGGAAACCGCGAGGCGCTGCTAGTATAAAATAAAACTATGTAGTAAAATGTCGTTAGTATATCATTAAGAGCTAGATGCTGCTGTGTGGATTGTCCAGCATTAATTTCTTTTCGAATAAATTAATTAGTTCCCTTATTATGTAAAAACTTTTAGTAGTGGTAGTGTTTATCTTTCTCTACTAATATTTATGCGACACTAATGCCAGATGCTGGATGCTGCAAGCTCACATTTACCGCTCACACTCTGCCAGAAGATATTGCATATCTTCTAGAACGCCACTAGACTCAGGCTGTATCCCCAGTAGGCAAACTGTGATCGGCCGACTGAGTGAGCCCCAAATTTGTGGCGAACAACTACAAACTCAGATCAGTTTGGGTGCATATCGCAAGCACTGGAACCTGCGAGTAGACAGTCGGCACACGTATCGCTGCAAACTGCGTACAGTGAGCGCAAACTAGCAAACTGTGAACACTCAATTTAAAATATATAGAAGGGCGTACTGAACTGATATGCTACAAACTCAGTCAGCCGCTCACTGTTTGCCTACTAGGGACACAGCCTCAGAATTACTCGCCCAATTGTATTCTTGAAGTTAAAATAAACCCTAGCGTTAATAGCCATTGTGATGATAGTAAACTTCGTAGAAAGGTGCGTAATGAATTGACAAGGCTATTCGATCTAAATCAATTACCTGGCGTCAAGAAGCTAGAGTAATACAGTTAGTTAATTTCAGATGATTTTCTTTTACCTTGTATTTTCTGTTATTTATACAATTATAACAAAGTTGGAAGGTTGTGCTAGCTGTCTAGTAAGTACAGTCAGCGTCAGATATACTTAAATAGTTTCTTTTCAATGTATTAATGCTACAAATAAAGAGTTATCTTATCTTATCTAAGCGTCCAGGACAAACGTATATTTACAAACTTCATTTTTATCAAGCTTAAGTTAACCCGAGGACCATTATTAAATACAATGGATTACATCTTTGAAGACACAATTTTTACGAGAAATCTTCTATGAAAAAATACGTTAAGAATTATTTTATGTCTTTTTAAACACACTTTTCAAAAATTATTCCTGACTAAACATTATTTTATAACTTTTACAGGAAAAAAGTCACCACACCCATTCGCTACAGAAAAAAGATTTTTTTTTTTTTATTTCTGTAACGATACGATTTGGCGATGACATCGAAGTACAAACAAACATCATCATCATCATCATGAGCCCAATTAGACCACTACTGGACATAAGGCCTCCCCTAATGAGCGCCATAGCGCCCTGTCTTCAGCTTGACGCATCCAGCATCTGCCAGCAGTTTTTAGCAGATCGTCATCCCACCTGGCTGGAGGGCATCCTACACTACGTTTACCAAGTCACGGTCTCCACTCAAGAATTAAGAAGAAATTCAATAATTAAGGAATAGAAAAAATTAAAACTAGTATATACAATTGAAACTCATCATTTACTGATTCAGACATAAAAATCCATAGATAAGATAGAATAAAGGTAACTCAATTGATCCATGTCAATACCAGTCGTCGCGTCCCCAAGACACTGGCTGCATTACCACGCTGTATGGCAACGCTGATGCGCTGAGCCCGATACTCACCAGCTCTCGGGTCACGGTTAAAAATTGGACTACCTAGTACTTATAATGAATTATAAATTAATATATTTTCAATGATTTAACTCCGGGATGAAATAAGAATATTTAAGTCCACCATTAAATTAATTCATCATAATCTGGTTCAAATAATAAGGGTAGATAAGTACATTATCGGTGAACGTAACGTTTGAACATAACAGGGCGTGTGCACTCGAGTGCGAAAGTTAGTACGCTTCAGAGAACAAATGTTCCGTTTTAAACTGAACATGGAATGGTAGTACCGCCTTATAAAGCTACGAACGCACTGCAAGCACGTTATAAAAGGATATTATATACTTTATTACATCACTACATAGTATGAAACAAAGTCGCTTTCTCTGTCCCTATGTCTCTATATCCCTATGTCCCTTTGAACGCTAAAATCTTTAAAACTACGCAACCGATTTTGATGTGGTTTTTTTTAACAGAGTGATTTGAGAGGAAGGTTTATACGTATAATAAAAACGTGCGAAGCCGGGGCGGGCCGCTAGTACCTAAATAAAATAACAATTCAAATCAAATTATTTAGACTAAGTCACAATTGGCAGTCTTATAACTCAAGAGCTATCTCTACCAGACTACCATAATGGATAGAATCATTGGATAGTATAAGATCTGTATGCATATGTAAGTAGGTAGGTATCCTACATATATTATATATACAATACTTAGTACAAAAAATACTTCAAAAAAAATACAATGTAATATACTAAATATTGTTTACAATTGTTAGTTATTAAATAATAATGTTTATTTACAACGACTACAATCAGGGAATAGAAAAAAAATTACAACTAGTATATACAATTGAAACCATTGAGCTAAGTGCAGACGGTTGAAAACAGTCTAAAAGTAGCTCAATTGATCCATGTCAATACCAGTCGGCAGCTCCCCCAAGACACTGGCTGCATTACCACGCTGTATGGCAATGCTGATGCGCTGAGCCAGATACTCAACAATTTTTTAAAAACCCGGAGAGCCTCGGTACCCCACGGACCTAGGGTCTCGACTCCAAGGGGAAAAAATGCGTAGGTTCTGTCGAAATCTGCATATTTGCGCCTCTTGAGATCCTCAGCCAGATCTGCTGCCGCACCAGCCCTAGTGGATGTCCTTGGAAGATGGGAAGGTGCAAGTGTGTCGACGCATGTAGCGTCCTACACAAGCCTCCCCAACTCCCATGGGACTAGTGTCATACCGTTGTTTACATAAATTACGTATATATAGGATATTCGTAGTTATTTGGATGACAATTCAGCTCAAAAGTTGTAGGGATACGCAAAAAAAAAAAAAAATTTAGAGCATGTCGCAAGACTCGATCTTTTGATAGATTTTGAATAAAAATGTATCGTCTCAAGACGTTTTTAAATCTGATTTACGATTGGGTTATCAAAAAACTCCATATCTACTGTAATAATTTTTCAAGCAGAGTTTGAGTGGTGTCAAAGGAATATAGAGTATTAATTTAACTCGAGAAAAAGACTATAAACGCGGCAAATCACTACATATTATAAAACAATGTCGCTTTTTCTGTCCCTATGTCCTTATGTCCCTTTGAATGCTTAAATCTTTAAAACTACGCAATGGTTTTTGATGCAGTTTTTTTAATAGATAGAGAGATTCAAGAAGAAGATTTATATACTTATAATACAACCGTGCGAAGCCGGGGCGGGTCGCTAGTTTAACTTAAATGGTTCAGCGTAGCGCTTCGTAGCACCCTAGTCTCGTAGCACGTGCTACGGCGTAGGCGTGCTACGCTGTGACATTATATTGAATATCTTCTAATTGGGAACTTAAGATACATACACTTGAGACGTATCATTGTAACTTGTATTCTATTTCTATTTTTAAATTTAAAACTGGTACACAGACCGTTGTTTACATGGATCTTTTATTAGGAATTGGTTTGTGGGATAAAGGGGTTATTCAAAATCTATCCATATTTTTTTTCAAAGTGTCAAAACGATCATTTAATTTGTTTTGGCTTGAGAAGAAACAAACATGCAAACTATCATGATCCAAACTTTCGTATTTGTAATATTTGTGTGTAGTGTATTATGGATAGACTAACTGTTTTATACAGAACTACCCCAAGACATGAGTATTAATTAGTTTAAACTTAAAAACGAAGTACCTATTATTAAATTAAGATTTTTTTGTTATTTTTTGTAAAACTATTTTTTTTTTATTTGTATTAATAATTAATAAGCGCTAAGCAACCTTCGACCCAATAGGCGCTATGGCGCTCATTGGGGGAGGCCTATGTCCAACAGTGGACTAATATAGGTTGATGATGACGATGATGAAGCAACCTTCTATCTTGGTATGCAAGGTAGCGTGAAAAAGCTAGTTCATTATTAATGAGAATACGTTGAGCCGTTGCAGCAACATAAATAACGTGGTAAGTGACAACTGATTACACATGAGGATTTACGAGGCAATAACGAAGAGCCTTGAGGGGAAACTGACCTGGTTGGTACACATACGACGACGTTGCGTTTTATTTAAAATCATTTATTTATAAAGGGTTTGTTTAGTATTTCGAACATCCCACCCTTGTAAAGTACACTAGTTACAGCAAAAAGGAACGAAAAAAAAAGATGATAGAAACAAAAGTAAATTTTTATTTATTATTATAAAGTTTTCAAGAAAATCTGTCATGATTTGCGTTAGAATATTTGGCTGTTAATCTCCTTTTTAATTATTGCTGGTTTTTGCTCGCAGCCTTATGCCTGATTTACACTTTCTTGGGTATTAAGTGCGAGTGACAAGTGCCGTTAAGTGACATTATGATGTCCAATAATTTTTCTCGAAACATTTTGAACTAAGACATACCAACTTTCGCACAGCTGCGTCTAAGCATTGCGATTTGAAAGGGAGCGGCGCCACGTCTATAAATTGCGCCTACAAGAAGGAGGTGTCACTTGCACTTATCACTCGTACTAGGTACTTACAAAATGTAAATCAGGCATTACTCACATGGTACAAGATAAAATTCAGCGAATTTCTCAAGGATAATTTAGCAAAGGAGTTTTTAAATAGGAGCAGCAATACTTTTTAAATGCCTCTCGTTTTTACCCGCCTTCAACTTTGTAACGGACGTAAAACCGACCTTCGGTTAATAGTTTTGTAAAACAGTCAACTTGTTAATTCTCATTATTATCTTATTAGTGGTATTTTTGATGAGTGCGTATCACAATTATTGCTTTGTTTTACTACCGAAAAAATAACATTGCTTTTGAGAAACAGTTCAAAATGTTTTGTCTCTTATTTCTTGACCCTTAGAGTTGGATTGGGTTAGAGTTTGGATAACGTCAGTTTGTTTTATTTTCAACCTTATCTCAAAGAAGTTAGGGTTAAAGGTTGAAAAGTAAGTAAAGGTTAAATCACATATAAATAGCTCCGGTCCTGCATAGCATCCGCATGGCTCAGGCGCAATCATTTGCCTCTCCATCTGCTAGGTATGTGTAGAGCACTAATACAGAAGCGAAGCATTCATCTGGACCAAACACCTGCAAAATACAGAAGAGCTAAGAGACAAAACACCGAAGAAAACCCTACAGTTCCTAGCAGCGGCAAGGGTAAGTAGTGAATTTAGAACACCGCGTCTAAAAGGGTGAAACGGCCGTTTGTGATCGAAAAAATAGTTTCGATCACAATACGCCTTTCATGGACGCAGTGACACGAAAACCGCCTTGATCAAATAAATAATAACAATACTGTTATGGAAGTGGCAACGACAGCCATCAGAAGGTTCGCTGTCTTCGTACTCGTACGGTTGTGGTAAACGTGGTTACCGTCCGCTGTCTCCAATTGTATGCTGACTTTATGAATACATAAAGTCCTCGTAGTCAAATTTCTGGTACGAGGCATCCAGTTACACAAAGACTAGCTATATGCATGCGACTTATTATAAGCGCAAGTGTCTGTATAAAATGTGTAACTAAAACTCTAAAGACTCTTAGTCAAAGAGACCTAATTTGTGTGCTCGTTTTGGGAGCGGTGCGGTATGAATGTACTTCAACCTTTAGGCTTGAAACGTGCTTGACCGCTTTAATTAGAGAGCTGGGGTTTCTTTTAGTTAGTGGAGTTTCTTTGAAGAATAGTTACATATTTTTACAGGAACTGTAGACGACCTTGGAGGGTTAGTAGGTCTGTGGAACCACACACTCAAAGAAAGAAAGAAATAAAATATTTTTATTTACCTTAAGACTAAGTACACAACAAAAAAAACTTATTCTAACAAACTTAACTAAAATGACACATTTTTTATTGTGTGTGCAGCAGATTTCAGGCAAAAATAGCCTCCACTCAGCGTTGTGCTGGACATAAACTGATGTGTCTACCCAGCGCCGGTTTTCAGTGGAGACCAAGGCAGTGAGACGCCAGGACCGTCGAGTGTTGGTGGTGTTTCCATAAATTAAATGACCAAACAAATAACCAACATAGAAAACGGTGTAGAAAAAAAAAATTGTACCTACCAACATTTTTAAGTGAATAACAATTCAAAGTTTTGAAGTGACTAAAGATGCGCAGTTATACAACAGCTTACCCATTAAGAATATTATACATTAAGAACTGTTTGTCTATGCATATTTTTAAGAAAAGATAACACAATAAATTTGTGATATGATTTAGTAAGTCAGCGTAACGGTAACAACTATTTATTTTAAAACTTACTGCTACCTACAGTTAGAAGACTAACCAATTTTGAAATAATTAATTTAGATAGTAAGTTAGATTACTGTATGTACTCATGTAAGTGAACTCAGTTCTTTTTGAGTAAATACATTCTTTAAACTGATAAAAAACTAAAAAATGAGAAGCACCTACCTAAATCATTAAATCAATAATATGTAGGTTTTGAGACAACTTTTAGGGTGCCAATATACAAGTATTTACAGAGTTACAGCTGGATATCTCGAATTCCGAGATTCTTGCCTAATTTAAGCTTAAATGACTGTACTATTATAACTTTGTGGACCGGACACTGGTAGAAAAGTGGCCAGCCAGATACGATTGCCTGCCATAACCAAGAAGAAGAAGAAAAACAACAAAAAAAAATTCTAAAGGCTCTGCTTCAGGAAAGCAAAAAAAAAATCCGCATGACAGTGACAGATTTATTTTCTAGTGACAGCTGACATCATGACACGTGCGATTCCGACGAACTTCATTCCTATCATTACGTACGAGCTCCATTCATCCTTCGCGGCTGTAAATTCGCGAATTTTTCTTAATTCTTGTATTCTTGTATTCATGTTGTAAATCAAAGTAATTTATATCGGAACAAGTAGGTAAAATAACTATTGGAATTCGATGATGCCCGCAGAAGTTTTTAGTAAAACTGTGCTGAAAATGCTAGCATTTGCGCACTTTTTAATCAAATTGATTCTCCACATGATTAGGACGGAATACGCAGGTAGCAGACCGAATGGACATTAATATAAGACGGCATAGATGTGTTGTTGGCAATGCCTTCCAGTTAAGAAAATTCATAATTAATACAGCTTGATGAGTTAAAATTTTATCACCACAGATCTACCCTTGTTAATTTTGAACTGGATAATATTTACTGGGTGTAATTATCTGTGGTGAGAAACTTCAAACTCTGAATGCTATATTAATGGTGAATTTTCGTAACTAGAATGAATTTTCAAAGAAAATAGACTAGCTTCATTGATGTAAACGTTCATGGCTGAGGTATTAGACTCACTCAACATTCGGTATTGAGCTATCGCACGTAATTTCATCGGTCCACTATCTCATGCAGAATTTAATCCTGATCATATTAGCTAGTTCTTCCTGCACCTGGAAGCAAAGGCGACTTTTTTTGGTATCATGCGGCTGTTATCAACATTCACAACTGGAAATGAAGAAAAAACTAAATATAGCTAGTAGTAGCTATGTATAAAATACGTTAATATTTTATGTATACTGAAAAATAATGTACTTAGCAATTTATTACACTAATTAGAAATAAAAAAATCTCCATATTTAATGATGTTTTGTGGTGAACAACGTCCTAAATGATTTCATTATCCCACAAACAACGTTCTATCTTAACATCGAACCGACAAATCTTCTAACAGATTCCGAAGCTCAGATTAAGAAAGATTAAGAAGCTCAATAGTGTTCGCATAAAATGGTCCTAACGTATCATATGACTTAAATTTTTTACTGTTAATTATTAAAGAAAAAATTATTAGTCCTTTGAATATGCACTACGCCAAAGAATTTCTGTACAACAAATTCGTTGCACAAGCTCTCCATCAAAAAACGTCCTATTTAAACATTGAACGCCTGCTACCTAAAACCGAGATAAATAAGCAATATTTATATTTGAATTTAATGTATATTAAACCTATAAAAAACACATCACAAGACTTTCTCTTTTCCTATCTCCAACGAACAGCGTCGGAACTGACGAAAGGACCGAGCGCACGCGCCATGCGCCGCACCCGCGCGCCGTTGCATGATTACTTAGAACGTTGTTGGGCGGAGTTAATATCAGTTAGGACGTTGTTCGATTTTATATCTCCGAAACTAATTATGATACAAAAATTTTAAAAACGTACTTCTATAGAGCTTGTTCTTCTTATCTCGTTTCGCTATTAAACTAATTTTTGGTCTATGATCACATAGAACTATGTTCTACGGATAAGTCGAATTATTAATACAAAAGAAATATACATTTTGTGGTGGACCCTCCTGGGTTTTTAGTGTGTAGGTATTAATTTGATTTACTCTTTACGGTAGACAAATAACACCCATATTCTATCCACTACTAGGTATATGTGTTTATAATTAATTTGATTGATTGAACTATGGATTGGAGGTTAGTTTGGGTTGAATTTTAGGTCGGGTTGGATGGATTTGCTCTATTGTTAGTTGTGGCTTTAGTATCTTAGAATCAATAAACCCAAGCTTTGCCTAGAGCACAAAATTAAACCAAAACATAATTTATATAGTACTAGCTGCGCTCCGCAGCGTCGCCCTTGTGGAAATTTATGTATTTGTCAAATATCATATTTTTATACTTATTATCCTATTCCCGACGAAGAAAAATCCAAAAACACAAAAATCATAAAAATCGGTCTAGCCGTTCTCGAGTTATGGTGTAACTAACATAACACGACTTTCTTTTATATGATAATGATGATGATTACAAATTTACCTACTAAACGCAGTTCTGGACAAAAGAACATCTTTAAAACTTTTATTAAATTCTATTCTTAACAGAAACGCAAATATTTCTTGTTTCAAAATAGTTGAAGAACACCTGCGTTCTTCGAATCTTTACGAAGTTAATAATGAAAGATTTAGATTATCGTAATATCTAAGGAACATCACCAAGAAGGCAAAGGTCAAGTAAAATAAACAGTATCGAAGTGAAATTATTAGACTTTTTTAATATCTGAAACAGCTAAGCTAGAGAGGCGCTTTTGTAATGTTAAAAATGGTTTGATAAGATTGTTAATATAATAGTACAGTAGCACTATTAGTATAATAAATACTAGATGCGCCCCGCGGCTTCGCCTCAAATTTATTTGTCTAATTTCAGAAATTTATTGCACACCTCCTAGGGATAGTTTCGTAAAAATAAAAATATGTGTTTAATTATTAACTTTGCAATTTATTTATACCGAAATTTGAGTGAATCAAACCAAGGAAAAATATTTTTCTATACCAACTTTACCACCCTATTTAACCCCTTCAGAGGATAAAATTTCTAAATATGTTTTGCCTTTGTGTTATTCTAGGTCCTAAACTATCTACGTACCAAATTTCATTTCAATAACTTAAGTAGTTACGGAAATTACTTAATACAAACTTTCACACTGACTTTCCCATTTAAACAGTAAGATATTATTGTCATGTCTATTTTGCTGTTTTAATATTATTATCAAAATATTTTTGAGATATTATAAAATAATTTACATTATTGTGAACCTTAATTTTGAATTAATAATAATTTGTAGACCCTTACTGATCTTTTTTCGTTCTAAAACAGAAGTTTCTTCGTTTTGTGGAAGTTATGAAAATTGTGATGAACAGACATTTCTAATTAATATTGAACAACGATTAATTGACAAGTCTGTCAAATATTAGAAGCAAATCTCTCGTCAAACATCCCATTTAATGTTTTCTGAAACGCTAATTAAGCTTAGTAGTGTTCATTACTTTGGTCAAAAAAAGACAAAGTAACATTTTTAGGCATGTAAGTTTAGTTTAGTTTTTTACACCAATAGAACCACTAACAATGATTTCTCAGAAAGTCTTATCGATTTTCCTCAAATTATACCTACGACTTTCAGTCACCTGTTACTTCACAAGGAAAGAACCAATTCTAATCGATGCCACGGATTTATAAAGTTACTATGCCTGATAGACCCACTGAAACAAATTACTACTAGACAAATGGACAGGACACGACAAGCGACTATCTAATGTACGAGAAGGGTTAAAAAGCCGTAAAGACCAATTATCACTACATAGTATAAAACAAAGTCGCTTTCTTTGTCTTTATTGCCCTATGTCCCTATGTATGCTTAAATCTTTAAAACTACGTAACGGATTTTGATGCGGTTTTTTTCATAGATAGAGTGATTCAAGAGGAAGGTTTATACATAATAATAAAACCGTGCGAAGCCGGGGCGGGTCACTAGTGTAGTATACGAGAAGGGTTAAAAATCCGCTTACTCTAAAGACAAATTTGTTATTCAATAAACCATTCTACAGCTAGCTCATTGTTTCAATTGAAAATACTTGTTTGAATTGGTTTCTATTCTTTGATAGTAATTTTCTTTGTTACCTTTTAGGCATTATTTTCGTAAATACTCCAATTCAATGAAAAACTCATTTGTTTCGAATAATTGTGTTATTAACCTATAATGAGCCTTTTTCAGCTTAAAGCCATACAACTAGTCAGGCATTATATATTAGTACAAAGGCATGTTATAGTACCTATAGATTTCAGATTTTACTTTTAAAAACTTTATTTTGAACGACTTAAAAGGGCAATTTATTAATTCGACTGTTTTCATTAATTAAATAAGACGAAACGTTGAAAGACTAAAAAAAATTATCTAAAATATTATAGAGTCATGAACAATTTGTGCTTAAATTCTATTTGTCGTTCTAATAATGTATACAAGTGCAATCGATTCCATTGTAATTAGCAAATTTGAAATTATTACCGATGTTCTATACGAGATTAAAATTAAACAAAAACAATTGTTACCTTTGTATTTTGAATTAAATTACCACTCGGGAAATCAAAATCTTGATGTGACGTAGGAGCGGTAGCGTTGTAGTTACCCGCATATCATTATCAAAGTTTAGGTTAGGCAGTTAACAGATACTTGACTTGTCAACGTCCTTTTCATACAAACTTTTCACAAGTAGTTATGCTTTTTAATGAGACAAGCCCTTATAATCTCTTCGACGTTCTTCAGAACTTTCTAGACCTTTGACTCAAGCCTTATATGTAAGTTTAGAAATAATCACTACATATTATAAAAGAAAGTCGCTTTCTCTGTCCCTATGTCCCTTTGTATGCTTAAATCTTTAAAACTACGCAACGGATTTTGATACGGTTTTTTTAAATAGATAGAGTGATTCAAACGGAATGTTTATACGTATAATAAAACCATGCGAAGCCGGGGCGGGTCGCTAGTAAGATATAGAAATGTGATTTTTTTTATGTTTCACAGATTATAAAATATCCGATTATTTAACTGATAAAAAAGCTAGCTAAATAAAAAAAAAGACGAGGTTTGCTCCTCGAAACCTGTTACTCGAAAACTAACAACTAACAAGGTAAAGGTTTCTTCTTCGCTTCTTTACTTAACCATAAAAAGATAGAAGTGAACAAAAATCAAAGTGAGCACTTTATTTCCTAGATTTAATTATTTATACTTAACATGAATTTTAAGACGTGTTCTGGAAGGTCTTAAGGAAATAAAGCACTTTGACTATTGATTAACCTATTATTATGATGAATTGCAAACTTTAAAGAAAACCCGATTAGGTAAGGTCTTGGTCTTGATTTTTTTAATTAATCCACCAAAAGATCGAGCGAAGGTTCTTAGGTACATCTGCTACATAATTGTAGCAAATGGACGAACAATTATAATGATACCAGACGAGAATTTTGATTCCTACTCATTTATCGCAGTCGATATACTTATCAGTTTTGATGCTTGGAGATAATAAGGAATGTCCGCTTTATTACCAAACTAGATGCGACCGCGGCTTCACTCGCCTGAAAAATGGTTAAAAGTAACCTATATTTTAACTAAGCCCTACGTCTATTCAAAATTTTAGCTTGATCTGCTCATTGTTGTGGCGTGAAGAGATAACAATAATTCATCTAAACTTTCCCACATATTAATCTAACGTCATTTATACCTCTCATATTGTAGGTAGATATGGTAGGATACAATACAATACAAATACTTACTCATATACCACAGTAAATAAAAGCAGAACATAAATGATGAAGAAAGGTGTTTAAAATCATCATTTATAATATTGTAGGTAATAATTGGCATTTACAAGCAAGGAATAGAAAAATTACAACTAGTATTTACAATTGAAACCATTGAGCTAACTGCAGACGGTTGCAAACAGTCTAAAGGTAGCTCAATTGATCCATGTCAATACCAGTAGGAAGCGTTCCCAAGACACTGGCTGCATTACCACGCTGTATGGCAATGCTGATGCGCTGAGCCAGATATTCACCAGCTCTCGGGTCACGCGTCGCATCGACCAGACGCTCAGATAATTTTTTAATTGTAATGTAACATTTGTAACCAAAAAGCGCTTCGCGGTTAAGGGGCCGGCGGCGATGGCTACACAAAACTCTAATTTGAGGTGTTCCGGTGTTCCGTAATACCAAAAATTATGACTGAAAACTTTTATAACTTCAGACAAAGTGTTGTTTATTTATAACTAGACAATATAAGCTATGTCGAAAAGTAATTTTATTGTAATTTAATTAAATTTTTTTTGGCAAAAAAACTACTTAGGAGCATAGATAAATACTATTCAAATGCAATAAACACCAAAATTTTGTGGACATACGCTCAACTTACAAATCATTTTGTTATTCCGTTTGTTTATGGAGTTTATCATCCGCTGGCCCCTTAAAATGGCACATTACAACTTATCTTAGTACAAACTACATTCTATCCTTTACTAAGCAAACACGGGGTTTACTAACATGAAGCTGATCCAAAAGCTGATCCCTTCATTAAGGCTGCATTAATCGGAAGTGGAATACCAAACACCTCTGTAACTTATACGAACCTTAAGGGTCTAGGTCTATGGCATCTGGTCAATGCCGTCAGCCATTTTGAAATGAGGATTGTGAATAATCGTCATGATGATCGTCGACTGTCATGTTTTTAAGTACTGGTTTCTGAAGACGGAATTGTCGTTTGCGACACAATTTTAAACTTCTGCAGATAACGATTTTTGTAATTTTAATTTGATTTAAAAAACTGAAAACTGACTTCAATTTTCAAGAATAAGACCTAGTTTTTTACTCCATGACAAAGGAGCATTGGTCTTTTATGTGGTAAATTAATATCTGGTAAGAATGTATTTATTAATAACACATTTATATTAACAACGAAAATTACAAACAAGAAATAGAAAAAATTAAAACTAGTACATACAATTGAAACTATTGAGCTAACTGCAGACAGTTGCAAACAGCCCAAAGCTCAATTGATCCATGTCAATACCAGTTGGAAGCGTCCCCAAGACACTGGCTGCATAACTACGCTGAATGATGCGTTTAGCCAGATACTCACCAGCTCTCGGGTCACGCGTCGCATCGACCTGACTCTGAGATAATTTACGCATTTGAGAGTCGAGACCCTGGAACCGTCGGGTACCGAGGATCACTGGGTTTTTAAAAAATATTTTAGCGTCTGGTAAGTAAATTGATATCTAAAAGCAATAATAAAACGCTAAGCCATTTACTTATCAACCTACATAAAATACACCTCGTAAACTCTGATACAGCAGAAAACTATCTATCCCATAGACATAAAAGCGGATAGTCGTCGACACCAATGATATCCATTTGGAGATTGTCCAACTCAAATCCACATAATAGCGTGTCGTCTATTCAATTTGTCAGTATAACTGTGGTATAACTAGGTAGCGATAAGAAGGTTTTGAGTTAAATTCTCGCAACTAGTGAAGTTATAGTAAGCTCTATAATTATTATTCTGGTCAGTTATTTGGTATTCATAACAACAAGCTCTGTGTACTTTGGGCCTTTTTTATCAACAATAGACCTTCGTTTGACCACAATCTCACCTGGTGGTGACGACGTGGCCGAAGATGTATCACGAAAGTCTAGACACCTATTAATTCTCGTCTTGAACAGACTCGGGTTGTAGTTAGCCGGGAAAACAGAAGCAGGCAGCGTATTCCATTCCTTAGCTGTGCGATTGATAAAGGTGGAGGAAAACCGCATACTTTGAGTGGATGGAATATTCACAAGGTAAGGATAGTAATGCGCCGTACGCCTTCTCGTCCTGGAGTGGAAGGAAGATGGTGGAATCAAGTCGTGAAGTTCCTGTAAGTATACTCCGAAATGTAACCTATCAAAGATCGAGAGGCAAGCAACCTTGCTTTGAGATAAGACTTTAGATCTTAGTTTCCTCAAGGAACTGATGATGCTGTGAATATATCCTATATTGTTTTTCATTTTAATATACCACATGTATGAACGTTGTATTCGATTGGCCTAGAACCATATTTACAGCCGTATGTAGACAATTAAGGTTTGAATGTTAAGTTCAACATAATTGATAACATAACACAACCCATGTCATCTTCATTTACCTATGATGTAACGTTACGTTTAATTACACACATAGTGACAATACCGATAAATACCGACTAACTCTTTGACGTAAAAACTATCATGGTAGCGCGATAATATTTATCAATACACTGTACGGTACAGTGGCTTTGAACCATCATAGCAATTGAGAGTTTGATATGGAGCTTCTTTGATTGAGAAATTTAACCCATAATATTAAATCAATATCTTTATTTCTTTAGGCTTACAAAATAAGCACTTAGACAAGTCAAATTTAATACTAATGTATAAAATAAATCAGTCATCTAGTACTCATAGCACAAGTTCTGCTTAGCTTGGGGCTAGATAATGCTATGCAGATTGTAGAATTATTTATTTATTCACAATTATTTATTTCTACAGTATGAGTATCTATGAACCAGGTATGACGTCAAATGGTTTTTTAACTAACTAGTTGATCTTCTATAGGAAACAGTTTCAGTCAACGACCACCCACATTCTAAATATACGTACGTGCATAAATGCATGAATAAAAACTTTAGTTACCTACCTTAACAGTTGGGAGTGTTTGAATGACAGTACTAAAATAACCTTTTAAAATCTCGCCAACAACGCCAGTGCTATTTTCAGTAACAAAAAACAGAATGGGTACTTACAACGGAATCCGAACAAAAGACTTAAGATCTGAACCCACTCCTAGCGACCTACCTTAGGGATTGAGAAATGATCATCTGCAAAACCGCAGAATAAGAACCAGTCACTGTAGAGCTTATCTGATTTTGTAGACGAGCGACTTAAGTCGGTTCAGATTCATTTTGAAAGTTAAAATTGGACTTGCGGCCAAATTCTGATAGGCAACCCAGTAGATAGATACATTCTCTTTCTTACAAATAACCATAAAAATTTGGTTTTAAGCAAAAAGGGATGAGCGGGCTAATCTTGCAGTCGGATCTTAGACCATTACAAGATAAGCTCAGTTAAGTGTTTAAATGAGTTAAACGCTTTTTATCGACACAAAACTTTACTCATTAGGTCTTAATTGATTTGATTAATAAGTAGTTCAGTTATTATTTGCGTACAGCGGAAACTGTAACAGATCTATTTTTATCCTACTTTTAATTATATTAATATTATAAACGTGAAAGTTTGTAAGTATGGATGTTTGTTACTCTTTCACGCAAAATCTACTCAACGGATATGGATGAAATTTGGCACGAAGATATAGATAGATATAGTCTGAAATAACGCATTGGCTATATTTTATTCCGGAATTCCCACGGGTACGGGAATTCCTACGGGAACAGGAATTAACGCGGGTGAAACCGCGAGGCGCTGCTAGTTTGTTCCATAAGTTTTGCGACGTGCCCAAGAGTCCTCTATGGTCTAAAGGTAATAAAGCACTTTGACTTTGAAATTGTCCTGTTTATTGAAATTTAGTTGCCCTCAAAGTAGCTTGAAGTTGCTCGTCTGCAGCACGCCTCAACCTCGGATTGCTTTTGAATTGTTTCTTTGAAGTAGTTATTCGCAAGTTGGATTGCGTTCGTAACTTGGTGTTAAGTTTTGTTTCATCATGGTGACTCGTTTTTTGCCACCGCCACACAGCAAAAGGTATACTGATTAGGAAGGTTTAAAAATTTACTCTAGTTCATGATTATTTTAAAATAAGAGTATTACTTACTAGCAGCGCCTCACGGTTTCACTCGCGGTTCTGGAATAAAATATAGTCTGGAATATCTATGTGTTATTCCAGACTATAATCTATCTCTGTGCCAAATTTCATCCATATCCGTTAAGTAGATTTTGCGTGAAAGAGTAAACAAACATCCATACTTACAAACTTTCGCGTTTATAATATTTAGTAGGATTAAGCCTGATAACAAAAAGGTACTCCATTTTTTCATTGAGATCAATGCTTACGGAGCGTAAGCCATAAGCGCGATATTTTATAAAACCCCAGTAGGGTTTTATTCGTTATGGGAAATCCACACGTGTTACAACGACAAGACAGCGTCGTGGAATCGGACAAAACCATATTTAGAACACATTGTAACGTCACACGGTTTGGGCGAGAAATCTCCATGTCATTGCATCACCCTCGATCCGCTTTGGAAACGTTCCTACGAAAGTTTGACGTCTGGTTGACGGCGTGGCGAAAGGCGATACATTGATGATCCCTTATCGCATTCGGTAATGGAACATTGCTATGCGACCTCCCGGGTACCGTGCTAGAGCCGGGAAGAGCGCTCCTACCCCTCGAGCACTTGCTCTCCTGAACGAGTTAAAGTACCTAAGTCAGTCAACAAGGTATAAAAAAAAATTGCTCTCATGCTTTGTCCCGAAATCGTCTTGCAGGCGTCATCCAGGCGACAAAATGCCTCGGCGGCGTCGCGTCGTTGCCTGCAGCGCTCAAGTTTGTAGTTTTTGTTCCAATACAATCTGTATACAGAATGAGAAAAAACAACAATTATAATTTGGATAAAATTCTTGATATAGAATGAAATGAAATAAGTACACGTGCTACGTTAGTACAATTTTATTTAAATCTTTACATACATAAATATTCACATCAATTTCAAAATGTCTACCTTATATATGACAATTTCAATTTTCAAAGATTTTTAATTACAAAGGTAATCATAATCAATTGTATGATATATTTATTCTTCTAAGTAATATTTACAGGTCCATAAAAATATGTTTTTCATAAAAATACATTTTTTATTTATATTTGAACAATTGTTACACGCTCTATGAGCACTACTATTATTGATTTGTTTTCTAATTTAGAACTGATACCTAACATTGATTAATAATAAACACTAATGACACTACTTTTCAAGAATTTACAATTAATAATTAATTTTTCTTAATCTTTCACATCTAAAACAGGAAATAGCTTCTATCGGTATGATGACATAACTTAAAGCTATTTTATCATCTCTAATTTATATGACAAACCTAAAATTATATTTATATAATAATAAATACCTAATTCCGGACAGTCCACACAGCATCATCTAGCCCCAAGCTAAGCAGAGCTTGTGTTATGGATACTAGATGAGTGATGTACTTAATACAATACATTACATATATAGATTTTTTTATACATAGGAAACACCCAGACCAACGGATTAAATGGCAGAATATTGTGCAAAACTAAAACTATTTTAGACTAACTTAAGTCTAAAATAAAACATAACTTAGCTACAAAAGAAACAAACTTGCAAATGTCATTGTAAAACTTAGTTTGGCGCATTTCCATGCACATTTCCTAATAAGCTGCCAAAATACCTACTTCTGCAATACTTAGATTTTTTACGTGTTATTAGAGTAATGCATTTTCAGTTTTTACAAGCATATCACAAAAAAGAAGTTCTTGTTTTTACAAAATGTGAGTTTCACTTCAACCTCTTATTCCAGAATGGATCTTTCTTTTTAAATAAGGTAACATAATGATTTATTTTTATTTTTGTAACTTTGATCATTTTAATTTACTTACTTGAAACTGTTGTGAGGTATTCAAAATAGTTCTGAAACCAAGGCCAACCCGGCTAATTAAAAAAAAAGTATCAACAAAATTGATATCCCTGACTATTTTAAATCGTATTGTAGATATTGAACTAAAAGGGAGCATAGAAAAGGAAAAGGAATTTCCGCTTACAGGAGCGGGATATCTCTTCCAGGCAAACTTAGGATGGACTCATATTCTTAGTCAGTTCAATAGACCGCATGGTACCTACCTGAGAGCTTGATTAGATTATGTGCAAAACTTCTACTTGCTCCATTATTTTACAGTATTATTTTCAATCGTGTCTTCGCATTAGAGGAACCAAAGAAACAACGTTCAATTTCATGTTATTCAGGTATTTTACCCCCGTGTTCCAATGAGTACTAAGATCTAAGTAGGTCTAGTTTTATTAAAAAATAGGCTAGGTACGATATGATAAAAATCTAAAGTTCATCTGAATGTACAACCGGTACGCGCCCGATGAAAGAATAATAACAATAACGTTCCCAAAAATAAATTGATATCACTATAAAAACTCCATTCGCTCAACTATTGATCGATGTTATTCTACAAGAGTGGTATTGGATTTGGCCTAGTCACCTGGCAGAGTGCCAAAAGGTGTATGTTGTATCACAACTGAGGTATATTCTTCAATGCTACATATATTTCACTTTTATACACATAAAAACGTATTAATTTAAGGTCTCAACACCAAATACCAAGGTACCAATACTAAAATTTAAAAGTCATTTTCACTCTTTATTCTCGAAAAAGTTTGACTTATACACCGTATAACGATAATTAAAAGCAAGTGAGTAGGTATAGCCTTACATTGTGAACATTTGGATATGTGCTTATTTTGTAAACAATTTTTAAGTAAAGAAAAAAGTTACATTAGATTTCTGATTACTCCCAAGAAAAAAATGTGCTATAATTTGGTTGGAACATCACCATCTGTGAATTTTTTTTTGTAAAATATCCAATGACCTTTCGAAATTTGAATATCACTCTGTTCGAAAAATGAAAAAACACTAAAAAATTAAACAAACTTACTTTTTTCTCGCATAAGCTTTAAATTGAATATTCTCCCCATGGAAAGCTATTTTTGTCTTGTATGTATGTGATTAAATCTTCCATGCACTCAAGGTCCTACAAAACACCCTCGCTTTGCTCGTGAGTTGTTTTAGAATCTTGACTTGCGCTCGATCGCGAGTATCGCTTACGTCGCCTGCTTTACACAGTCGGTGAATAATCACTAGAACGAAAAACGAAGTTGCTTCCCGCTGTTTGTCTGTCTGTCCTTATACAGGGTGTTAGTGTGAACACCGTTGTCCATCAGCATGTCCAGCATCATGAGTAGAATCCAAAACCGATGAGAAAAGCTTAACACCTATTTTAGTTTTGCAAGATTTTGATATTTCATGTCTTCGCTATCGTACACGATGCCATAGTCACCCTACATACTTTAAGTACCTACCTACGTAAGTACTTATACCCGCGCCTTACTTGGATCGTAACTTCATTACTAGTGCCCTTCAAAAGACGGGATATTCGCACAGAAGGTGATCCGACACTGAGGTGCACATGCCACGTGTCGCCTGGTCGAAGTACTTGTGTCACGTGTTTGTGAGCAAACGTTTAGTGTTTATAAAAAATTTCTTTAAAAAATGAGTAAAAAATAGAATCATTTTTTTTCATCCGTTTTGGATTCTACTCATGATGCTGAACCTCTGGTTTCAAGGACAACGGTGTTCACACTAACACCCTGTATATGCTTAGATTTTATAACTACAAAAAACTTTTAAAACTCGTTCCAAACATCATTATCCTCTAATTAATCTTATATTTTATAGTAAGCCTTATACAGAGAATAGTTTTGACAATTTGTTTGAATTTATTTACTGACAATTTTTGCAACTCACTTGGAGTTTTGTTGTAGAAGCGTATGCATTGCCCTTTGAAAGATAGCTTAACTTTGTCTAGTTGTGGGCAAAGCGAGTTTATTCTTATTTCTAGTATTTACATTATGTATATCGCTGTTCTTAGGGAACCGATTGATATTTTTAAGAGACTGATCAAGAGATCTCTGTAACTATAAGAGCTACGAAGCTGAAATTTTGCATTGATCCCTTTAGGCACCCGCCAAGGTCTGTCTTAACGAATTTTTTTTTCAAAGGTAGTTAAAATGGAATCTATGTAGTATTACTAAAGTTCACGCAAATGAAGTCGCGAGTGAGTCAACTAGTCTGCTATATAATAATAATAATAATAATAGTTTATTGCAAAAAGAATCATTACAAATATAATACAAAACAATTTATCTGACATTATGAAGAGCATTCAAAATAATTATGTGTTAGCCCCAGTTGCCTAAACTAGACTAAAAAAGTCTGTAATATAGGCAGCTGTGCTCCCCTACAATTGTACAAAATAGTAGTTGAAATTTAAAACATCTTAGAATAAAATTGTTATACAAATCTCATGATTCTATTTTTTTTACATAGTATTTTGATTGTGCAATAAAGAAATTATTTAGGTATTTATTTAATCTTAAAAATAAACAAAGATTAACAAATTTAATTGGAATAATTATCTTTATGTGTAGGTAGATAAACTCTGAAACATTTATAAATAAATAATGGTCTATAGAAATGAATTTATAAACTAAAATTGAATCAATGAATGGTTAATTAGAAATAAACGAATTTAATTGAAAATAGTTCCATAATTTAGTCAAAATTAATATGAATATGAAGTTCATCTTATAATAACCTAACACAAGTCTAATAAATAGAAATAGATAATGCATATTACAATTTAATCTTCTGGTAAGGTAAGAATATTGATTATTTCATAACAATCAGCAGGTCCTCAGTACTGTCATACGTTTGGTTTTTGAGAATTTTAGAGATTCTAGCCTTTAGTTGGAAGTAGCTAAGGTTACGTAAACATTCCTCCCTAGATAGCTTATTGTATAAATAACCACCTAGGAAACATGGAAAACGATGAAGAAAAGTAGTATTCGATTGAAGGCCGTCAAAAACTTTGTAGGCACGTCGTCGTCCACCCCGCTCTGGTGGGCACAGTCTGTGCTGTCTTATTAGAATTCTTAACATAAATAATTGACGCACTGTTAGAACATTAGCCTCCTTGTATAGTGCAGCAGTAGGGAATGTATAGGGCAGGAAGTTACTAACTTTAAGCACCGCGCGCCTTTCCAGTGGGAGCAGTAGGGTTTTAGGGGCTCCACCCCATGACTCAAGACAATATGCAATTAAGCTTTGGCAAAGGGAAAAATAAATAGTGCGAATGGTGTTTTTATCAGTGATATGGCGGATGTTCCTGAACACGGCCATTAATTTCCTTACTCTACCCACAAGTGATGAGATATGTTGATCAAAAGATAATCGAGAGTCAAGCGTCACTCCTAGGTAACGTATTAGTGATGTTCTTTGCAGCTTAGAACACTTACAAGACTTTTGAACACAAGCGTCTGATGATGTAGAGTCTAAGTGGGCAGCAATGGTTAAATCTGGAGAAGGTTGAAATTTATTAATAAGGGAAAATGTCATAAGTTTTGTTTTGGAGACATTCAGTTTTAGAAGATTTCTAGACAGCCAATCAGTTACAATGTTAAAACCAATCTGGGCATCATTGAAAACAGTGCTCCAACTCTCTCCCTTGAAAACCAGCGCGGTATCATCTGCATAAGTGAAGATCTTACCATGTGGTAATTTTAGGTTACATAGATCGTTTAGGTAGACAAGGAAGAGGGTCGGACCGAGTATACTACCTTGGGGCACGCCAAATTTTACTGAGACGTAATTGCTGGAAGTATTATTGATCTTAACACACTGAGCTCTGTTTGTAAGATATTCCTCAAAAAGTTGTAGTGGAGAACCGCGAATTCCAAGTCTCTCAAGTCGTTGAAGTAGGTGAGGAATAGACAAAGAATCAAATGCTTTGGCCAAATCTATAAAAATTGCCAAGCTCTTGTTCCCAGCATCGAGACCACGGGCAATAGAGTCAGTAAGGTCACAGACAGCATCAGCAGTTGAAATATTCTGACGAAATCCGTATTGATTTACTGAAATAAGACCGTTGTGCTCAAGATAATTAACCAAACGTTTATTTAAAATGCGCTCAAGGATTTTTGAAAAAGTGGGTAAAATGGAGATGGGTCGGTAGTTGTGTATATCATTTTTGGAACCATTCTTATAAATAGGTATAATAGTTGCCTTTTTAAAAGCTGTAGGAAAGCAGCTTTGATTAATAGCAAGGTTACATATGTGAGTCAATAAACCCGCCAAAACAAACTTATTTTCTTTAAGTATGCGTGAGGATATACTATCACACCCTGCGGTAGCTGTATTTTTGAGCGAATTAATTATCATTACAACCTCATTAAGATCTGTTTCTAGTAAAACAAAAGAGTTGCTTTGGGAATGACTCGGGGTAGAGCTGTATGATGTAGAGTCAGGGGTGAAAGTCGTGTTTATGCTTTTTGCGATGCTCTCTCCCACGCTAGCAAAGTAATCATTAGCTTTGTTAACGGCTTCTAAGGGACACGTAGCAGCAGAAAGAAGTTCCGTGGAATGTGTTTTTTTAGAATTCAGGTTGATGACTCTGTTGATCACCTGCCACATTTTCTTCGGTGTGTCCGCTTGTTGAATTTGTGCGCGTTCAAAAGCTAGTCTTGCCCTGCGCAGAATACGATTCAAGAAGTTACGGTACCTCGTGTATGTAACTTTTAAGGTAATATTTTCAGGGCTCTTTCGCAGGCGACTGTGCAAATGGTCTCTATTTTTCATGCAACGGATTAACCCAGGCGTTATCCATGGTTTGATAGGTGTATTGCGCCTAGGCAAGTGAGTAACTGTTGTATTAGACTTTACAATTTCTGAAACTATATGAGTAAGGTTTTCAGCAGCAGTTTCACAATCTGTACAGTCCAGTACACACTTAAAATTAGCCACGTTAATATCGCTGTGAATTTTATAATAGTTAATCCTAGTCATTACAGATCGCGGGCATATAAAGGTGTTTGTCTTAAAATCTAAAGATAGTACTGTAGTATAGTGATCAGTAAGGCTATTTTCAACGACAATCGTTTTTGAATGATGTAAAGTCTTGAGCATCACGTGATCGAGACAAGATGATAATCTAGTGCTAAAAGTATGTGCCGGCAGAAGGCCGTGCGAAGCAATGAGGTTCAAATATTCAGGCGCGTGTTTGTCCTGCGAGTTTGTTTGTATGTCAATATTTATATCTCCTAAAATAGCCACTGTTTTAAAGTTGGATAAGGATTTAAGCGTGTCATCTAGGGAATGTATAAACTTATCGATTTTAACAAATGAAGGCGGTCTGTAAATTGCAATTACAGCTATATCTTTTTTGTGGGTAATTATTAAGCAATTTGCGTCCGAAAAATTAGGTTCATAGATGTTTAAGTTAAGGTCAGACCTTGTTAAAATAACAAGCCCATCGTTTTGATTGTATAACTTGGAAGAAACCGTAGATGTGTAACCATTCAAGCTTGGAGTGAGATATCCTCTGGAAAGCCATGATTCTGACAGAATAATTATATCCTGTTCCACTGATATTCTGTTCAGCAAGGTGTAAAATCCATCTAGATTACGATTAATGCTTCTAATATTTTGGGCAATAATATTAAGGCAGTTTTGTTTCGAATTTGTCAGAATAGTAGAGCATGCTTCCGGGGTACATGTAAAAGCTTTGGACACGCTCAAATTATCTAGTTGTCGTTCGATATCTAAGATTGTATCCATCATAAGAAATGTTCATAGAGTAACTGACCATAAATTAATTTACAACCGCAAAAGCAGTAACAATAAGTGGCAATCAAAATAGAGCCTACATAAGACTCACTTATTCGCCCGACAAAATCATACACAAGGCACAGGCCAGAGAATCGTTGAGAGAGGCAACGCAAAAGAGAGGAATATTCACGAGAATTACCATGATTTTGAAAGTCTTTTAGAATTATTCCGTACGTACAATGTGAGTGACCAACCTGATTGATAATGTAAGTATATGTTATAGATAGTGTCAATGTTTGCATAAAATAATAAAAGTACAAAAAGTCTAACTTAAAAATTAGATAGTATAAGCATGCATGAGAGATAAGAAATTCAGTCGGTACTAGTCATTTAGGATTTTCTTGCTCCAGCTTCCTAAGATCCGATTCATGGTTGATGCGGAAATGTGGCGCGCCATCCTTCTTGCGCAAGAAGACAGCGCCGTTCGCGGTCCAGCAGTGTTGGTAGTTATGCGAATTTTTAAATTCTCGCGCTAAGCGAAAGAGCTGTTTTGTTTTGAAAGTTAAACAATCCGAGACGTAGACCGGTTGCGATGGGCCTTTCATGCGAAGGTGCCCTGTGGACAGCTTGTCGCTACCTTTTCGTTCCTTATTAAATCGTTTCACCGAGCTTAGAACGATGTCTTTTTTTAATACTGTAGTGAACTCTACTATGATTGGTTTAATGATATCCCTGTTTGTATGTTGTCTATAAATGTCCTTTATCTCTGTCTCATCAATCTTCGCGTTGAGAGTCGTTCCCAAGTTTATTATCAGATCACGTAGCTGAACCTTCGATTCTGTTAGGCCGGTGGCACCCTCAGATTTTGGCATGTTTCTAATTTCGAGACAAGAGCTGCGTGCTTTACGCTCAAGGAATTCGACTGCTCGTTCGAGCGAGCGGATGTAGTCCTGATCTTGTTCGCGGTCTTTCTCTAGCCTTTTCAAGTTAGCAATAGTTTCTTCCTGACTGACTATATCATAAAGTAGGTTTTTATTTTATTGTGCTTTAAGCTAACTGTGCTGAAAGTAGTAATTTTAACAAGTCGCAAAGTTAAAAGTAGCTACCTAATGTTGCATATTTTTTAATCTTAATCTTATATTAATCTGTGTAGTATTTTGGTGTAACCAAGAATTTACGAACAATATTTTCAATAAAATATATATTATATTATTATATATATTTTAAATATGTAAAATAAAGTTAAATACAACTATAACATTATTTTAAAAATTCTAATGTTTAAGTTTAAAATTACTTATTTATACTTGAATTATTCAATATATAAATATAGTATGTACGTCCAATTTCTATTCAATAACTTCAAAAGATAATACGCGGCTTTTATAAATATTTTTATAACTATATGTTGCTATTCAAAGGTTACTTTTTATACTAACTTTCATTTTAAAGGATATTAGTTCTATGTTAACCCTTAATTGCTCACTTGGGGTTAAAAAGGTCCTTACAAAAAAGAACTTGAAGTAAGTAAAAAAAACTGTTTGACATTTAGGCGTTGACTCACCTAACTACCTGGGAAAACTAAATTATACAGCCAAACCTTGAAGTAGCCACTTTAACATCAGTTTTCAATACAAAACGAACTTTAACTCCCTCAATTAAGGTTGATAGTAAATTCCCTGTCCATTCAAGAAGAAATAATTGGCCCAAAGGCTTTCTCAGAAATGAAAATTGTATGAACTCTGACCTACCAACATACCTACATAATGGCCAAGTTATATGATGCTAGCTTTTTAAATGTGATTGGCCCACTTTGATTTAAGTGGTGCCAACTTTACTATACCTACTATCGCCGACGTAACATTTTGTGGCACCTCCACTTCTTTTATCTTATAATTCCGTTATTCAATTTCAATTTCAATTTTTATTTCAGTAGGCATATTATAATGTTTAATGCACTTAGAAAAGTCAAATAAATTAACAATCAAATACTTATTTACTAATACTATACATAAGTACAGTAAATTACTTAATACTAATAGTAATTACTTAATACTACAATCTTTCCAAGCATCTTTATCTGAAAGGAAGTCTTTGACAGAATAGTACGCTTTCTTCTGTAATGTCTGTTTTATGTTATATTTATAGGGACTTCCAAAAATTTTATATAAGATAAAATAATTATAAGATAAAATAAGTGGTGACGCCAACTTAGGTGCTGTTTGAGCCGTAAGGTAAAAATTTTAGATACGTTTTTGACAATTTATAAATATATTAACGCTTACTTTGAACTCTCTTGTATTCTTAAAAGAGCGTGGTCCAGTGATAATAATATGTGTGAATGGGATACGAATAGAATTTCGTGTTCAAAGGAGAAGAACAGAGCACCGTTTTGGTGAAGAAAAGCGTTATAATATAACTACAAAACTAATTAAGAAAATAGCGCAGATGAAACAAATATAGTAATAACATGCGAATCGTAACAAGTTATTAAATCTCGACCAAATTATGTGCGAGATATTTCGTAATTTTTTTCTCCTCCAAAATAGTTTTTTTCTTGTATCTATCTTATTGTGAATATAAGTGCCTACATACCTACCTTTAGTTTCATTAAGTCTTTTTGTTGGTTGTTTTTTTATAGAATGCGATGTAACAACTTTAATTACTTATTGCATAGATTTATCTGCCTAACTGGTGATAACTAGTTTTATTAAGTATATTAATTAGGTACCTTTTAACATTATTATGAATCTATCAGTGGATTCCTGTCAATAGCCCTTCAAATTCTATTATATCATCAAGTTATGTATAATTTGCTAATGATTTCCCGTAAATAAATAAATTTTCGCACCTATTCCTATAGTTCTTCAAATAGGACATTCAATGCTCCAATTATAGAGTTCTATAAACTATGCCTATATTCCTTTGGCACCTTACCAATAAACGTGCGACATCCATATCTGCTCAATAATTCAACCAATCGATAGTTTTGAATGTTGTATGTTTCATCCAATAGCGTCGCTTCTCGGAAGTATTTGAATTTAAAATTGTTGACAAGAAAAGAACGGAACATTCGATTTGTGAAATTGTTACTATGAACACTCGATTGTTAAAATTACTATTGAATTTTATTTCGGTAGGTACCTAAGTACACAAAACCTTTTAAAAATACATACCTAAATAAATAAAGAACCTTCTGAAAAAAATTATAAGTTTTTCTGTTAGGTGACTTCATGTAAATTATTCTCAGCTAATTTTAACGAAAAGTAGCTATTCAAAAGTTCAAAGTAAAATAGGATAAGAATCGTTATTATAATAAAACATAGCTTCGTTTATTTATTATTTGTACTTACCGTAAACAGCGCAATCTTTAAAATCCTAAATTGTGACTGTCTTAAATGGAGTTTTAAAATTTAGGTAATGTGATTAACTATTGGCTCTTAAAAAAACTTTATACATCATGTATTTTTAAATATTTGTTTTCTCAAATTTAATAATATCCTAAATAATACTCAGAAATATGAACCCACCCAGTATATCCCACTCATTTTTGCATATTTGCTTGCAATGTACGGATGTTGTGTTCCAACACAATTGTAATTTGGATTCGAGTTATCATCGAGTTAACATACACGCCAATGGTAATAAAAGATACTTAGATACGCATGGAATGTTCCGCTCAGAGGATATGCCAACAGGCATGCGATTCATATCGTGGGCGGTAATTGGAAATTTCTCGGCTTTTCTAGAACATTCGAACTTGAAGAAAGGTCGGGGTTATGTTGGGTCTACACTCGTCTATTAGTCAGACTATTTCAGTCGACAAGGATCTATGAATTCTGGTGTAAATTATGCTTTTTTACACCAGAATCCTTAAATGAGTTTTGAATAGCTCAGGAAAACTATCTACTAAACAAAGTTAATGTCTCTTTCAAAGGGCAATGTATACCCTTCTACAACAAAACTCCAAGTGATTTGGAACATTATCAGTAGGTAAATAAATTCAAAAAAATAATTCTAAAATATTCTATGTAAAAGCTTCCTTAAAATATTTAGATGATAAAAAGCTTTCGACGAGTTTTGCTCTAACTCGAAAACTAACAACCGAACAAGGTAAAGGTTTCTAGTTCGCTTCTTTACTTTATCTTAACAACATTGAAGTAAAAAAAATCAAGATGAGTACTTTATTTCTTAGTTTTAATTAAGTATTTATAACATTAATTTTATGACGTATCCAAGAGTCTTTTAAGGTCTTATGCTGGCGCCTCACATTGGCTATGTTGGCTCCAAGTTATACTGTTGGATCCAACACACCAATGTGAGGATCGATCTTTGAACGTTATTGGATAAAAATTTCATTTTTATCACAGCCATTCTATTCGTAGCCAACGTTGGAACCAAGTCATAAGCCAATGTGAGGCGCCAGCATTAAGGAAATAAAGCACTATAAGTTTAAGTTTTAGCATCAGTTTTAATTTTTTTACCTACAGCTGAGTCACAATCCGATACTGAGAGAAACTAGGTAAGTACCTACTTTCCATAAGATTATTTCATATGAACTCAATTTTGATAGTGTAAAATTCATAGACCTAGAATTTTTCACTACGAAAAATCCATAGGCTTACGTAGGTGATGAAAAAATTGTTTATGGTAAAATCAAATCTATTAGCCTCTCGGGTATGATTTAAAGTAATGTATCTGGATCTATATTATTAAATTTAATATCATGGTGTTTTGAGTTAAGGCGCAAACAGCACGGTTACACAAAGGAATAGGTACCTACTATATTTGGACCAAGAAAAACAAAAACTTAATGTACGTACCTATCCATATAAAGTCTCCTCCTAGTTGTAAAATAAAAAACATCGCTAAGAAAACCTTCTTATAAGTCACCTATCAAACAATAAAACTTAATCAAAATCCGTTTTTCCGTTACTGGGATGGATGGAAACTACGATGCTACCAACACACGGATATATAAAATACCAATACATAAAAAAATTCACATGCCATATGCGTCAAACAAAACAAAATTTGCGAGTGTTAAAATTGAACACTAAAATACAATTGCCTGTAACAGTTTCCTATCGTCTATTTAGAAATGGTTAAGTGGTTTCGCATATTTAATATCAACCCGACCTCAATTAGAGCAATCGTAAAGGTGTAGATCAACTGCGGTGCATAAACGTCGAACAAGATAATAAAGAACGGGATTCCTGCATTAGAAATCATCATATGTACATAATGTATACTCAATATTACAGACGGCACTCTGTCTTAGTCTTCATTTTATTGATAACTAGCGACCCGCCCAGCTTCGCACGGTTTTAATAGACGTATAACCTTCCTCTTGAATCACTCTATCTATAAAAAAAAACCGCTTCAAAATCCGTTGCGTAGTTTTAAAGATTTAAGCGTACATAGGGATATAGAGACATAGAAAGGGACTTTGTTTTATACTATGTAGTGATAATCATGCTACAAATAATCATTAGAATCAGGAGAGATAGAAAATAATTTATCGCACATTCAATTCACAAATTCATTTTCAATTTCATTCTAAGAAACAATTAATATTGTAAGCTATAATTGTCTTATTACTCAAGAGCGATCTGCCAGACAACCTGAATAGTTAGTAAACACAATCCAGAGTACACAAATCTAAATTTATTACACTTGTAGAATCTTATTTCTTCTCTCACATACGTCCATTACTGTGCCATGCCTGTCAATAACAAAGTATTTATAATAGTCCAACGCACCCAAACACAATAAAAACGTTTCATCCAAGCACCGCGGTTGACTAACAGCTTAATTGCCCCATTAATAGATATTGTAATTTTCTGTACCTTTGTTCTAAGCGTTTTGTCTTTTCTTAATAACAGAGAATAAATTGATTCATGAATATTTATATAAAGTCGTTGTTCAAAGGATGTTAACAATAATTTGGTTGTTCTCTTTTAATTTCTTATATCATCGGTTTATAAGAATATAAAATACTGTTTACTGGTTTAAAGAATCAAATCCGCAACCTATAAGGCCTTACATAAAAAAAAAATGAAAAAATCACTTACTCAGTGACCCAGAGTAAGTGATTTTTTTCATTTTTTTTTTGTATTTTTAAAGTCATAAATATTCATAATGCTAACAAGCTATTTGAAATTAATAAAGAAAGATAGGCAATATTTTATAGAAAATTGATGGCGATTTTTTTTTATAAAAACGTAAACATACAGGCCGCACCGAATAGCAAAATATAATTCTATGCCTCAATCTGTAGGAATTCGGTTTCGATAATCTGTTTCGGAATATTGATTTAGGATATCGAAAGCAGTAAATCCATATAAATCTATGAATCTTACATACGTAGTACGGTAGTTTTTCGTTTTATTTTTTTCTTATTCAAAATTCCGCTTGGTTGCCTGTGCATCCGAATTCCACACGGAAAACCCCACTAGAGTTTTTCAACGGAGCCTTATATATTTTTCGAAAATATTTTTCGAAACGAAATGTCTTATTATGTGGACGCCCTTACTTTTAGCTGTACCCTAATACCTAGTTGGGTAATTAGTAACTTATTTTGTTTTAAAAAATTCCAAGTTAACAAAGAATTAAAGTGAAAAGAAAATCAGTTAACGCTTTATTTCTTCTTTGATTAATTAAAAGTTTATAATTTTACTAGTGCATGTTTTTATTTTTAAAGCCTAAAGAATTATATTGAGTTGACTGAGTTTTGCCCCTATTTATACGAGTCGCAAAAAGTGTCCCAAATTCCGTCGAATAAAAGCTGTAATCTCTCG
Organism: Eupithecia centaureata; assembly: GCA_944547425.1. Classification (NCBI taxonomy): domain Eukaryota; kingdom Metazoa; phylum Arthropoda; class Insecta; order Lepidoptera; family Geometridae; genus Eupithecia; species Eupithecia centaureata. The sequence goes on from OX155696.1 coordinate 9,113,321, forward strand.
CAACGTCCGTTTCACATTCCTTTACATTCAACTTGCAAGTGTCGGATACTTCACTGCTCTTATGTTGTTTGCCATCTCACTTTCACTCGGATTCGGAAGGATTATTTGAGCAAAAGCTTTTGCGGTTGATTGTACTTTTCCGGTTCGAGGTGCCATTTTTAACGGTGAAGCGGTCGTTTTTAGTTTCGTTGTTATTAATTTAACTGTTTTGATATACCTAACTAAAAATCGACAATTCACCATTGAAGCATTGGTATTATTATTTACGGATTGATTTCGACGTTTTTGAACCAAGTTAACGTACCTACATTAAAAGTCAAAGCCGACGAAGGTTCCTAATTATCGGATTTATCTTTTAGTGAACTCCAGCCTAATGTTTTCTAATTAAGTATGTAAGTACATTGTTTTTTTAAGTTTTGTGGTAAAAATAGTAGGTACTTACTCAATCCCAAAGTAAAGGCTTTAAATTTTAAAGAGATCATAGCTCAGTTTCCTATTAAGCCCTGCTAGTTTTTACCAGATTTAAAAAAGGGGGCTCTCTAATTAATCTGTATGTTTTTTAATAGTTTTAAATCTTAATTTTCTTTCAAATTTTTACATGAACATCATAACGAATAACGAAAATAAAAAAAAATCTATAGAATCGTATTTAATTTTCACAACCAATTCTAAAAGTTGTAGGTTGTTGCTCTTACAAAGTAAAGGTTCGGCCTAACCTGCGCGACCAAAACGACTGCGAAGCGGGAGCGTCTACCGCGCGGCGGACGCTACCCATACTTCATCTACGGTGCTTTGCACACCTACGCGACCGTCGGAGTCGCGCAGGTGTGCACGTTAAGTTTCGCGTTGCGGACGCTCCCGCATCGCGTCCCGCTTCCCGCGTTACTGACGCGCAGGTTTGGCCGAACCTTAACTTCTGACATGATGTTTCATCCTGTAAAGAAAGAAAAAGCATGAAGTAAATACACAAAACTGAAAGAGACAGAAGATTAACCGTCTATGAGTAAAAGCAAGACAAAACGGCCCTTAGTGCGACATTATACGTTGCCGGTTTTGGTTACCTGATATACTCAGTTCATTAGGCTTACTACACAAACAGATACTTTTTTTACTATACATAGAAAACAACAACCTGTCCTAACCTCAACAAATATCTGCAGTTCGTACAAACATTTGTGCGGGGAAGAATCGAACAAAGCTTTTGAGTAGTAAGGTGGACCTTCGCGTACTGCGCTAGACATGTTGAAAATCTCTATACGATCAGCTATCCCTTTGTGTCTCCAGTGACGAATTTTTTTACAGATTTTCATTGAAAAGCGCGTCTTAATAGGAAATTCTGAGTTTCGTCAGAGTATTCAGGGTTAAAACTCCTTTGAAAGATTGATATTGTTATTTTCGCGTAGATTATATTTTTCTACTATTAACTAAACCTTTAGAGAACTAACAAAGAAATTCCTGAAGATGAACGTACAGATAAAAACTAACGAAGTAACTTTGTGGATATAAAACTGTGCTTATATAACGCCCGGTCCTTCAAGTTTCAAACTAATTTCCATTTCTGAGGAAAAAATATACAGTCAGTTGAGAAAATATGTATGATTGGCCTAAGCTATATTTATTTTTAATTACTTAAATAATATTTATCAGAGAAAATAATATAAGGAAATAAATATATTAGAAAGATTGACTCATCAAGGAACTCTATAACTACAATAGCTACAAATGTGAAATCTTGAATGAAGTTTCTTTTTAGGACGTAAGCACCCGTTAATAATGGACTTTAGATTATTTGTATTTTAAAGTAGTTAAAATGGGTTCAATGGGGTATTACTAAACTCCACGCGAAAGAAATCACGGACTGGTCAGCTAGGTATATAAAATAAAATAAGCACATGATTAAAAATAATTTAAATCAATGATATGTCCTAATTTATAATACTCTTAATTTTTCAAACATTTTCAATGTATTGCTAGCCAATTATGTACGTAGTATACAGATAAATTTATTGTTTTATATTTTCCATTCCTTGATTGTTATTTTCGTTTTTAATAAAGATTTATAAACTATATACATACATTTATTCAAATGAAAACTTGAGTAAATATTTTCGTAGCTGACTGTACCGAAATAACGGACTTCCTACTACAGTTATTCAAGTGGGTAAACAAAGTCGTAAAGCTAAGCTAGCTATTTCTACCAATGATTTCTATGCCTCCATAACTGACTTCAAAACGAAGGACGTTCGCATATGTATTGTTTTTTTGAAAATCCAGACTTTTCGAGTTATGACCCTTTTACTCGGAGGTACAGTTAGGACAAATTTTCTTGGCAGTTCTGAACATAGGCTCTGCGAACTTTTGCGCATGCACAGTCGCGACGAAAACTGTTCTTGCCAGATAAACGAATATACGATCAGAAAATATCTAATACAGGGAAAAGGAACTGATTTATAATAATAATGGCATTGCCATTATTATTATTCAGTGTTTGTTTTTTTTAATCTTTAAATTGTATCATATCTCAATATTTATGCTCTAACTTTGTTTTTTATTTATAAAAACGAACAAAAACACAACGAACACTTCTGTACCCAACTGTGGTCAAGACAGAGATAGCGTCACAAACACCAAACCAATGCTGACGTGTGACAGAGACAAATACCTCGTACCGAGTATTGCCGATAAAGATCGAAGTTAACAAAAGTCAAGATAAAAGAGATGTGCAATGTGCGAACTTGTGGGTGTTCTTTAATCGATTATTATTTAAATCGATTGAAATTAAGTGATAAAAAATGTTTCTATTCGATTTTAATGAGGTTTTAAATGTTCTCAAACAGTCGTTACTCAAATAGTATTTAACAGATTTCTAAAATTTAAGTAAGTAAATCATGTCTTTTAAAATAGAAAACATAGTTTTACCAAACATTTTATTTTTAATCCTTTATAAATGAGTAAATTCACTTTATTAGTAAATTTGGGTACTTAAATAATCTTCTATACCCTAAAATGAATGAGTTCAAAATGAAACTAATCGATTACGGAATTCGATCGTGTAAAGGATTGATTGTTTTTATGTAAGGTGCGTCTCTAGCCTAGACCACCGCCCCGCGCACCCTATTCATGCCACCATTTGGTTCCTAAAAAGTGTTGCTGCGCAGCCTTCCGCGCGTAGTTCAGAACTGCCAAGAAAATTTGTCCTTACTGTACATAAGGTATGATAAAAATAAATATGTTAATTTGTTTACCTACAATGTAGACGTATCGCAAGGATGAGGATTTTATATACGAAAAATCGTGCTAAGATTGTTAATATTTTCATTACTTTTTTTCCCAATTAACCAAGTTAATAATTTGTTATTAGGTATTACTCTATTTCTATTAATCTTCTTGGAATTCATTAAGTACTGAATTAAGTATTTATAGTACCTATTAGTAATACTGGGTTAAGGGAGTTTATTCACATTTCTAGTTATAATACTTATCACACACAACAAAATTATGTAAATTAACTTGAGAAGCGTTGTACATAATAATTTAGGTAAATTACTTTACAAAAAATTCATATTTTTGCAGGAAAATGTCAAGATACACTGCCATATCCTCATAAAATAAATTCTCCCACTGCGTCGTATTTTACTTCAAAAGAGGGTAGACTTTATTTTACCTACCTTCTTTTGATAAAAGTAGGCTATATTTAAATAGGTTTATATTTATATCAGGTTACTTAAAAATACACGACGATCTGTATAGAGTGCACACTACACATTCTAATTACGAAAAAAAATCAAAAGCTTGATAGACTTTTATTTCTATCTCACTTACACGTACTAAAAAAGATTGAGACAATTATACAATACTAGCGACTCGCGCCGTCTTCGCACGGTTTTATTATACGTATAAACCATTCTTTTAAATCACTCTATCTATTAAAAAACGCATCAAAATCCGTTGCGTAGTTTAAAAGATTTAAGCAAAGAGACATAGGGACATAGGGAGTAGGGACAGAGAAAGCGACTTTGTTTTAAACAATATAGTGATTCCCTGAAAATAGTCACCGTCAAATCTCTCAAAACCATGAGAAAACTAAAATAGAGTATGAAAAAAGATTCAAGTACCTACGAGTATAAAACTATTAAACTACGTTTATTGGTCCCTTTCAATCCAGTATGTGTAGAGAAGCTGAAAGGTGCCAAATGTATGAAATCATTTCTCAATATTGTGAATGTACAACCTATACTAAAGACTCTGATATCCAATTTTATCCAGATCATTTACAAGTTAGCTAAATTCTGAAAGATATTGGGCAAAAATTGTTTCTGATGACAAAAGCGTAACTTCTTTATCTTTTTATCGGATCTTTATCTGAAAAGTTTGGCAATGTTGCAAGAATGTGCGATGAAAGTGATCTGAGAATTCTCGGAAAAATTCACTGACGAAAATTGAAGTTTCTAATATAATAGAGACAACAGGGGCAATGATGATGCTCAAAATTACCAATGATTTTTACAAATAAGCACTTATTTCATTTAAAAAGCTTATCTAAAACCGTGATTCGGTTTGTCTGAAAGCCTCTTAGACCAGTGTTCACCTAAGGACAGTCGAACAGTTATCAGTGTTATCACTTATCAGCTTCATCGATTTAGCTCTGAATAAATATTATTTACTTTAGTAATAATTTGAGTCTGACTGAACTCTGAAGAACACTGAACCTAATAGTCTATTTAATATGAAAGGAACCTGTTTACCTATTTGAGTAGGTAGCTAGGTACCTTACTGAGGACTACCAGACCTTCGTTATTTTATAAAAGCTGAAAGTTTATCTGTGGCTGTCTCCAACACAGGTTAGAACTACCTCCGACTATGGAGTTTCGATTCTGGTTACTTTGGCAGGTAACAGGTAGTAAAGGTGTATAAAATATTAACCTTAAATTCCTTAAGTATAAAGTCTAAGTTTTGTATATTTTCTTCAGTATATTTTTAGAACTCACGTTATCCATTGCCGGACAATTTTGAAAGTTGCTACCCCCTGCCAGACACCCCTAAACTGTAATAAATTTCAATTTTACTTTCAATATAGTATAAAAGCTGATTTTTTTATATGTTTCTCGGAGACCTATATAACAGTCTTACCTCAAAACCAGACCATTTAAATGGTTTATACATCTTGCTAGACGCATTGACAAAGCGCCCTATCATACCCACCCGCTTGAACAGTTGCTATCTGGCGCTCCCCTACCGCGGACTCTGATTGTGTCTGGCTTCATATTTTACATATACAATACAATACAAGTTTTTTAAATACTCTGTACGATATTTGGTCGGTGCTGAAATAAATGTTTTTCAGGCAGCTAGTTTCAAACTTTAGCGGTACGAATATAAAAAGGTAGAGACAAAAAACAATATTAAAAGGTTCTTCTCTTATGCGCTTCCACACTCCTGCGCTGCCTACATTGTTTCATAAAAAAGGGCCTATAATATACTATATATATGGCACAATAGCCTACCCATATCAGACGACCGACGTAGCGCGGTGGGCGATAGTTCGCCTGCGATGCAAAAGGTTACAGGTTCGATTCCTGAAAACAAATATTTGTACGAAATGCAAATATGTTTCGGGTTTCTGGGTGTTTTATCTGTATAATAAAAGCTATCTTTCCATATAATATTAAAAAAAAATGTTGGACAATCCACACCATCCATATCCAGTATTATTTATTAATTAGATCGTTGTACTCAACAATTAATTAACTAATTCAACGTTATTTTTTAGGTTAAAAAAGATAAAAATACACTGTTTTACACATAATTTTCTCGAGATCTCAGGAATCCTACTCTTTGCGCTCTAAATAAGTCTTATGTTTAGATTTAAAGGTTATTCTTATTATTTAGTTTCTCTAAGCTTCTCATAAATAACCAGTTTAATTATTCCGCTTTAAACTCGAAGTTTTCGATAAAAAAAGTTCTCGAGAAGGTTGACGAGATTTGTTTTAAGTTTTTTTTCCTTTGTTATTTTTAATTTAATATTTATTTGCTCCGTAAAGTTATTACAAAATAATTTAGCTTTGTGATAGATCGTCAAAAACAATTATTCTATTTGGCCATATGTTTAATGAATAAGTGTGTTACTTTAAGTTTTGAGGTTGGCCTGAATTTTAATTTTTAAGGGCTGTGAATTTGATTGCATTTGTTAATAAAAAGTTAGGCTCAAACCCGCTACTTATAACGCGATACCTATTCCTATTCTATTCTCATAAATAGCTGCAACGCGCACTCCCCACAAAAGATAAAATAGAATTGTTTCATACTGCTCTGCTAATTCCAGTTAGGTTTAATCTAGTTCTGCCATTCTTAAAAGTTTAAATAGACTTCTAATACAATTTGTACTTGTAATTTTATATTCTTTTGTCTTGTCCAACTCATTGTTATCAGATAAAAAGATTTTGAATTGTTTTGAAATAATTAATGAAGACCTAGACGAAAGACCTTGTAGAGATCGTAAGGAGGATAAAAGTGGCTTAGGACTGATATTTGGGGCGTCGTATGAATTGAACTTTGTCCAGCAGTGGACATTTCTGGGCTGATATGTGAAAGACTGCTGGTAGATGCTGGATGCGGCAAGCTGAAGACAGGGCGCTATGGCACTCATAAGGGCCTACATCCAGCTGTGGACTAATATAGGCTGATGATGATGATGGGAAAATCAAAAGAGAAAGTCCTTTATTTCCTTTAAACCTTACACGACTCTATGACACGTCTGAAATTCAAATTATGATGACGATGATGATTACTTTAAGGGTGTAAGGATAAACTAAAAAAGGAATTTTGAAGATTTACATCCTAAGGGTCCAAAAAGAGGTTGAATCTGAAAAGTGCACTGTATTTCAGGTTATTCGAAAATCATCAAAATTGTACATGCACGTTCCTCATACAAAATAATGAAACACATGTTATACACTGTTTTCTAAATTTTTTCTGAAAATGCTGCATTAATTGAAGGTTGAAATATCGAATTCTGCGTGAACGAATTCGGGGTCCTGCATGCAAAGCCTGCATATAAAGAATACAATCAAATATAATACATTTTTACATGGATCAATTGAGCTACCTTTAGACTGTTTGCAACCGTCTGCAGTTAGCTCAATGGTTTCAATTGTAAATACTAGTTGTAATTTTTCTATTCCTTGCTTGTAATTTTCGTTGTTAATAAAGATAATACATTTCTTTTTTAAATAAATATATTGTCAATTAAAACAAGTAAGAATGTGATCTACAATGTCTAACTTAAAGGGTATATATATAGTTTACTAAAGCGTAACATACATAAACTTCTAAGCGTTTTTTGCTTTTCACAACCATACATAACACACAGGATCTAATGAATCACAACCTAACGTCTACTCTAATAGGGTCTATTATACTCTAACGATGACACTTGAGAAAATATATCTATTTAGATCTATATCTACAGTGTGACTATGTATTTATAACTAATACCTGCACATTTATAACTAATGTAACTATTTATTTATATCTAATATATCTACATATTTACACAGATGATTAAATTAACCCCTTCGTTTCTTTTTTACAATTCCACTAGTCTTAAAGGAGGCTTCACACCGAACTCGCTAATCTCGCCGACACAGCCCGGGCGGGTTGTTACCGCCGGTATTATTTTAGTCGGCGACATTACTTCCCATTATTATCATAGATTTATTAGTTAAAAAACTTACAAGATTAAACCACTAAGTCTATATAGGGCTTTAAAATGTCAATGTCAATGTAAAATGTCAATGAATAAAACCCCGGGCGCTACTGCAATGGAGCATTAAATGCTGTCTGAGTATTTTAATTTTTGTATGTACGTTGTTCATACCTCCCCTGCGTTGTATTTTTGAAACGCGAATAAATGTATTCCTTCTGTTATAAATTATTGGCTGACAAAAATATTAGAAAAAGTCAAGTAGTTATATTAGGTATATCAAGATCTAGCGTCGCTTCAAAAAAGCTACCTTGATCAATAAGCAGCCATCAAACAAATGTAAACAAGGAGGCTGAAATGTTACTGGACTGTGTCGGCAGGATTTGTCGGCGGGCTGGCAGCTTGGTGTATAATATCCATTAACATACATTACATTGAATCCATTTGAATATATATTATGCACATACCATATACAAATTGCTAATTAATTTACAGTTGACATGAAGTAGGTACGTACTACGTACGTACGTATTCTACCATGTACATTCGTACATGTAAATACTCTTTGGTAAACGCTGCTGTATAATCAAGATCGAGCTTCGCTTCAGGAAAGCTCGCTTGAATAAGCAGGTATTAAACAAATGTAAATAAGGAGGCAACTTGAACTTTACTTCAACTTCTTATGTCATGGCTTGCTGCATCTGTGTTGCCACAATTCTGCCAGTGTCCATGTTAAAAGATTAATTTACTTTAGAAGAGACAAAAAATACATATCTTTTAGTAAAGACAAAACATTAAACGAAATTTTCATGTATAATAAATAAAATATTTTTCGCTAGTTATTTTAAAGGAGTTTTGTTAAAATCATGATATTCCCATAGAGAAAAATACATAAAACACAAAACCTAAAACTAACGAAAATTGCGTTTGCCTTAAAGAAAGAAGTTGAAGTTGATTATGATGTTCGAATTTTGAAATATCCGACGAATTTAACGACACTGACTTTAACTTGATACACTTCCGATAAAACTGCGTTCATTTTGACACTTATAGTTTCACATTCGTTGTTCAATAACGAACTTTACCCACTTGCCTTAAAGCTCACGTCCCAAATACAACTTCTTCAGGTTTAGACGAAGACGCCTGCGCTCTGAGTAAATCGGCTGATGTTGATTTGATGCAGTTGTTCATGTGTATATCTGAGATACAAAGATTAATGCATTAAACATTACTATACAAAATAAGTCATTATGAAACTGTACTACGCAATCAAGATTGTCTGAAAGAGATAGATAAAAATACTTCATTGTAAGTCCTACATATACACTATACTCCAAAATAATTAAGAAAAAATAATCTGCGTGGATTAGTAGATACTACTGCCATATATATACATTTTGTGGTAATTTAATATTTAGAATTAATTGTTAAGGGTTAAAATCTCTAAGAGCAATCTAAGAACTATATGGGCGCATTATTTCCCTATTATATTATAGGAAATTAAGTTTTAAATAGATACATTTAGTAGTCGCTACTACTTTTTACTCACTACTTTTTTTCTTTAAATATTTAATTAAAGTAAATTAAACGGTAGAAAGTCACTAAAATTGTCCTTCTTCATTTCAATAAGTATAATTAATCTTCAATTATTGGTTTTTTATTTTCAATTAATTAATTAATTTTCATTTAAGTAATTAATACCTGAGGAAGCGTTGCTATGGTGATGATCACGCCGCGGCCGCTGCCAGCAGTACCGGCGGGCCATGTCGCCGCAGAGCGTCCTGGGGAGATTGAGCCTTTTGAGAATGGAAATAGGGTTGGTTATTGATTAATTAAGTTTTTTTCACGTTGATTTTTTAAAATCAATAAATGGCTTGTTATAAGCAAAGTTATATTATTTAATAATATACTATCTAAAGAGATACTTTTTTTATATCGATAAGACAGCTTCTATTTCAGTCAAAGAAATTTTATTGCTATTCAACGTGGCAATGCTGCCAGCATTCTGGGTTCTCTGCCTTCTGGTGTCGGCTTAGATTTTTAAGAGTTTTTTAAAATTGTATATACCTACTATTCACTCTGTATTTCTTATTCGAAAAATAAATAAATAAAAAAAAACAAATTTGATCAAGATCTTTAATAAAACTACTGATTATAAATCTACTACTGATTTATAAATCAGTACTAGTTTTTTAACATTTTGATAATTTTTTAACGAAACCACTGGATTCTCTCAGAAAAAACAGGCAACTCACAAAAAAATAAGACCAGTCGAATTAAGAACTTCCTCGTTTTTTTGAAGTCGTTGGAAAGAACAATAGTACCTACTTATAAAACCTTTGAAAACCATATTTAGTAAGAACTAAGTAGGCATTTCGAAAAGCATATAAACCTACACAAAAGTTTTATTCCATGAAGTAAATCTGAAATAACTCGTAAATCGACAAAGTAAATGTTTATTGGCAGGTTTATATCTCTATTAGCTGTGCCCCGTTGATTCAGACGTGATGGGTAAAACTAAACGAATTTATTGACGCAATCTAAAGAAAATCCCTTCAAAACACGTCTATGTAGGCACTCAAACACAATCTGAACGTTGTTTGATTTAACTTTTAACTGGTTCCTTCCAAGTATTCTGCTTATTTATTTACTTTACAAACTAATTAAAGTTACTGAAAGGAATGAAAGGCATTTATTTATCACAAACAATAATTATCGTTATTTACTTAGTTATCGCGGGTAGACTCGATCTGAAACTCATCAGTGGATTCATTCAAAGTTAAATTAGGGTATTCCTCGAGGTAAACTAGCGCTAATGCTGAATCATCGCAGAATATAAGATCATGTTTGATTCCGGAACCTTAGACATTCAAATAAGATGTTGATGGTTGCGTGGTGGAAAATACCCGCTGGAACGGCAATGATTAAATTCACGTTATAAAGTAGATAACAGGTACAAGGTAAAGTCAAAATTTGAATTGGCGTCACTGTAAGCCTATGTAGCACCATAGGAAAGGAAACAACTTAAAAACGCTCGGATGATATGCTTTCGAATTTTGAAGTTGCTGATGAAATAATTTTGTTCAAAACTTCAATGGACCGGCAAAATACGACGTTGGAATTGGGTTTTCGGCGCCCAACTAACATTTTGGTGTCAGTTACAGGTATTATTATTACTTTTAACTGTTTAACGGAGTAATAATGATCTCAGTTGTAACTATAAACTATATAAGGTAGTTAAAATATAAATTGGGCTCGAAAAGTGTTAGTAGTGTTATACTGAACGACGTTAAACAACTTTTAGAGTTACAATAGTGCTAACTGCAACAAGTATACTTAAGATGTTATAGGTTTAACCTTTTTGTAACACCCAAATCTATACAACGGTGCTTGCTGACTCTCGTTAACCCTTATTGTTGTTTAGTTTGTGTGCAGGCATTACTTTTAAAACAGAGTTTGTCAAGAGTATAAGATTAAAAGTTCTCAGCAATTCATTTATGCAGTTCATTTTATGCTTAGCCGGTAGTATTGTCTTGGCTATAGTAATTGTAGTTACTTAAGACTATTAATACACTGTAAAGAGTACTAAAGACTGACAACATTCTTGACTAAAGATGTTGTATCTCGAAATGCGTAATAAAATACTCAAACAAAACATAAAGCTTTAATAATAGTTCGCCATTGTTTTGGTCAATTAACCTATATATATTATATAGGTTATTCAATATTTGACAACAAAATACTTGATTATTTATGTAACTTCTGTCATTCTACTGAAACTACTTAACTTAACATGCTACTGGCTAATAAGGAAAGAAATAAAAGAATGAAAATTTGAAATTTCTTTATTATTCTTCATAAGTTTTATTTAAAATCTTTATTAAATCCAGGGCGCGTTAAAATTGAGATGGGAAACATGGTATACATTTACAGTAAAATCACCACGGCAGATTATTTTCAATTCACAATGAAAATTTTAACTCTTTAGTATTTGTATATTCTCCTCTGACAATTCTTTCACGCCATTCACTGATAGTCACATTATTTTATTAAGTAACAAAGTTCATAGACTTTCCGTCGTTAGATATAAAATACCTTTTATGCTTGAGATTATTATAGATAACTTCTACGTAGTTAAGTGTCAGACAACTCTTTTTAATAGGTCTTGTAAGATGTTAAGAGATATTACATTCTTAACTGAAGTATTTCTATAACCTATAGTGTTAACCAACTCATCTACAAGACAGTTATACCGGTTAAGGTATTAGCTGAGAATGAATAAACACTCTTGTGCAGGTACTTTACACCCTTATACCACTGCTCTACAGGCTTTATAACACCTTTACCTGCAAAATCGTGGGCTTCTTTCGTGGTTATATGTGAGTTAGAGCATGCTCTAACTCCATTGTTACAGGTATTTTTAACACTAAGATACTCGATTGGAACCGTTATAAGTATAATATACAGGTTATTTTAACGCCAACGTGCTATTTGGGCGGAAAAGTAACATCTGAAATTTAACGATGATGAAGTTGTGTGTCCTTCTTGTATAATGCCAGTGTGTCTTGGGGACGCTTCCGGCTGGTATTGATATGGATAATTTGAGCTAGGTACCACTAGACTGTTTGCAACCAGCTGAAGTTAGTTAATTTATTTATACTAGTTTTAATTTGTTACGATAGATAGATAATTTAATAAAAACAATTTCGGTGGTTTATTATGTCCTATGTTAGGTTAGGTTACGAGTTGTTAGGTTGGTTTCTATTCCATGTTTGGAATTTTTGTTGTTAAAAAACTTTTAAAAACTACATAACGGATAGAGCTGAATTTTTAGTTCGTATATATACGTAGTTCTAGACAACAAATAGCACATAAACTGCCGCTACGGGCAGAGGGTGTATGTATATGGAACTTTACCTGCAGCAAGAATCCAGCGTCTTCCTAAAAGCGGCTCTGAAGTCTCTATTGAAGTAGGCATAGATGAGAGAATTCAGCGCAGAGTTGAAGTACCCCACCCAGAAGACGGCTGCGACCACGGGAGGAGAGTGTATACGGATCTTTACCTGCAGCAAGAATCCAGCGTCTTCCTAAAAGCGGCTCTGAAGTCTCTATTGAAGTAGGCATAGATGAGGGGGTTCAGCTCAGAGTTGAAGTACCCCACCCAGAAGACGGCTGCGACCACGGGCTGAGAGTGTATAAGGATCTTTACCTGCAGCAAGAATCCAGCGTCTTCCTAAAAGCGGCTCTGAAGTCTCTATTGAAGTAAGCATAGATGAGAGGGTTCAGCGCAGAGTTGAAGTACCCCACCCAGAAGACGGCTGCAACCACGGGAGGAGAGTGAATACGGATCTTTACCTGCAGCAAGAATCCAGCGTCTTCCTAAAAGCGGCTCTGAAGTCTCTATTGAAGTAGGCATAGATGAGGGGGTTCAGCGCAGAGTTGAAGTATCCCACCCAGAAGACGGCTGCGACCACGGGAGGCGGGGAGGGACAGACGCGGTCTCCGCAGAGGGCTGTTATTATGTACCTGTTGAAATATGCTTACTTTAGGAACAAAACTGGACAAACTACACATCATCATCATTATCATGAGCCCATATTAGTCCACTGCTGGACATAGGCCTCCCCTAATGAACGCCATAGCGCCCTGTCTTCAGCTTGACGCATCCAGCATCTGCCAGCAGTCTTTCGCAGATCGTCATCCCACCTAGCCGGAGGGCGTCCTACACTACGTTTACCAAATCGCGGTCTCCACTCAAGAACACGTTTACCCCAACGACAATCTACTCAAAATCATCTAACCCTAAGCTAAGCAGAGGCTAAGAGAAGAGGTGTGACTGATATACTTAATACAATACGATAGATATTTTTATCCTACTTATATTATAAACGCGAAAGTTTGTAAATATGGATGGATGAATGGATTTTTGTTACTCTTTTACGTAAAAACTACTGGACAAATATAGATTAAATTTGGCGCAGAGATAGATTATAGTCTGGAAAAACACATAGGCTATTTTTTATCCCAGAATTCCCACGGGAACGGGAATTAGCGTGGGTGAAACTGAAAGTGAAACATATAAAACACCCAGAACCCCAGAACTAATACTTTTAGATCGTACAAAAATTAAAATTTGTTCCAAAGAATCCATCCCGCAACCTTCTGCGTTGCAGGTGGACCTTCACCCACCACGCCTTATCGGTCTTAGAAGAGAAGCTTACCATAAGAAGAACGGCAGCCAACAGGCCAAGAAAGCTGACATGATGATGCCGAGAGTCCGAGCCGCTTTCCTCTCTCGCTTCATCTTGTTGCTGGCCATAGGCTGCATCTGTTATCAGAGGGAAATTAATAAATATCTATTCTTGACATAAACACACAATCCACTATGACAGACTGCTACCACAACGGAAGTAATAGGGAACGATGGCGACGCATTGCTCAAACTTATAGCTGGAAGGCTGGACACAGACTGCGCTTTCATGAAGCACTGGACGCGCACACATGGCGTCAAGCGTTTTTAAAAATTAAGTTAAGATGTTTCTTTTTATATAATATATTATGGCTGAAATATGTACTTATCTATTAAGCTGAAATAAACTAATTGAATTGAATTGCACGAGCAGCCGTTCATCAGGACCCGCCATAACCACGACCACTCTGCCAAGAGTGCACAACTAAGAAGAAGACGAATTCTTGATAAATTCACATTGAAATTTCATTGAAAAGATCAAGTATAAATTTTGAAAATGTGAATACAGTTTGCAGCAATATAATAGTAAGTTTTTGGTGTTTTAAATTAAAATATGTATTATCACAGATTATAACATGTACCTAGCTTCTACGAAATCGCTCTTTGGCCAATTTTGAAATAATAATATATCGATAAACTATATAGACATGTGTCAGTGACCGCCACCAAGTATTTATATTCTCTTTGACCGCCACCAGATTTTTTTTTTTTGTGTGATCCACAGGTGATCGGAATGCTGGCTTCTATTTCGGTTAATTAGCATTGCCATTGATCGTGGCAATGCTGCCAGCATTCTAGGCACTTTGCCTTCTGGCTTAAATTTTTAAGGGTTTGTTATATTTGTAAATACTAGCTAGTCGTGTTATTATTATTTCAATGTCTAAAAAATAAATTAATGGTAGTTACCTGTATGCTTTGTCGCTCTCTCATCACCTGTCCCATTGAGATGCCGTTGATTTGCAGGTGTTTGTCCAAAAGAAGTGCTGCTACCTTACTCCTGAGGAATAGAAGACACTTTAGAGATGGAACTTTATGTTTTCCAGGCGGGAACTTAATTTGATATATTAAAATGATTTTTTTTCGATTCCAGTTTTTTCTCTTAGGGGATTTCCTTTAGGTGATTTCTAAAGTTCCAGCTTATCCTAATATTCAATTCCAGTTTTTTTTCTAAAGGGATTTCTTTTAGGTGATTTCTAAAGTTTATAAATTACGCACTACTAATATTATAAACGCAAAATTTTGTAGGTATTGATGGATGTTTGTTACTCTTTCACGAAAAAGCTACTGATTGGATATTGATGAAATTTAGCACAGAAATAGATTATAGTCTGGAATAACACATAGGCTACATTATGTCCCGGAATTCCCACGGGAACGGGAATTACGCGGGTGAAACGGCGAGGCACTGGTAGTATTTATATATTTATTTTATACATTCTTATCTAGTGAAATAAAAAAGATGACAATTATATTGCTGCCAAATGAGTGCTATAACGCTCATGTGTTATAGTTTTTTAAACAAGTTGTTTGGATGTTTGTTACTTCTTCAAGCCAAATCTACTGATCAAGTCATTGCAAACGTCTAATGGGCGCTCCACATTCACACGAGACGTTCACACAAGAATCTCCGGAGAATCTCAGCGAGAACTGTAGCGCGAACTTCTTTGGGTACACACTCTCACAAACTTCTCAAATAGTTCTCGCTACAGTTCTCGCGCTCAATGACGATGACCCGCGCTACTAAGAAACATGCGAGTGTGGAGTCAATACACGTTCTCGCCTGTTCTCACGTTCTCGCGCTCCTTTGTCTCGCGCCAAAAAACCGACAAAAAGTGGAGAACAGCCCGAGAACAAGGCGAGAACGTGAGACGAATACGCGAATCGCTTCCACATTCACGCTTCTCGCCTGTTTCACGCGTTCTCGCGAAGTTCTTGTGTGAATGTGGAGCGCCTATAAAAAACAAAAAACTTTCCAATATCCTAGCATATCTATGGAGAATTCATGTTTACTATTTAAATCCTTGTTTTGTAATCATGGTGGTTCCCACGATACAGGCCTAGCCTAGTGTGGGAATCGTTGTCACTCGAGTCAAAAAATCCTACCTACTTACTCAGTAAAAATTGTATTACCCACTAAGATCGCACATGTGTTAACCGTAATTTAATTGTTTAAGTAGTAAATAAACAATTTTTCATTTTTTCCTTTTCGCCATCATTTTTGTTTTACAGAAAAAAAAATGCGCTTTATTGGAGTAATTCGACAATATTTAATAATTAAAATAGGTATTATGGTTTATGTCATTAATTTATAGTTTTGTTAAAATCAAACTCTAAAAATAACAGGTAAATTTGTTGTTCATCTTATTGCTTTGTTAAAAATTATAAAAAATATCGAGTCATATTATTTTATCTCATTACTTTGTTAAAAATAAAGATATCCATTGGCTTACGTCAATGCTTATAATGTCTATCCTGTTTTCCAGTAAAATTGAATTATTATGAACCAATAATGAGGATTCCAAAAATAAATGTCTTATCTGCGAATACTTTCCTAAAATAAGAAGAGTGCTTCTTGTTTCATATCTTTAACTTTGGTTTCGCTTATAAATATACTAGCAACCCGCCCCGGCTTCGCACGGTTTTATTATGCGTATAAACCTTCCTCTTGAATCACTCTATCTATAAAAAAAACGCTTCAAAATCCGTTGCGTAGTTTTAAAGATTTAATCAGTCAAAGGGACATAGGGATATAGGGACATGTAGTGATATTGTTGCAATTAAAATTTCGTGGATATTAGAACAAAATAACTTATCATCATCAACATAATATGGTAGTCTACTGCTGGACAGAGGCATTCCCTAATGAGCGCCATAGCGCCCTGTCTTTACCTTGCCGCATCCAGCATATTATTCTGCCAGCAGTCTTTCGCAGATCGTCATCCCACCCAGCCGGAGGGAGTTCTACAGCTATGCTTTCGTTTGCCGAGTTGCGGTCTTCACTCAAGATCACTCCAGCGGTTGTCCGTTCTTCGTGATATATGGCAGGCCTACCGCCACTTCAAATTGCTAATTCTTTGAGCTATTTTCCATAACCATGGTTCATTTTATACTCTGCGTATAATATAACTATTGGATATTTATCGCGTTAATTTACCTTTTTCCCAACGTGTGAACGTCAGAATAAAAGGTAAATATCCCAGTAGTGTAAAGGTCTGATTTCAAATGATAATGATGAAAATTTAAACACCTACATAAATAATCACTACATAGTATAAAAAAAGTCGCTTTCTCTGTCCCTATGTCATTATGTCCCTTTGAACGCTTAAATCTTTAAAACTACGCAACGGATTTTGATGCGGTTTTTACGTATAATAAAACCGTGCGAAGCCGGGGCGGGTCGCTAGTAGTTTATATATCTTACTCATGTTCATTTTAAATAGACTTAGTTCTAGCCCCGGAATAACATAATAAAATAAGATACTTTCTACATATCTCATAAATCAGTTAATATGGTATATAAATAGCCTTGAAAAGTTGAAACGTTTCAATCCGTAAGCCGCCGTGGGCATATACTAGTGGGTGAAGTGTACACTATTCTTTTAGTTTACATTTCTTGTTTAATTTATCTTAAAAAATGTTGTACTTATTAGAAAGTACCAAGGAGTGACAGCTAAAATGTAGATAGGTAAATGTATTTGGTATCTCACAAAGCAAGCATCAAACTGTCAGTTCCACGCTCATTTCACTACAGACAGGCGTTGAACGTTGTTCTGTGAAAGCATCTTTGAAATCCTCTTTTAAATGAACATTATTTTGGATGTTTTTTTCTGTAAGTAGGTACTCTCATTAATATTATCAATAAAAAGCCTAATTTTTAGATATTTTTTATCTTTTTTTCTTATGGTATTTGTGTTGTCGTTGCTTCGAGATTGTATTATTCAAAACATAAGGAATATCTAACGATTTGGAATCATCTGTAATGGTATGATGTCCTTGTGTAAAAATACATTTAGATAAAAATAAACAATAAAACTTATTATATTTTTGAAACTACTGTAGGTATGGATCAGGCAAAGAAATTACATTATAATTAAATTTATTATATTAGCTACATTTAACCTGGTAATGCAGCCAGTGTCTTGGGGACGCTTCCGACTGGTATTGACATGGATCAATTGAGCTACCTTTAGACTGTATGCAACCGTGTGCAGTTAGCTCAATGGTGAATACTAGCTGTAATTTTTCTATTCCTTGCTTGTAATTTTCGTTGTTAATAAAGATATAAGTACCTGCATTATAATATAATTAAATGCATTTAGACCTGGAAAAACATATCGAACAAAATGGGTTATGTTATTGTTGTACTTAATTAAGTACAAGTTTAAATCCCTTCTTTCTCGATTAATACAACACTATAAGTAGAGTTTTGTCACATCCCTATTTTATGTAGTAGATACTTCTCTCAATAAATCAAGTGACTTATATTCAGTTTATTTAGCTTTTATTTAAATAAATTCATCATTTACCCACAAAACCGTGTGCAAAATCGCGGATAAGACATACCTATAGAAGCTATGGTTCCTAATTTGAATTATAGGGAATCGCTTGTACCGCGCGGCATAAGTTTTAGGTCGGCCATTTTGTTTCGCCGCTCGACTCAAGACACTTCACTTAAATTTTAAGGTTCTATTTAAAAGGTTAATGTAACTTTTATAAGAAACGTTGGACATTTTAATGCTCCAGGCACTTTTGTGGTCCCAGGGTGGCACTCAACGTGCGTTCGCGAAAACTAAGTTTATAAAGAATTTTAAAGTAAAGATGAGTTTATTTTGTACTTTATCCGTATGTAATTTAAAAACGGAACATATAGAAATCATGAAATTAAAATAAATTAAAACCACCTACGGGATATTTACCTGACATGATTATAACTTTTTATAGGTAGGTACAAATAAATAAAAACCGGACGTTTTTGTACTACTATACCTACCTAATTCAAAGAAGCTGTTCTCATATTATAACCTACGAATAACATTCACAACTATCTAGGTATTGATCCTTCACATTGAAATATGTTCCTAAAAATGTTTATCAGCTAAGTTTAAGTTTGAATTCAAACTTCGAACAACAAATACCTTGTTCCATTTTCATTCCATTTTTAAATTATAATTCAAAGAAACCGTTCACCTACCCTACAAATAACCTCCACATGTCACTTCTAGTTCGTGCGACTGACAGGTGAGCTAGGTAAAGACCTAACTTTTGAGTGAGCTAGATCTTATTGCTTTATACCTAGGTAAAGTGCTTCAAGTCTATGCTAGCATAAAGTCATAATTTAATAATTCAAGTCATGTATTTATAAAATTTTACAGTCAATTGTGTTAGTTGGCTGATAACTTAAAATTAATTTATTAGTTAGGTCTTTCTTGTTGTTCGTTGTTTTCTTTTTTTTGTTTGAAATTTAGGGTGTTTTTAGAATTCACATACTTACAGCCATTGACTGCTTAGAAGGGTTTTTAAACTCTAGTATAGATAATTTTAAACATATTTGTCGACAAAGGATGACTCAACCAAAGAAATATTAGAGTTAAAAAATATAGATCTCCTACTAATTTATAAACGTGAAAGTTTTTAAGTATGGAAGGACGTTTGTTACTCTTTCACGAAAAAACTACTGAACGAATATGGATGAAATTTGGCATAGAGCCGCTGCTAGTAAGATTTAAAGTTTTGTAAGGACTTAAGGGGCCAGCGGATGATGAACTCTCCATACAAACGGAATGCCAAAATGATTTGTAAGTAGAGCATATTTCCACAAAATTTTGGTGTATTTTGTATTTGAATAGTATTATGCTCCTAAGTAGTTTTTTTGTCAAAAAAATTAAATTAAACTACAATAAAATTACTTTACGACATAGCTTTATTGTCTAGTTACAAATTTGTCCGAAATTAAGGTATTATTAAAGTTTTCAGTCATTATTTTTGGTATTACGGAACACCAGAACGGCTCGAATTATAGTTTTGTGCAGCCATCGCCGGCCCCTTAACGATTTAAATATTAGTTTCAAAAACTATAATTCTTATTTTTACTTAGACATTAAAATGATAAACAATATGTTGCTTATTCAAATTACCTAAAGGTACTCTCTCCACTTGCCATTCAACAAACTTTAATCCATTTTTCTTTAGAGACATTGTCGTAAATTAAAAAAAATAATTCAACCAGACTGAAAGGTTATGCTTTTAGTTTGATTTAATTGTCACTTGTTACGCCCCCCGGCTTCACCCTGGCGTGAAAGTTCGTAAAAGTTTTTTCCTATGTTTTATTCCAGGCTTATTCAAAATTTCAGCCCGATCCGTTGAGTGGTTTTGGCCTGAAAAGGTAACAAACAACCATCCATGTATCAATCCATCCACCCATCCATTCAATCATCCTTCCAAACTTTCGCATCATCACATCATTACCTACAGTACAAAACAAAGTCGCTTCCCGCTGTCTGTCTGTCTGTCTGAATTGGATTGTTAAAACTGATGCTGATGGATTTTGATGCGGTTTTTTCGAATAGATTGATTCAATAGAAAGATTTAAAATGTATAATATGTATACCTGTGCGAAGCCGGGAAAGGTCGCTTGCTTGTATTATTAGTATGACAAAGTGACATAGTGACTCTGCATTTGTTCAAGTGACACATCACTTTATTCCTCTGCGGAAGTCCCCTGTCATCTATTTAGTTCTAGGGTAAAATAACAGCGTTCTTTCGTTTTTGGAAAACGCCTCATTCTCAAGTGCACTGCAATTTTCTGCCTGTCCATTTAGATTAGCTCGCTGGCAGCACGATTCTTATATGTCATTCTACAGCTTGGCAAAAAAGTCTTGAAACGGAACTAATTTTTTTGTTTAATGGCAACATTCTTAAAACAATGACGTTTGATGTAAAATTGTAAACAAAGATTACGAATTCTCGGATTTTTTACTTGGATCGGTCAAGCGGTGGTGATAAAGTGATGAAAAGTGAAAAACAATGAATAAAACAGTTAGAAGTGCTGCCAGGGAGGTTATTTATAAGGTATACAGGCGATGTCTGGCAGAATTTGAGGCCAGAACTATTCATTCAGATCTCAACAATGTTTTTCAAAGAACCGCTGATAAGACAGGTTTGTGAGAGTTTGTTTTGTAATTTTAAGTTGAATCAAAGGTAACTTGATGGTCCTAAAGCAGGATTAAATTAAAGTTCCACGGAACAAGTGAAATATTCAACAATTAACATCGGGCAGTTAGGTTATGTTTAAGTTTGTTCTGCGTACTCTGCTATAGCGCGGGGCGCGGGCATAGAATTTGATACTTGAGCTAGACTAGCTAATATGTAAATCTATTTCTACATAATTTAAATGTTGTGATAATTTTTTGTAATAAAGTTACTATAGCGTTTGTATTTAAAATGGTCTAGAAATTAAGTGCCTAAATAATAAACTGAAAAAGGTAAGATAAAGGTATCATAAAAAGTTTCTTCTTTATAGGAAGCAGCTGAGCGTGCTAAAACGGAACGGTTCCAAGCTATTACGGAGGAGGATTGGAAGAATTCGTGCCAGCACGTAATAAAAATAGAAAAGGAATACTGTGAGAGAGAACTTACAATGTATTAAATTTTAATTTACTTTATATTTTTTTCTTTATATACTTACATAACGAGAACCTTGCTCAATTAAACAATATTTACTGATACTAGTATACTATGTGTGGATGTAAATGTACGTATAACAGAAATATACACCTAAGTATCAAGACTAGCTTGGTGCGCTATAGGTGTTGCCATAAGGACCTACAGTGGCGCCCCCATTATTTTCTACTCTTTTTTGCCAAGCTATATACGCTTTCAGATTGCCTGAGAGGTTTATTTTTCTTAAATTTTAGACCTGTTCAAAGGTTAAATTTTTATAAAAAAGTATATTTTTCTACAATATTATAAAACCCCATATTATTGTAATTTCTTGGGATGATTTGTCATTATGGTTTCAAAATCATTAAGTATAAGTTCAGACTTTCATTTAAAACCTATCAATTCATTTTTATATTGTGATCTTTCGTTAAAAGTACGTTTTATGAATTAACTAGATGCTACCCGCGGCTTCGTCCGCGAACCAGATTTTTTTTTCGTACAAATTTCAGATATTTATTGCAAGGACCCCTAGGGGTCATTATGTAAAAAACACTTTTCACTTCATAGTTTATTGATACCAAGTTTATCTAACCAAGGAATAATTTTTTTCCATACAAACTTTGCCACCATATTTTACCACCCTCTAGGGGTTAAAATTTCCAAATTTTAATAGCCTCGCTTAATGAAGAAGTAATAATAAAGCAGGAAAAAACAACGATCATTTATTAATATGTAATAACGATATTATTAACTTCTTGAAAAAAAAGCGATCCATTGCACTAATGTTATGTGAATAGTGAATATGCACGTAAGAAAAAAAAGGGAATCGTTCCCCCTTGAATGCAAAGCACCGCGGCCGCGCGGGTAAGCTCCTAACGGGCCTGTCAGACAGCATTGACATTGACAGCTAGCTATAATATAAAATCACTTTTGCTAATGTTCTGTTCTTTTATTTTACTTTTTTTGATCGGTGTAGTTTCTTTTATGTATGCTCAGAAAGGTTTATAACACTCTAACTTTGAGTTAAAAAGGGCATTTGAATGGAATATTAGAAGAGTTGTGTGGAATGACGCAGAGCCATCAAACAAAAACCAATCAACCAACTACGAAAATGACCAAGACTTTGAAGTTATCTTTGTATTAAAACCCATTCGATTATTTAAGTTAACACCGATAGATTAGAGTAACAACCGGAAAAACCTCAGTTTCAGGAGAGCTAAAATAAACTCCCAGATTTGATAAATTGCGTTTATCAAAGTTTTATATTAAATTAATAAGTTCTCCGATATATCGAGAACTTATTGGGAAACGCTATTACGAAACTTATTGGGAACGCTGTATATTTACCGAAATATTTCTACAGGCTTTTATATTCTGAGAGGCTGATACAAAATAAATATTTTGGAACGATCAACTTGCGCACATTAATAATCTAAGTTATTTCGAATAACAATAATTTATTTTTTTCTATTTTTGTATGAATTAAAAAGATACAGTATTCAGACACCACCGTTCATGAAAAATGATTTTACTTGTGTTAAGATTTAATTTTGGTGGTTTATAAGACCGTCGAAATGGCCAAATTAAATATTTAAGAGAATTTTCCTTCCTCATCTTTCATATTAAATGGAAAGCCAAATATACACAGAGTTTTATACAAAGTTATGCACAATCACGCCTAAAACGAATCCATTGAATAATGTACGTTTTAATCCCGGGAATGATGCTAACTCGCAAATGATGTTGGAAAAACCTCAAAAAACTCATAACTGAAAGTTTTTTGCGTCCATTAACCATAAAGGGTTCTTGGATATTTCAGAAATTCCTATTGCGTACTCAAGGTAGGTAGAAATAAGTTTGCATATTACTTTAAGCTAAAGAAAATTAAAAAATTTTTTTACTAAAAAGTTTAGTGATTTTAAAATTGAATTTTATTCTTGGAACTTTACAACTTCGTTAAGTACTTATTTTTACTGCGAAGGATCTTTTTTATGAGTGTTTCTTTGTGATTCATATTTCGTACCAGATTATCTTTTTTACGTCGAATCTTCCAAACGGCAATATCGATTTTCATAAATGTGGGATCAAAGAACTTGTCTTAAAATATGATACATAAGGCCTTTGCCCTATTATTTGTGAAAAAAGTGAAAAGTGGGGGATTGAGTCAGGCAGGTATCTTGCAATTAGGTGAGTACTTTTATTATCATCAGACTATTTTTTAGCTTGGGGATTGTAGACTGTCCGGAATTATTTAAATACCTATATATATTTAAATTTAAAGAAAATGATATACAACCACGCAAAATGTACGTACAACCTAATAATAATTTTATAAATGTGAAATGTTTTATGGATGTACGAATGTAAGGATGTTTATTCTTCTTTCACGCAAAAATTATCGATTAGGGCTGAAATTTGGAAAAGACATACATAGTTCTATACAGGGTGTAATCGTTAAGTGTGCACAGGCGATTGTTCCGTAACTATTGCAGATATCAAAAACTTTAAACTGATATCGAAAGTACTTTACCTAATGAGTAAAATGACATTAATAACTTTTTAAAAATAAAACGAGAAATATCCAAAAAAATTACATTAATCACTCCCATACATTTTATTTCTTAGTAAGTACAAAATTTTGTGTTCAAAGCATATGTTCGAAGTGACGTCCTCCTTGTGCAATACAATGACGAGCTCTATTTACAGTTTCTAAATGAACTTTCCTTAACACTTGCGGAGTAATTAAAGCAATTGCACGACGTACACGATTCTGTAACTCTTCTAGGCTGTGTACTCTCTCAGCGTACACGTGGTCTTTGACAAATCCCCATAGGAAGAAATCACAAGGCGTGAGATCCGGGGATCTGGCAGGCCAAGGGGTTGCACTATTATTGGCTATTAAGCCATTATAATTGTTTCGTAAGAAATTCATTACAACATTTGTATTATGTGCAGGTGCTCCATCTTGTTGAAAAATTATCGACCTTCTTTCATCGTCTGGAATTGGTTCTAAGAGACTTGGCATATCGTTTTGTACAAAGGAGAAATATCTCTGTCCATTTAAGGTTCCACTGTAAAAATATGGCCCAATGATCCGATCTCCAAGAATACCACACCACACATTAATTGAGAATCGCACCTGAGCTCTAACTTCAGTAGTTAAGCGAGGATTGTCAATTGACCAATAATGCGAGTTTTTTCTATTGTAAATGCCGCAGTTTGAAACATTACTTTCATCGGTCCATAAAATTGACCTTACATTGACATAATTATTGACTAGCCAATTGCAATAGAGCAGCCGACGAGCAGGATCATCATTGTGCAGCGTTTGAGTAGGTTTTATCTTAAATGCTTTGAAGTTGTGTTTTTTTAATAACTTGTGTACATAATTGTGGGACACTGGAAATGATCGGGCCACTGAACGCGTTGATTCTTGTGGATTATCTACTACGTAGTTAATAATATTGTTATCTAAGTCATTATCAAATTCCGGAGCTCTTGTTCTCGAACCTTTTTTTCTGTTAAAAGATCCATAATTTATCAAATTGTTATCCAACTTACGTAAATACGTACCAGAAGGAACTTCTCTATCTGGGTACTCTCTTCTGTAGGCGATAATGGCCGCCCTATTGTTACAATCATGTTTGTAGTACATTTTTAACATGTCCCTCTTTTCTGTATTGGAATATGCCATTTTTCAATCAATAAATGCAACAATCACGATTATTAACGCAAATTGAAAAATACAATAAATTGGCGGGAACGAGAACCCGCGATAAAGAATTTGAATTTAGAACGAACACCAAAGAGTATCTTTCTTTTTGTTTTTATTTAGTATGTTGCTTTTCAGCTAGTTCAAATCAATACAATATTGAAACAAGGTTTATTATAAATTTGAAGTGGTAAGATAATTAATCTACACGTGTATCTACTTGAAATTCATTAATACCTTCATATCGTACATAATTATAAAATGACAAGGGTAAAATGAGTAGGTACTATTCCACTTAAAATAAGGAAACTAAAACCTTTCTACTATCTCATACTAAATGTATGGGAGTGATTAATGTATTTTTTTTGGATATTTCTCGTTTTATTTTTAAAAAGTTATTAATGTCATTTTACTCATTAGGTAAAGTACTTTCGATATCAGTTTAAAGTTTTTTGATATCTGCAATAGTTACGGAATAATCGCCTGTGCACACTTAACGATTACACCCTGTATAGTCCTGTAATACATAGGCTACTTTTCATCTCATAAATCAGTCCTCATAGGATAGAAACAGTTTTAAATTCGTTAATGCACAAATAAAAAATAGACAAGAAAGTATTAAAACTAGATAAGTTATCGCACAGGCGAGCTTAACCCTAAATACAAAAATAGCCTTCAAACGGTTCCATAGAAATAACGTGTGCAAAGCCGCGGGCACATGCTATTAAAATTTGTTTTTCATTACTCATACTCGGAAAGTAGGTCTAAACATGCCTGAAGAGCGGGTTGAAAGTGATACTTTACCGCCCTAGGGAGAATCGTTTTCAACTGACAGCTATAACGTTACTATTGAACCATGATAGTGGCAGAATAAATGCTGAAGATAAAAAAAAAATTGCCTTAGCGACAATTCACTGAATTAAAAAAATACGAAAGACAAAGCAGTATGGCTTTATGACTTTTGCCTGTCCTAGATAGACTAATATTAAAAAAAAAGAAATTGGCGGCAATTCGATTCATTTTTTTAATTTTGTTTTCTCATGTTTTTATTTATATTTCCTTGTTTTCGTAATGAAAAGCACAGTGTTTACCTCGGGTGTAAGTAACTTTATTTAGTCCCTCGAACTATTGGCGCCCTCGCTACACTCAGGCGCCAAACCCCGTCTCGGGACTAATTAAGTCACTTTCAACCCTTGGGTCACAATGTACTATTTATTTACTCGTATCTATTTATCTTTTACCGTCGAATGCACAAGCCTAATGGACCCGAGGGTTGTTTCCAAGGTAAATAAAAAGTTGTTTATGCAAATTTTTCATCACGCCACGATCCACTCCAAATGAAATGTAGCTTGAACCTTTTACACTCTCTAAGAGGATTAGATTGGATTCTTTGTTGAATTTTACGTTAAACGTTTATGCTTAATTATATGGTTTACTAACAAATAGGTTTTTACCTAAAGATATTTACCTAAAAACGATTTAATTGTTCGGCCCTGGAGGCGATAATAATTTTAAGAATTAATTTATAAGAACCTACCTATTGTATCTCATTATAAAAGAACTATGTGTTTTTAAGAGAATAAAGATCTTTAAACCTATAACGACGCTCTTTTACATTCTGGGCACGAAATTATTAATTCAGAATCTAGTTATGGAAAAAAATATTTAAAAAAGAAAAATAAGATATGCCTTTGCACCAGTCTGGAGTTAGTTCTCAATTGTATAGTTAGTTCTTAATTGTATAGTTAGTTTTCAATTGTATAGTTAATTTTCAATTGTATACTTAGTTAGTTCTCAATTGTATAGTTAGTTCTCAATTGTAACAAAATTTTTATATTGTTTCTATTCTTTGACCTATCTTAAAAATTGTGGTTAAAATATAAATTCTACGCCTACCATGTATTTATAATAAAATAGTTTCGGATTATTACAACTAACCCATTGTCTATAAATAAGTGTTTTGTTTTTTATGGTAACTATATTATTATCTAAACCCGTTATCCGTAAATAAGAAAAGTGATAATGTTTATAGTGGCTACATTTATATAGGTACCTTTCTTTCAGCCTTACAAATAATAAAAGAGTGAGGGTAAAAACCCGTCCATCATTGTCCAATCAAAATATCAATATCCGTTGTTATTTGACCACATGTGGCCATCAATGTGATGAGGTATCGATTGTGGAATCCGACCGAGAAATTTTGAGAGCGATACAACGTGGATACAACTCAGCATATGGACAGGTAGGTACGATATGTACCGAAGGAGTTTATTATGAAACGAGGGAACTTTTACAGTTAGTTAAAGTGGATAAGTCTTTATTAACAACGAAAATTACAATCAAGGAATAGAAAAATAAAGTAGTATAAATAATTGAAACCATCGAGCTAACTGCAGACGGTTGCAAGCAGTCTGAAGGTAACTCAATTGATCCATGTCAATACCAGTCGTCGCGTCCCCAAGACACTGGCTGCATTACCACGCTGTATGGCAATGCTGATGCGCTGAACCAGATACTCACCAGCTCTCGGGTCACGCGTCGCATCGATCAGACGCTTAGATATTTTTTTAAAAATCCGGAGAGCCTCGGTACCCCATGGACCTAGGTTCACGACTCCAAGGGGAGCAAATGCGTAGGTTCTGTCGAGACCTGCATATATGTGCCTCTTGAGACTCTCTAAAGACTAGTACTTACAAGCTTTTACATAAAGAGGTAGGTACAATGTTCCTCTGAGTTACCCATTGCCTATCTTTATGCTAATTCAGCTCGGTCGCTGTGTCCCAAGTGATTTGCATCAGCTGGCGATATTAATTTCAAGTCAACTTGAATAATATTAAGTAATTAAATTGGTATTATTGATATTATTCTATCATAGTGATGTAGTAGGTATGTTTTATTTCATGTATTTTGCTTGATTATATAAGATATTAGCATAGACTTCTAGTGAAATGGTCAACTTGAATAATATTATTTGAAATTGGTATTATAACCAAGAAATGATTGTATTAAATACAGTGAAGTATAATATATTTTGTAACTAACAGTACCCTGCGACTTCGCCCGCTTGGAATTATTTTTTTACAAATCTTATTTAACTCTCGCGAAATCCTGAAAGTACCTACATAAACTTTTACTTTGCATCTTTGAACTAGTAACTGCAATACTCCATTCCAGTTTACAGCGGCAAATATTTAAAATAATATACTTGTTTATTAAAATGAAGATGAGAAACACCTATAATTACTTTTATTGATAATAATTTTAGTCGTATATATTAATTATATATTATATATTATTTTAAGTATCGTATAAGAGATCAAAGAGACGAAAGAATATAAATTACCGGCCAACTTTTAATTAAGTGTACCAAGTTGGTCACAAAATCTTAATTATTCATAAACAGACCTAATTTAATAAATTCCCCAGATTAACGAAAGTTTCCGGTGTTTGATCGCATTTGACTTTGAAATCTCGGCCCCGACTTTAGAACCACTCTCCATTCGTCACCGGTAATGACTAAGGACTAGGACTAAGGAAGGACATTATATTACCGGCTAAACCGGGAAGTTATTATAATGACATCTATGACGAAGTAACCTTAAAAGATAATAAATGACAATCATTGAATAGAAACAATATAAAACTAATTTAAATGGTACTATTGAATTATAAAACTAACTGCAGACTGTTGCAAACAATCTAAAGGTAGAATAACTAATTTTCCAAAGACCCTGCTGGCTGCATTACCACGCTGCATGGCAATGGTAAAAAGTAGATTATCCAAAAAAGATTACGAACAAAAAACCAAGTGATCCCTTTATTTCCTTGTTTTTTTATCTTGCTTGAGTTTGAGAATTTGTATAATCTACGTTCGAGAAACCGGTGACGCTACGATAAGTAAAAATTTAGTTTCCAATCAATTAGTTTAAGTTTTTCTCCAAGATTGGGGCTCAAGTTTCTTAGTCAAGGGAAGACTCTTAATTGTGAATTTACAGTTTGCTTTTATTTTATCATTTCTTTGAAGTCTTTTTGTCATACAAAAAGGAAGACCATATTTTTACTCGCTATGTTGATGTCAACGTGAAATTCTCTCGTTAAAAAAACCGCATCAAAATCCGTTGCGTAGTTTTAAAGATTTAAACATACATAGGGATATCGGTCGCTAGTATAAAATAAAGTAAAAAGGTTTTTATTGACATTACCTCGTTTTATGGGCAGTAATGAGTCTATAAGATCCTGAACTAGTTTAAAACTGTGTATATGTTTGTAGAATCAGTCTGACGATCCATACAAATTAATAAATTTGAATTAATTTGTAAATAAAGAAATCTGTATTCATTCAACATCCTAAAGAAATTAATTTAAAAAATAGAAACATAGGAAGTGAGTAAAATAATTCTCACTTTGCCTAGTGAGCGAGCCCACGGTGTAAAGCTAGTATGAACCTACTAATAAATTTATGAACTTGCAAACTCAAAGCTTGAATTTTGTAGGAGACGCGGGAATTCTCAGAAAGTTGGTGTGAATCTACTGTTTTGTAGGAAACGCCGATTAAAGGGATTTATATATTTCCACAAACTCTGTTTACTGTTTCAAAACTCATATGAAGATACTGAAAACCATCTTTAAAAAGTCCAATATTTCGCACCCTTTATATTGTTTTTGTAATTCCGGGATATAAAATATATTTTTTTATTTATTATATAGTATACTAGCGACCCGCCCCGGCTTCGCACGGTTTTATTATACGTATAAACCTTCCTCTTGAATCAGTCTTATCTATTAAAAATAAAGGGCATCAAAATCCGTTGCGTAGTTTTAAAGATTTAAGCGTTTAAAGGGACATAATGACATAGGGACAGAGAAAACGACTTTATTTTATACTTTGTAGTGATAAAAGTAGTTATGGAGATTACCTATAACAAATATTCACACAGACTTTACCATTTAATATAATAGGTAGGTATAATAGTAAGAAGTAAGATAGCATAATATTATTTTTATTGTAAAATAGCTTACAGATTTCCAGTCTTACCTAACAGAAATGACCAAGCGATATAGCTCTCAGATTCAATAATTGAGTTCCCAAACTGTTGGCTAACTCTAAATCCGTTTAACTTAACTAAACTATTCACGTTCATTGATTTAGTCTAACTTTATGGTAATCCATCTTACCTATTCGCCATGTCCAAGTGATTTGCATCGGATAATATTCTCAATTTAGATGAGGTCAAGGTTTTAATTGATTGTGTAGGCTGGTTTGCTAAGACGGTAATAGCATTTTGATCCGTTTTGTTTATAACTAGTTTTGGAATGAAGGAGTAATAAGCATCCAAATAACTTTGCAATGGACTATTTAATTTGGCGGGGTAAATTTCAGTTAGGAATACGTCCCCATTGTCAAAAAATGCAACTACGGTATATCACAATCAAGTTTTGATAGGCTAAATATGTAGGTAGCTTATGATAGTTAAAACAAATATTGAACCTTACAATTGATTGCAAATTTTGAAATAGTAAGTATTTAATGGTTTTACAGTGAGATACGTAGTACATCGCCAATGAGGTAAAGATTAGTAAATAACTCGCTTTTACTATTTTAACAAAAAATTAACAATTAGCAGAGAAAATAATACAAGCGAGTCTCTCACTGTATGACAAATACAATCAACAACACAATCACTATATGCACTTACCTGTACAACATCCTTTCCTGTCGATCCGCCTCCATATAAATCCTATAATACATATACAGCATAATAACCCCGGGAATCCAGAAACTAATACTACTGGATATCACTGCATACACTCTGTTCACCGTAAAACTGCACACTTTGGGAAACCGCCTTCGAAATTCTAGGTGATCTTCCGTCGTGTACCAACCCATAAAGATTGGTAAAAATGAGACTAAAGCAGGACTACACCAGACGACCGCTAGCATTATTCCAAGCTTCGCAGTTGTCATTATCAACGGATAGTCCAGTGGTTGAACTATCGCGTAGTATCTATCCACGCTGATACAGCAAAGATGCAGTATACTCGCTGAAGAGAAATATACGTCTAGAGAGTTCCAAACGTCACACATAAAGTATCCAAACAGCCATTCTCCGTTTGTGAGTTCCACTGAGAAATTGAAGCACATTGCCCAAATCGCAACTAGCATATCAGCTAAGGCTAGAGATACCACAAAGTAGTTCGTAATCACTCGAAGCTTTCTGTGCCGCATCACCGACACAATTACTAGTAGGTTCCCGAATATAGCCGCGATTATAATAAATAACATAATCAAACATTTTACGACGATTAAGAAAACTATAAACGGATCGTCTTTAAATTGGTTGGAGAAAAACACTTCTTCAGTTGTTTGGTTTTCGAGTGTTTTGTTTGCGAAGCTGTCCGTGAGATACATTGAGGTTGAAAGATCTTGGAAGTCTAAAGTAAAGTTGTCGATACTGAATACCACTTCTTGCATGGTTCATTAGGTCTCACATTTTTGGCTTTAAACTTGTTTTGAAAGCTACGATTGTATGCGGTTCTTTTCTTATATTCGACGCTTTAGCTTTCATTTATTTTCGTCGTTATAGGTTTCTGATAAAGCACATTTTTAAGCTGCTTTTGTGCTCGTTTTCTTCAAGTTTTGAAGTCTTTGAATGGGATATTTTTCATGAGGTGTAAGCATCTTCGTCCCGCCATTGTTGTACCTGAAGCAAAAGGGATATCTTAAGATTTCTATTGTGGTTTAAGTAAATCCTACGGACGAGATTTTGGAGAAAATTCCGTACACAATAGAGTAGGGTTTGATACATAATATTGTATCGAGTTCGAAACAAAGTTAAATGGTGATATGACATTCTGATAGTTGAAAGAATACATTGTCTCACTCTGACTACGTAGTTTTGCCTACTTATGTATTCATATAATACATGACCATTTCTTACCAAAATTTTCAAACAGAATAATAATACATACATAATATGTATGTAATATAATATAACATAATACATACATAATATGTATGTATTATTGTTCTGTTTCAAAATTTTTGTAAGAAATTGTTGTTTATCGAAATTTATTTGTTTATTGCTTTATTTAGTACAACTTTTTACATGCTTAATAAACTAAACACACTGTTAGAACCTAACTGAATACACTCGATATATTCAAACTTTAACAAACTTTGAAAAAAATGCAATTTTAGTAGTGGTTGGTTAAAATTTGAATATTGGTAGGAAAAATAACTATTATTTATATTAGTGTTAATTTACTTATTTTAAGTACATTTTAGATGTCTTTTAATATGCTTTCTTTTTGTTTTGGTACTGTACCTATTATTTTTTCTTTTTGCAAATATCTTTTAGTTTTAAGTAAGTACTGCCTATTTCGAATCAAATAATGAATTGTGGCAAGCTGAGGACAGGGCGCTATGGTGCTTATGAGAGGAGGCCTATGTCCAGCAGTGGGCTAGTATAGGTTGGTGATGATGATGAATGAGATAACTCTTTTTCGGCCTGAACACTTTTTGGTTAATTTTTCCTTATTTTTTTCAAAAATTATATTATATATGTTTATGAAATCTATACATTTAATACCAACTCAGAAAAGATTCTAAATTATTACTTTTGAATTACTTCGTTTTAAATTATTTCGTTTTAAATGACTAAGCTCTCCCATGTCTTCTAAAGTTCATTATTTCTTGCACATAGAGACTTATTCATATTCAATTTCAACATAAAAGCATAAGTTAGCTCCCAGAGTGCGTCAAACACACTGTAAACAAACATCCAACTCTATTTACACAAGCATAGAATAAAAGTTCGCTTGTCGCGAACGCGCAAACAATCCTGTTTCCGATTTTTCACTCCATTGTGTAAGTGTTAAAGCTTATTTTACATTGTTTCAACTTCCGTAAGCCAGTTAGAAACATGCTGTGACTTTGTAGTCCCTTCAGCCTGTCCAGATAGGGCGCTTTACGCGCGTAAAGCGCTGGACTCTCGACTCGCGCGTGCTACGCGCGAGTCGAAATACTCGGGCGAACAGTGGAGCGCGCGTAAAACGCCGCATCTGGACGCAATATAAATTGAAACGCGCGAGGGCACTCGCGCGTAAAGCGCGCGTAAAGCGCCCTATCTGGACAGGCTGTTACCCTTTGTGTTTTATGTTTTCAGCGGTGATTTTCTGTGTTTTTGAAGGGCTTGGGTATAAATAGACTAGGTTAGAATGGAGCTTGGAACTTTTATAGACGGAATGAAGGAAGGTGACCGAAAAAGGTAGGATTCAACCATTTTTGAGGTTTCGTACCTTAAGAATAAAAAGGTACCATATTATTATACGTATAAACCTTCCTCTTGAATCACTCTATCTATTAAAAAAACCGCATTAAAATCCGTTGCGTAGTTTTAAAGATTTAAGCATACAAAGGGACATAGGGCCATAGGGACAGAGAAAGCGACTTTATATTATACTATGTAGTGATGGTACGGAACCCTTCTTGCGCGAATCCGACTCGCTAGCCAGTTTGACGAACAAGTAAATGCTTACCTATATAAAAGATTACTACCTGATTTAAAGCTTTACGTAAAATCGACGTCTGGATAAGAGCTAAACGTCTCAAGAAACGTAGTCAAGCGTACGTTTATGCTTCATCTTCACTTTCTTAGGTAGGAAGATGGTGGAAACGAAATACCAATGGAATTAAAAAAAAAATTAAGACTGATCAGTGATCCCTAAAACAAAGACGCATTTTCTTAATAAGTCTGTTCTCGTTGCTTTGCGTCGATTGTTTTATCACACTTCTATATATATATATATATACATATAATAAAATCGTAGAGGTCAAATTTCTGTACAATGAAAAAAAATGCCATAAACCAAGCCAGGGAGATGTAAGAAGCATAATACAATTGATTTCATTTTTTTTCAATTTTCTTATTTCTCTGTTTGTCTGTCTGTTTGTACGGGATAATCTCCGAAACTACTGGACCGATTCTAATGAAATTTTGTATGATGGTAGCCTAGATCCCTGGTCAACATATAGGATACTTTTTATCCCGATCAATTAAAGAGTTCCCGTGGGGTAGCTAATAAACTTTAATTGATTAAGTACAGAATACTGAGTCTGCCATTATCATGAAATTTCATATTAACAACTTTTTACTAATCCCATATGAAAGTACACATATAGTAGGTACCTATACCGAGATAATTCAGTTCACTGCTGAATATCACAAAGGCTGCCTGTCACGCGGGCTCAGAACGCGCGAGCGGGCTATTGCGGATGGTCACGACTATAAGAAAGATACTAAAAAATAATATGTATTCTATGAGTAACAGCGATATTTTTTGTTGGATTCACATCATCATCAGCCTATATTAGTCCACTGCTGGACATAAACCTCCCCTAATGCGCACCATAGCGCCTGTCTTCAGCTTGCCGCATCCAGCATCTGCCAGAAGTATTTCGCAGATCGTCATCCCACCTGGCCGGAGGGCATCCTACACTACGTTTGCCAAGTCGCGGTCTCCACTCAAGAACACGTGTACGACAACGGTTGTCGCCGTTGTCGGTTCTTCGCAAGATATGGCCGGCCCACTGCCACTTTAGCTTGCTAATTCATTGAGCTATGTCGATATCTTTGGTTCTCTGTCGGATGTATTCTATACGAATCCTATCCTTTAGAGAAACTCCTCACATAGCTCTTTCCAAGGCTCGCTGAGCGACTTTGAACAGCTGATCTATGAAGAGCTGATCTTGAACGTCATTACGTTGTCTGGGAAGTAGTAAAGCAAGGACTACGCTCGACTCTCTGAAACATTCACTGGAAGAGAGACACGCTTGAGCTCTCAGCGTAGCCGCACGAATGCGTCTCCATTGCTGAAAACCAGTGAAGAAAGAGATGCACGAATTACAGCTGATCGAGCACCCCATACGCGTCTAGATCGCTGGAAACCAGTAGTGGGATGTATGTACAGCTTACGGCTGATCGAGAACGCCATACGTTGTCACGAGTCTCAGAGACCTTTACTGAAAGATAGTCTCGCTTGAGCTCTCAGTGTAGCCGTCTTATCATCATCATCAACCTATGTTAGTCCACAGCTGGATATAGGCCTCCCCTAATAAGTGCCACAGCGCCAGCAGTCTTTCGCAGACCGTCATCCCACCTGGCCGGAGGGCATCCTACACTACGTTTCCCAAGTCGCGGTCTCCACTCAAGAACACGTGTACGACAACGGTTGTCGCCGTTGTCGGTTCTTCGCAAGATATGGCCGGCCCACTGCCACTTTAGCTTGCTAATTCATTGAGCTATGTCGATATCTTTGGTTCTCTGTCGGATGTATTCTGTACGAATCCTATCCTTTAGAGAAACTCCTCACATAGCTCTTTCCAAGGCTCGCTGAGCGACTTTGAACAGCTGATCTATGAAGAGCTGATCTTGAACGTCATTACGTTCTCTGGGAAGTAGTAAAGCAAGGACTACGCTCGACTCTCTGAAACATTCACTGGAAGAGAGACACGCTTGAGCTCTCAGCGTAGCCGCACGAATGCGTCTCCATTGCTGAAAATCAGTGAAGAAAGAGATGCACGAATTACAGCTGATCGAGAACCCCATACGCGTCTAGATCGCTGGAAACCAGTGGGATGTATGTACAGCTTACGGCTGATCGAGAACGCCATACGTTGTCACGAGTCTCAGAGACCTTTACTGAAAGATAGTCTCGCTTGAGCTCTCAGTGTAGCCGTCTTATCATCATCATCAACCTATGTTAGTCCACAGCTGGATATAGGCCTCCCCTAATAAGTGCCACAGCGCCAGCAGTCTTTCGCAGACCGTCATCCCACCTGGCCAGAGGGCGTCCTACAATACGTTTGTCAAGTCGCGGTCTCCACTCAAGAACACCTTTACTCCAAAGGTTGTCGGTTCTTCGCGAGATATGACCGGCCCACTGCCACTTTAGCTTGCTAATTCATTGAGCTATGTCGATATCTTTGGTTCTCTGTCGGATGTATTCTATACGAATCCTATCCTTTAGAGAAACTCCTCACATAGCTCTTTCCAAGGCTCGCTGAGCGACTTTGAACAGCTGATCTATGAAGAGCTGATCTTGAACGTCATTACGTTCTCTGGGAAGTAGTAAAGCAAGGACTACGCTCGACTCTCTGAAACATTCACTGGAAGAGAGACACGCTTGAGCTCTCAGCGTAGCCGCACGAATGCGTCTCCATTGCTGAAAATCAGTGAAGAAAGAGATGCACGAATTACAGCTGATCGAGAACCCCATACGCGTCTAGATCGCTGGAAACCAGTGGGATGTATGTACAGCTTACGGCTGATCGAGAACGCCATACGTTGTCACGAGTCTCAGAGACCTTTACTGAAAGATAGTCTCGCTTGAGCTCTCAGTGTAGCCGTCTTATCATCATCATCAACCTATGTTAGTCCACAGCTGGATATAGGCCTCCCCTAATAAGTGCCACAGCGCCAGCAGTCTTTCGCAGACCGTCATCCCACCTGGCCAGAGGGCGTCCTACAATACGTTTGTCAAGTCGCGGTCTCCACTCAAGAACACCTTTACTCCAAAGGTTGTCGGTTCTTCGCGAGATATGACCGGCCCACTGCCACTTTAGCTTGCTAATTCATTGAGCTATGTCGATATCTTTGGTTCTCTGTCGGATGTATTCTATACGAATCCTATCCTTTAGAGAAACTCCTCACATAGCTCTTTCCAAGGCTCGCTGAGCGACTTTGAACAGCTGATCTATGAAGAGCTGATCTTGAACGTCATTACGTTCTCTGGGAAGTAGTAAAGCAAGGACTACGCTCGACTCTCTGAAAAATTCACTGGAAGAGAGACACGCTTGAGCTCTCAGCGTAGCCGCACGAATGCGTCTCCATTGCTGAAAATCAGTGAAGAAAGAGATGCACGAATTACAGCTGATCGAGAACCCCATACGCGTCTAGATCGCTGGAAACCAGTGGGATGTATGTACAGCTTACGGCTGATCGAGAACGCCATACGTTGTCACGAGTCTCAGAGACCTTTACTGAAAGATAGTCTCGCTTGAGCTCTCAGTGTAGCCGTCTTATCATCATCATCAACCTATGTTAGTCCACAGCTGGATATAGGCCTCCCCTAATAAGTGCCACAGCGCCAGCAGTCTTTCGCAGACCGTCATCCCACCTGGCCAGAGGGCGTCCTACAATACGTTTGTCAAGTCGCGGTCTCCACTCAAGAACACCTTTACTCCAAAGGTTGTCGGTTCTTCGCGAGATATGACCGGCCCACTGCCACTTCAGCTTCAGTTGATAATTCTTTGAGCTATGTTGATAACTTTGGTTCTCTGTCGGATGTATTCGTTACGTATCCTGTCATTCAGATAAACTCCGAGCATAGCTCTTTCCATAGCTCACTGAGCGATTTTGGATTGGGAGACCAGCCCTACCGTCAGTGTCCACGTCTCAGCTCAGGTCATTACGGGTAGGATGCACTGATTGAAAAATTTAGTTTTCAAACCTTTATCCTGAAAAAGAGTCAGTCGACGCGGCCTGCCTCATGATGACCTAGACCGCCTTCAAAACTATTGCATCCTCAAGAAGCTCGATTTAAACATTTCTTAATGCTATGTCTGTTCTTTTACCCGTAAGCCTTTAGTCCTTAAATTAAATTTTACTCTTCAAAACACTCAATTAACAAGGGTAGTCAAGATAAAAGATCTGCGCGTTTCGTTTGATAGTAAACTCTGATTTGAATAGTTGGGAAGGCATCGAAAGCGTTATGTTTCAACCTCAGGATGTCCCGCGATTTCTCAAATATAAAAACTTTTAAAATACTCTACTGGTTTTATGTGCGCAGCCACTAGGAATATGGTTCATTTTCATTTCTATGTTTTGTTAGGCTTTATGTTAGTTTATCCCGTGTAAGTCCATTGTTCCAAACCAGTTTATATCGAATGTTGTCTTAAAAGAAGCATTATAAGGTATTTCGATCTACAAATTATTATAATTTAAGGAATAAAAACCACGCGGACGAAGTCGCGGGCATCAGCTAGTCTAATATAAATGCGAATATTTGGATGTATGAATGGATATTTCTCACCTCTTATGCCAATACTACTGAATGGATAGAACTAAAACTTTGATTAGATGTAGTTGCCTATGAGAATAAAATATCAATTTTCATCTTCATTCATTGTCCCGCAAGTGAAGCCGCGGGGTGCTAAATAAAAAAGTTTTTAATAAAAATGTATGCAGAAATAAGACACAGACGGTTCTTAATAAAAAATAGTATAATAGTATATAATTAAGCCTGAATTAGGTAGTCCTGTATTTCAGACGACAAAAGTGCTTGAATCAAACATCACTACATAGTATAAAACGAAGTCGCTTTCTCTGTCCCTATGTCAAATCTTTAAATCTTTTTTTTAAATACGCATCGGATTTTGATGCGGTTTTATAATAGATAGAGTGATTCAAGACGAAGGTTTATAAGTATAATAAAACCGCGCGAAGCCGGGGCGGGTTGCTAGTAGAGTATAATTTACTGTGTGAGTTTGATATAAATGTAAATATTAGCTGTAATTAGTCCTTTTTTAATTTTTTCAAGTAATTTTCTTTGTTAATA
The DNA here is from genome assembly GCA_944547425.1 of Eupithecia centaureata. NCBI lineage: Eukaryota > Metazoa > Arthropoda > Insecta > Lepidoptera > Geometridae > Eupithecia > Eupithecia centaureata. The sequence continues at coordinate 9,152,261 of OX155696.1, forward strand.
AAGTTACCGAATTGTCTGTATAATAAAGGTATTTTTACAATGTTGTCTATGTTACAGATAATTGTAGAAATAGAAAATTACTTTATTTACAGTTGAATAAAACTAAAACTATAACATGAAGTGACTGAAATATATTGAGTTCCTACGTGTCCTTAAAAAGCTAAGGGCCTGTGCGTAATATTTGCAGTCTAAAGAAGCTTCGACCGTGCTTTGAAGGTGATCCCAAACGTGCCTGTCCTCTGATGCAATGGCTCAGAGTGGGATAAAATCAACAGCCGTCGTCGCTAGGAAAGGTATCAGGTGATTCTAGGTCGATCGGTGATTATTTAGTTTTAAAAAGTGTTACAAAGCATCTCGAAACAAATGAGCATCAATGAAGGACGGTTCAGGTGATTATGTAGTTTTAAAAAGTGTTCTACACTTTTACAAAGCACCTCGAAACAAATGAGCATCAATCGACGAGGGCTGATGATGATTTTAATATTCTAATCGTTGAATTGAACGCGTTTCGAGAGTTTAACCAAATAGTCCGATCAATTTAGACATCTGAGGAAGATACAAAAAATCGCACCCAGCTTAAAGTTGGTAGGATTGTTCAAAACAACTTTATAAACTAAATCTAGTGTTTTAAAAAAGTATAAACTGACCATAAATTCTTTATAGCAATAATAAGAACAAATCTAAAGTCAATAATGTGAAAGTAAAACAAATACGCATTACTAAGGACAACTCAAAAACTACTAGCCAATCTTAATCAAGGAATAGAAACAAACTAAAACTATTAAATATAACTGAAACAATAATATGAAAAAAAAAATACTATTCATAAAACTAGTTAAGTTTGTATTACCTGTGTCAAAATCAGTAGGTAATCATACTGAAACAATTAAGTTCGAATAGGTTGTACATAGTCTAGTCTATAGGTAGATCAACTAATCCATATCAATACCAGTCGGTAGCGTCCCCAAACCACTGGTTGCATAAAGTTAAATAAAGGTACCTGAAACTTAGTTTTCAAGGTGACTTGTCCAATTCTTCTACTTATAATAAACGGACTAACCTGACAGTTGATCGCTGACAGTTATGTCCTTTGGGAAATTAGCCCTGATTTGTGAATATTTGTTTGAACAAAACTTTGAAAGTGCGAATTCTAAACAAATTGTTTAAAAGGTTTCTAATTAATTATATTTTAATTAATTATTTGTTTTAATTTTGCAGCATAAATACAAATACAAAGATCTTTATTGAGCTAACTATCATCATCATCATTAGCCTTTCTATGCCCAGATGCCTACCCTAGATTGGTATAGTGCCCACCCCCGGATTTAGAAATTTTGATGTTTTACAAAAATAATATCAATAAAGGAGTAGGTTTATGAGTGATGGACATTGCAGTATATGTATAGAGGGGTGGCCGGGTGGGCTATGCTCAGATGTCCACCATAGATTGGTATAGTGCCCACCCCCAGATAAAGAAATTTTGATGTTTTCCAAAATAAATATCAATAAAAGTGTGTGGAGAACACACTGAAGCCGGAGGTGGAGCGGAGGCAAAGGCATGCGAGTTGTATTCTATTGAATCATATGAAAGCCTACACACACACCGCAGGCGGTGGCGGCGCGGTGCCATAGGAAAAACCGGCACGCCTTCGCCTCCGCTCCGCCTCCGACTTCAGTGTGTGGAGACTTTAAAGGAGTAGGTTTATGAGTGATGGACATTGCCGTATATACCTCTAGAGGGGAGGCCGGGTGGGCTATGCCCAGCCCATGTTGGTGCAGTGGCGAAGAAATTTTGATGTTTTCCAAAATGTTAGGCTTCAGAGTTTTGTAAAAAACCATCTAAACTGTACGATTGAATTAGGATATCATGTGAAAAAAAACATAACGTAAGCACTGGGGCCGAATTAGGTACACTATGACAAAACAAAGGTGAGACCTTAGTGCCATTCAATCAAGATGAATAAAATGACGCTTGTGCATTTGGTATTCTACTATTTTTTGCGCTTGAAGAGACTTTCATAATTAGAATGTCAAATTGGTAGTCATAAACGTAATTGTCACAGCTATAAATGAATCTCTAAAAGCTTGGGGTAGTAGAATACCAAAAAGAGTTTAACACTGACATTTTGACACGATACTATTTAAATGGTGAAGCGATTTATTTAATGGAATTCGGGCCGTCTGTAGGTAACATAAGCTTTATCAACTCTTCAATGGCAACCGCAAATTGACGCCCTCGCGGGTAGGCTTAGTTCAGCAGCCTATGCAGTGAGAACAATTAGACATCTCACTGATCAGGACACAGCTAGGTTAGTTTATTATAGTTACTTCCATAGTGTTATGTCTTATGGTATTTTGCTGTGGGGACAGGCAGCTGATATTCAAACTATCTTTGTTCTTCAAAAAAGGGCGGAACGTGCAATTTATAAATTAAAGCCACGTGACTCCTTGAGGGAATTATTTAAAGAAATAAATATTTTAACTGTAATTTCGCAATATATTTATGAAAATTTAATGTATACACACAAAAACAAGAGTAACTTTTTGAAAAATTGTGATGTTCACAATAGAAATCAACGAAACAAGAACAAATTACACATTCCTTCATTTAGATTACGAAAACTGGGGAAATCATTTATGGGTAATTGTGTGCGCTTCTATTATAAGCTTCTATCTGAAGCAACTGAACTTTCTGTTCGTAGATTTAAACAGTACATAAAACTAAATCTTATCAAGAAGGCATATTACTCCATAAATGATTACATCAATGACGTTAGTACTTGGCCAGATGTCGCTCAGTTCCACATCGACAATAGTATGTAATTAATTTCATTTTCAATGCTTGTCTAGAGAGGTCACATTTTCCAGAGCGATGGAAGATTACAAGGGTTATTCCTATACCTAAGGGCTCTGGATCGGATGTGACGGAATATAGACCAGTGGCCATTCTGTCGACGGCGGCGAAGGTCTTCGAATCAGCCGTGCAGCGCAGTATGCAAGATCAGGTTTCGGTACAACTTTCCGACGCGCAGCACGGTTTCCGGCCAGCTCATAGCACCTCAACGAACCTCCTGGACTCCATGGCCTTTGTGCTACCGCATGTCGACGCGGGGGTGCAAGTCGACGCCGCCTACTTCGACTTCAAAAAAGCGTTCGATCTAGTCGACAACGACATCTTGCTTCAGAAGTTGGCGACGATCGGCTGCACCACTAAACTGCTGCAGTTCTTTGCGAGCTATATGAAGGACCGGCGGCAGTATGTCGACTATGCGGGATGCAGATCAAAGGCTTACTCTACCCTAACCGGTGTGAGTCAGGGGAGTAATCTGGGGCCGCTAGAGTTTATCATAATGATAAACGACCTGCCGACCGTCGTAGAAAACGCCAAATGCTTGTTGTTTGCAGACGACCTCAAATTACTCTTACCCATCAAGGACGAAGAAGACTGTGTAACCCTTCAGAGGGACGTGGACAGAGTGGTAGAGTGGAGTAAGATAAATGAACTCCAATTTAATGTTAGCAAATGCTCTATAATAACTTTTAGTCGAGCTAAGACACCACTCTACCACGATTACCATATGAGGGGTACTCAGCTGAAGAGAGTCGACTCTGTGAGGGATTTGGGGGTTCGTCTGGACAACAAGCTACATTTCCGGGTACATGTGGTCAACATATGCAAGAAGGCCTTTAAAACACTGGGGTTTGTTCTCCGTCAGACAGATGGCTTCACAAACCTGCAAGCAATAAAATTGCTTTATGACGCTTTGGTGAGAAGCCATTTGGAATTCAATGCAGCGATATGGGCACCGCACGAGGCTAAGTACTGCCAAATGGTAGAGCGCATACAAAATAAGTTCACGAGGTTCTTATACCTGAAGCTCTACGGTATATACCCCTTCTACCCTTTGATGTATCCAACCTTGTTTGTTATAGGCATGGTTGGATACAACAAACTGGAAGTAAGGAGGGATGCAGCGCTAGCAACGCATTTATTTAAGGTGTTGAGAGGGAGGATTGCCCATCCAGGTATTTTGCAGGAAATGCGGCTAAATGTGCCCGCAGACTTTGTGCACAGACGAAGGCGTCCCGCCCTATTGGCAGTACCGAATGGGCGAACAAACCTGCTGCACAAAGCTCCTCTGACACGCAGCATCCGCACACTAAATCTTATCGCCGAGAGAGTCGATCTCTTTTACTGTTCTCAGAGCGAATTCCAAAAGGCATTGTTATATATTTTATGTTTTTACAACTAGTGGCTTAATTATGATTTATTATTTTTAATTAATTGTTTGTATGTTTAGTCTAATTTTGTATTTAATCTGTTTTAAAATTTATATTTATTATTTAATTTTGACATTATTTTGATTTGGACATTTTATATTTATGTTTTTGCAAGTAGGGTATAAATTATTATTATCATTTTGAATTAATTGTTGATGTAAAGTTTAAATTTTGTATTTAAGTGGTCTCATAGAAATTTGATTGATATTTATAATTTTATTTTGACATTATGTACCTATTTTGATTTAGTAATTAACGAAGCAAATAAGCTGATTTTTGTTTTATAAATTGTGTGGGTGCTCTATTGCATTGGGTCTGCCTGTCAAGATGGAGTACTGAATTTTGTGAAATAAATAAATAAATAAATAAATAAATAATTATAAGGAAAACATGTATTAGACACATAAGTTATACACATGCTAGTGGTTTCTATTTCGCCTCTTCCACTAGTGGACAAAAAATTGAGGCGAACTGAAAATCAATTACTTATCACTTTATTTCTTATATTGTTTTGATGACTGTGTACCTATAGTATTAAATTTGACTTGTCTAAGTGCTTATTTTGTAAGCCTAAAGAAATAAAGATATTGATTTCTGATTTCTTATTTCTGATTTTATTCAAAATAGCTTTAATCCCACTCGCATTTGGTGGATTTCTTTTTAAGGAACCCCGTCATCATCATCATCATCAACCTATATTAGTCCACTGCTGGACATAGGGCGCTATGGCGCTCATTGGAGGAGGCCTATGTCCAGCAGTGGATGTCTTCAGCTTGGCGCAACCAGCATCTGCCAGCAGTCTTTTGCAGATCGTCATCCCACCTGGCCGGAGGGCGTCCTACACTACGCTTACCGAGTCGCGGTCTCCACTCAAGAACACGTTTACCCCAACGGTTGTCGGTTCTTCGCGAGATATGGCCGGCCCATTGCCACTTCAGCTTGCTAATTCTTTGAGCTATGTCGATAACTTTGGTTCTCTGTCGGATGTATTCATTACGAATCCTATCCTTATCCCTTAAATAATAAACCTAGATACGCCAAAAGTAATGGATTCACGAAGACATGTGCATTTACCTGTTGTAGGAATACCTAAACAGATAAGCTAGGGTTACTTTACAGTCCAAGTTTTTGACGAGCAAAGTTGTGAAACCCCAAAGTTGCGGGAATGTTATGGCGATAATTCAGGTTGGACCCTCGTTTGAAAGATAACTTATAATTGGGGTTGGTTTTTATGTACGGACTTGTAAGCGGAATATTTTGGGATCCTAAATCACCGAGCGATGTTTTCATCATTACCCGTTAACGCAAAAACTAGTAAACGGACCGGGCTGTAATTTTGAATAGATATAGTTCTTGCTCTGGAATAAAAAAAGCTACTTTTCATCCCATAAATCAGTTCCCATAGGAAAAAAGAAAAAAGCCTTGAAACGTTTCCATAGAAATTCATGAATTCCATATAAGGATCGGTTTAGCTACGTCTAAACTGTTTGCAACGGTCTGCAGTTAGCTCAATTGTTTCAATTGTATATACTTGTTCGAATTTTTTTCCGTCCCTATTATGTTACTGTAGTTTTAATTATTTTTGCAACTATAAATATGTATATTATATAGGCAAGTTTACTGTTGGTAGGTAGGTATTCAATTAATTGTTAAGTACCTATAAATTATTGTTAGTTCGCCCCGATTAAGTCTTTAAAATGTTAATGTGTACTGTGTTTTTTTTTAATTGCTTTTTCTTTTATAATTGAGTTACCTACCTACCTGTTTCCTTGTTTTCTTTTCTACTGTACCGACTTTCCATTTAATTTTGTATGTTCTCTTTTGTTAATGTTCCTGTGCTGTTTGTTGTGTGTTTCCAATAAAAAGTCTATCTATCTAAATTAATTAATTTCAATCAAAAACTCATAGAACTATAAAACAAGAGGTTAGACTTACTATCACTTCATCATCAACCTATATTAGTCCACTGCTGGACATAGGCCTCCCCCAATGAGCGCCATAGCGCCCTGTCTTCAGCTTGACGCATCCAGCATCTGCCAGCAGTCTTTCGCAGATCGTCATCCCACCTGGCCGGAGGGCGTCCTACGCTACGTTTTCCGTGTCGTGGTCTCCACTCAAGAACACGTTAACCCCAACGGTTGTCGGTTCTTCGCGAGATATGGCCGGCCCATTGCCACTTCAGCTTGCTAATTCTTTGAGCTATGTCGATAACTTTGGTTCTCTGTCGGATGTATTCGTTACGAATTCTATCCTTCAGAGAGACTCCGAGCATAGCTCTTTCCATAGCTCGCTGGGCGACTTTGAACTGGTGGACCAGCCCTACCGTGAGTGTCCACGTCTCAGCTCCGTAGGTCATTACGGGTAGGACGCACTGATTGAAAACTTTCGTTTTCAAACATTGCGGTATGGATGAAGAGAAGACTTGACGTAGTTTCCCAAATGCTGCCCAGATTATGGGCATTACCCCTTAATGATAAGTACTATCACTTACTATCTAAATATTGCTAGTATCTATACTTATAATAAAACTGTAACAGGTCAAATTCTGTACATTGAAGATATTTTTTTTTTGGAGGGCTCTCTATTATCGATACTCAAGCCAAAACTGTATTTTTTTTCATTCATGTCTGTCTGTCTGTCTGTCTGTCTGTCTGTCTGTCTGTCTGTCTGTCTGTCTGTCTGTATCGTAAACGCGCATCACGCCGAAACTACTTGATGGATTGAAATGAAACTCGGCATGATTATAGGTCATAATACGAGGAAGGACATAGGATACTTTTTATCCCGGAATTCAGTAAGGTTCCCCTGGGAGAGAGGGTGAAAGAAAAATTCTTTAACCACGCATGACGCCGAAACTGCTGAATGAGTTGAAATGAAACTCGGAACGATTTGAGTTCATACTACAAGGAAGGACATGGGATACTTTTTATCCCGGAATTCGGTAAGGTTCCCCTGGGAGAGAGGGTGAAAGAAAAATTCTTTAACCACGCATGACGCCGAAACTGCTGAATGAGTTGGAATGAAACTCGGGACGATTTGAGTTCATACTACAAGAAAGGACATGGGATACTTTTTATCCCGGAATTCGGTAAGGTTCCCCTGGGAGAGAGGGTGAAAGAAAAATTCTTTAACCACGCATGACGCCGAAACTGCTGAATGAGTTGGAATGAAACTCGGGACGATTTGAGTTCATACTACAAGGAAGGACATGGGATACTTTTTATCCCGGAATTCGGTAAGGTCCCCCTGGGAAAGAGGGTGAAAGAAAAATTCTTTAACCACGCTGCACGACGGAAGTAAATGAATTCGAATGGAACTCGGGACGATTGGACATGGGATACATTTTATCCCGGAATTCGGTAAGGTTCCCCTGGGAGAGAGGGTGAAAGAAAAGTTCTTTAACCACGCATCACGACGGAAGTGAATGAATTCGAATGGAACTCGGGACGATTGGACAAGGGAAACATTTTATCCCGGAATTCAGTTTGGTTCCCCTGGGCTATACGGGTTTTCAAAAATTTCTCACAGCATCTGAACGACGCGCGCGTCGTTCAGATGCTGTGAGAATTTTGAAAACCCGTATAGCAAACTGAATTGAACCAAACTGAATTGAACTGATTAACGCGAATGTTTGTAAGTATGAATGGATAGATGGATGGATAGATTGATAGATAGATGGATGTTTGTTACTCATTCACGCAAAAACTGCTGAACGGATCTGGATTAAATTTAGCACAGAGATAGATTATAAGCTGGAATAACACATAGGCTTTATTTATCCCGAAAATCCCACGGGAATGGGAATTACGCAAGTAAAATCGCGAGTACTCGAAATACTAATCATGCGCAGACGAAGTCGCGGGCACCAGCTAGTAACTTAATATAACTATGAATCCCTACAATTCACACCCAAACACTCATAGTCGTATTTATTCAGTTTTAGTTCTCTAAATAAATCCCACAACCGCAAATAACAGACCATTGGCAGTAGATTGAGCCTTTAATTAGAGCATTGGCGAGAGTTTAACATTATTTAAATTGTTCAAAATCGTAAAGTAAATTTAAACAGTTTAATTATGTAAATAGATCGATCTCGGGAACTACAAAGTCAATAAATTCAGAGAATAATAAAATAAATAATGTTTCAGAGATAAATAAAATAAGTTCATAATGTGGTGGAGAAGGAGGACTGACTTCCTGTTGTACTTAGAGTCTTTAGTAACACAAACTTAGCTGTTTCTTTATTGATTATCCCTTTCCCGCCGGGGTAGTGATTTTTTACGAATTTCCTTTTTTAAACTTTATTATCATAATAAGGTAGGTAAAAGGAAACGTCCAGATTTTTTTTAGATTTTTAATATACTTAAAAGTACTTTTTCCAAGACCTAGACTTAAAAGTACCGTCAGGAACTTTATGTTATCACAATGTTAAGAGCTTACATGGAAACTATAAAAGTAGTGACAATCCAATATTGAATATTATAGAATATTGGTTTTGTAAAAATTATATAAATAGGTTTTTGATTTCAAATTTTAACCTCGTGGCATTCAGAAAAACAATTTTTCGTTTCATTTACACACAAAAACACGTTGCAATGCGGACATTTACTATCAGGTTTCGACTGAATCTTTTGCAAACCTCACACCTTATTTTGTAAATGTCAGGAGTTCCTCCTTTTTTAGGTTCAATACCTTGCCTCTCTGAGAAGCATAAGAGTTACTGTGGTATACAATATTGTCAATAATGTCTCCAATCAATACAAAAATATATCAGTCGGTTTTGTACAAAACAGTCTTCTACAACTCCAGTTTCTGCAATGTAATGCGGTAAAAGTGTATGTATGTCTCTCTTTTTCTATTTACTTTTTGGTTCGGGTAATCGCTGGCTAGTTCTATGTGAAGACCTATTTGCAGGAGGTAGATCAGACTAAACACTAGATCCAGGTATTGAAGATGTGGGTAGCTGATATATAGCACTCTAATACATTCTTACCTTACTACTTTCGCAAAAACACTGTCTAGAGATGTTTCAAAAACCTCATCTAATCCTTTGGCTGAGGGTAGTTGAATATTTTCCACTTCATCATCAGACACACCTGCATCGGACTCTTCATCACAGTCCGGAATCTCTTCTAATAACAAGGCTTCAATTAGAGCAGTATTGTTTCTATATCCATCTCAATGGCTTAAACGATAAGAAAATAGGTCACAGCAATAACAAAAACAAAAAAAGCATTCGTTTATGATGAAAAAATAGCTATTTTATCGAGTATGTGAATTACAAATTTTTGTGAGGCTTAATTTTTGTGACTAGAAACACCTGACGGTACTTTTAAGTCCACGTCGGTTTTGATCAAATATTCATATAAAATAATATGATAATACATTATAACAGCTTTTAGAAATGTAGTCAATGATATAAACGACGTAAATAGTTAAAAAAATAGCACTTACCTTTGATATTCCATTCATAAAAAAATTCTAATTATACCGTACAGCGAAGTGACAAAATGTTCGACTGGATGTAACTTGCTGATCAAATTATTCGGCAAAATTACGCGGTAATTCAAATGACGCATTGTGATTGGCTTACGGAAACGGTACTCTAAAGGATCGTCAGTTGTAGTTATCATAAAGTGTTTTGATACTTATGTTATTAGCTGAAAAATGTGGAGGTACTTCTAAGTACCGTAAGGCAGGAAAGGGTTATATTTAACTAGCGTCCCGCCTCGGCTTCGTACGGTTTTATTATACGTATAAACCTTTCTCTTGAATCACTCTAATTATTTAAAAAAACCGCAACAAAATCCGTTGCGTAGTTTTAAAGATTTAAGCATTCAAACGAACATAGGGACAGAGAAAGTGACTTTGTTTTATACAATGTAGTGATTGTTTGAAATGCATAGGTTGCTGAACTAAACTTAATTGCGACATGTTGCTTTAGCAAAGTAGGTCGTAGTAGAGTAGTAAAGTAGGTAGTAGTAGGTATTTAATCTGTTATTAAATGTAATCTACTTGTAAAGATTACATAACTCGTATGTAAAATGCATAACGACCTACTACATTTTATTTATTTTTTGTCTTATATTAAAGGACTTTGGGTCTTGCCAGTCCCGTATTTTACAAAAACTACCTACTACATTTTATTTATTTTTTGTCTTATATTAAACGACTTTAGGACTTTAATAGACTATGCCAGTCCCGTATTTTTCAAACACCATAACTAAATTAAATTTAACACTTATTAAATCTAAACACTGTTATAGCCACGTCACTTAGCGGTGATGCAAAAATAATTTGAATGGCCTACTACATAATAAAAAATTGTACCTACTGTAGGCACTTTGATATAAATCATAAAAATCGAAACCCCTTCAAACCCGCTACTTCGCAGATTAGCTACGTCGTAGACTTACTACGACGTAGACCAGCTACGACGTAGACCAGCTACGACGTAGACCTGCTACGACGTAGACGTGCTACGACGTATAACTGCTCGCCATAGACTCATTCCATATCACTTAGTACATTCAAGAAGAAAAAATAACCCACTTCACTATCACTACATAGTATAAAACAAAGTCGCTTTTTCTGTCCCTATGTCCTTATGTCCCTTTGAATACCCTTGGAAATCTTTAAAACTACGCAACGGGTTTTGATGCGGTTTTTTTTAATAGATAGAGTGATTCAAGAGGAAGGTTTATACGTATAATAAAACCGTTCGAAGCCGGGGCGGGTCGCTTGTAAAAAATAAAATGCAAAACTAAACTGTTAGAAATGATATCACTTCAATACCTTTAAATCTGAATGTACTATCGATTCATACGCTCATTTCGTTTCCACTGTTTTTAAATTGAACTTTACGTTCACTCGCTTAGCATAAACTTCATTGCAAGGTTTGCTTATGCAAAGGGAAATTGAACATAGCTTTCTGCTTATCTAGTTCATTACTTCGCTTCAGTTATCATCTTTTTGAAACCTTTGTAGGTTTTATCTACAAAGAGAAACCTAGTTTATGTGTGCGGCTTTATATGAACTTTTCCAGGATTTATATTACGTATTATCATAGATAAATGGTTTTTTATTTGTCTATGGTATTATTAATCACTACATAGTATAAAATAAAGTCGCTTTCTCTGTCCCTATGTCAATGTGTCCCTTTGAACGCTTAAATCTTTAAAACTACGCAACGGATTTTGATGCGGTTTTTTTTAATAGATAGAGTAATTCAAGAGGAAGGTTTTTACGTAATAAAACCGTGCGTAGCCGGGGTGGGTCGCTAGTATATATATAAAACAAAGTCGCTTTACTTACACAAGTACAGCTGAACCGATTTTGATGATCTTTGTGGTACACAAGTAAGGCTGAACCGATTTTGATGGATTTGTCTCCGTCCCGAACAGAAAAGATGATATTAAAAAAAAATATATATACGGGAGAAGACGTATCGTACGATCACAGCTAGTAAATAAATAATGCTTGACAATTCACACAACTTCATCTAGCCAAGCTAATCAAGCAAGAGCTTGTGTTATGGGCACTAAACAACTGATTTTCCTTGTAAATTTTAAACATACATAGAAAACACACAGACTTGCAACAAAATACATCGAGACCGTACAAACAATTTTCTTTTCACGGGATCCGAACCTTCGCTTCGCTACTTTGGACGTCAAGGTCTTTCTATTTGTATGTTTGTTTGTTGTAATCTATTATTTGTCTCCCAGAGTTAGGTCCTTTTGAGACATATATTCATCAATCTGGCTCTTAACCGTTTTTACCTATATTATTTTCCATGGAAACAAAACAGGAAGTAAAATAGGTAAAAAGGTTGCGATAAAATGAACCGATAAGCGAAAAATAAATCGGCTTTGTCTACACGATTTGGCACTGAGCTGGCAATTTACTTTTAAATTATACCAAAGGGCCATATTGAGTGTGTAGCTCTTTTAGGCTAGTTCCCACTAAACAATGTTTTGGCTCGATTATAATTTATTATTGGAAACACAAGACTCAAAAATCCTTTCCTAGCTCGCAATTCGATGTGCATCGGATGTTGTGGGTTCGATTACCGCGTTGGTGCAAATGTATTAACGATCTCCATATTTATTCCGAGGTTCTGGATGATTTATGTATAACTAGCGACCCGCCCCGGCTTCGCACGGTATTATTATAAGTATAAACCTTCCTCTTGAATCACTCTATCTATTAAAAAAAATCACATGAAAATCCGTTACGTAGTTTTAAAGATTTAAGCGTACAAAGGGACATAGGGACAGAGAAAGTGACTTTGTTTTATACTATGTAGTGATAGTGATATCTAGGTACCTTACATTATGCTGTGTACAACAGTTCTCTCATCCAGTACCCATAACACACGCTCTGCTTAGCTTGGGGCTAGATGATGCTGTGTGGATTGTCCAGCATTATTTATTATTATTATTTTTTTATTTTGGTTATATTATTTTATTTATAAAGAACCCCATAAATAAATATTTGTTAATCTAATTTGTTAATAAGTTAATAGCAAAGCAAAGCGTGTGTGTTCCCAAATCACTACGTAAACGCAAGTAGGCCTGTAGTTTTACATGTCTGAAAAGACGGTAGCATATTGTAACCGAAAATAGTTTAGTTTACAAAAAGCTTTTCCGGACCGTGGAAAACCAGCTTTTGGTAAAATCAAGAGACGCGTGTAAAATTCACTTATGTAAATTCTTTTTTCGTGCGGAAACCTTTTTTCGCGGCCATACTTTTTGAAGCGTGTTGAAAGAGTTGCCTTTGTGTAGATATTACTCGTTTATTATTATGTTTGGGTTGGACAAAGCAGGAAATACGTTTTTCGGGTCAAGGCGGTGCGATTTTTATTTATGAGCAGACCCGAAACAAATATCTCTAGATCGTACAAACATGAAAAGCATTTAGGCTTTAACTTCAGTCAGGCGGTAGTTTCTTAGCCTTATCACAATATAATATTACTAGCATCTGCCCGCGGTTTACGTTGTTGCAATGGAAACGTCTCAAGGCTATTTCTATCCCATGGGATCTGATTTATGGGATAAAAAGTAGTGTTACTCCAGGGCTAGAACTACTTCTATTCCAAATTTTAGTCTGATCCGATCAGTAGTTTTTGCGTGAAAGAGGAACATCTAAGTATACAAACTTTCGCTTTCATAACATTAGTATAAAGATGGATATTTGTTACCTTTACACGCCAAATAGAACCGACTGGGCTGCTATTTAGCATACAGGTATTATATGCCTGGAATAAAACATAGTCTACTTTTCATCCCATGAATCGATTTCCATGGAATAGAAATAAACTAGGAACGTGTTCGTAGAAATAACGTGCAAACCCACGGGCAGAAACTAGTTCAATAATAACTAAGTACCGTGCGTAGAACCAAACAGGCTTCGGCCCCGAATAAGAAGACCAGTGACCCGAGAAATGAGAAACATTTATAAGTGTTACCATTTGTTTTACCAATACTACATAGTTCTTCTTTTTAAAATTGTTTGGCCGTAAGTTTCGATAATTAGCTTTTATACATAGTAGATATATTAATTAAGGGCTGTGGATTTTGTTAAAAATAAATAAATTAAGAAATTTACTATGTTTTTCTTTTTTAACGTTACAAAAACTTTTACATACTTTAATACATGCAGGAGCGAATATACCTATCACAAGTTACACAGTTTGGCAGAAACGTTATAATGTAATTTACCTACTGTATTTGAAAATAAAAAATGTAGTTCCATAATACTTAAAAGGTGCTTATAAATTATGGTTAAGACCATGTATGTTTTATTACTGAATAAAAACATTATTAAAGAAATACTGCGTAAAACACTAGTCTTCTATAATCCTCCGCAATAATGGAGCGTATTACGTGACGGACCATCATCTCAAACGGCCGCGTCCATTATCTACATAATTTCCGTCCCTCTAGAGAGATTAGCCCATGTTTGTCGACGGAACAATCTGTTCCCAGTTTCTAGACGCTTTGATGGAAACATTTATCGTTGTTCCGAACTCATGAGTAGAGAGATGTGTAACTTTGATAATAAACCTAAACTATAAACGAACAAAATATATAATAGTCATCATGCAGCCAGTGTCTTGGGGACGCTTCCGACTGGTATTGACATGGATCAATTGAGCTACCTTTAGACTGTTTGCAACCGTCTGCAGTTAGCTCAATGGTTTCAAATCTTTAAAACTACGCAACAGATTTGAGACGGTTTTTTTAATAGATAGAGTGATTCAAGAGGAAGGTTTATAAGTATAATAAAACCGTGCGAAGCCGGGGTGGGTCGCTAGGAATAAAAAAAAACAAGTTTATTATATTATTTAAAAAAAATAGCTAAAACAAAACAGCAATGTTTTAAGAACAGTAAAGGCACGGGAGCAAAGATTAGTGTAAGTAGTTCTCACCGTTCCTAAAAAGCTCAATACTTTCTCACACACACACATAAGTATAGACAACTCTTTATTAACAACGAAAATTACAAGCAAGGAATAGAAAAATTACAGCTAGGATTTACAATTGAAATCATTGAGCTAACTGCAGAGGGTTGCAAACAGTCTAAAGGTAGCTCTCGAGAAACTATGTTACACGATCCTGCGTTTCTATTGTATGTAACCAACTATTCTAAAACATTTAAGAAAGTCTGCAACACAGCAAAATGTCTATTTTTAAAGAATGTAATAATAAAATCATCTAATAAAATAAAAGCAACATGGAGGCTAATAAATAACGAAACAGGTAAATCAAAGCCACGTTATAAGGAAATAAGGTTAAAAATTAATAATTCAATTCTTATACATGAAAAAGATGTTGCCGATGCTTTTGATGCATTCTTTTCTGCTATTCCTAAAATTGTTACCCAGTCTCTAAACTCCTCAGCATCAATGGCTGTTAAATTTTTAGAATCTTCAGTTGCTAGATGTAATGATAGTTTTATCTTTAGTTATGTAAATGCTGATTATGTAGTGAAAATCTTTAAGTCCATTAACATTAAAAACACTGAGGATCTCTGGGGTATATCAACAAAAGTATTAAGTTCAATTGTTAAGGAAATGGCTCCTTGTTTGGCCTATATTTTCAATAGTTGTATCGATGCAGGAGTTTTTCCTGATCTCATGAAATATAGTAAGTTAGTTCCTCTTTATAAATCTGGTAGCCACACTGATCCGGCTAATTACAGACCGATTTCAATACTTCCTGCCATGAGTAAAGTTTTTGAAAAAATTATTCTTACCCAGTTAACTTCTCACTTCAACCTTAATAGGTTATTTCATGAAAACCAATTTGGCTTCTCCAAGGGTAGATCGACAACGGATGCTGGTACAGTTCTATTAAGGCATATATTGGAGGCCTGGGATAAAGCAAAAAACGCTATTGGTGTATTCTGTGACCTTTCTAAGGCTTTTGACTGTGTGGATCATAGTACATTAATTGAGAAACTGAAACACTATGGAATAAACAACAAGGCACTGGATCTTATGCAATCATATTTATCTGATAGAGTTCAAAAAGTAGACGTTGGTAAAGAAAGATCTACGGGCTCAAAAATTGAATTAGGCGTCCCCCAAGGATCTATATTAGGTCCCTTTTTATTTTTAGTATATGTAAATGATCTTCCCTTTTTAGCAAAAGGTCTTTGTGATATAGTTTTATTTGCTGATGATACTTCACTAATTTTTAAAGTTGACAGAAATAAACATAATTTTGACGATGTAAATAATTCGCTGTCAAAGATACTAAATTGGTTTACCGCCAATAACCTCTTACTTAATGCTAAAAAAACAAAATGTATAAAATTCATGTTACCAAATGTTAGAGAACTCCCAACTCAAATCATGTTAAATAATGAGATTGTTCACTTCGTAGACTCTACTGTATTTTTGGGGTTGCATATTGATTCAACTCTTCAATGGCAACCGCTCTCGCGGGTAGGCTTAGTTCAGCAGCATATGCAGTGAGAACAATTTGACATCTCACTGATCAGGACACAGCTAGGTTAGTTTATTATAGTTACTTCCATAGTATTATGTCCTATGGTATTTTGTTTTGGGGACAGGCAGCTGATATTCAGACTATCTTTGTTCTTCAAAAAAGGGCGGTGCGTGCAATTTATAAATTAAAGCCACGTGACTCATTGAGGGAATTATTTAAAGAAATAAATATTTTAACTGTAATTTCGCAATATATTTATGAAAATTTAATGTATACACACAAAAACAAGAGTAACTTTTTGAAAAATTGTGATGTTCACAATAGAAATACACGAAACAAGAACAAATTACACATTCCTTCATTTAGATTACGAAAACTGGGGAAATCATTTATGGGTAATTGTGTGCGCTTCTATAATAAGCTTCCATCTGAAGCAACTGAACTTTCTATTCGTAGATTTAAACAGTACATAAAACTAAATCTTATCAAGAAGGCATATTACTCCATAAATGATTACATCAATGACGTTAGTGCTTGGCCAGATGTCGCTCAGTTCCACATCGACAATAGTATGTAATTATTTATAAGGCAAACATGTATTAGACACATAAGTTTTACACATGCTAGTGGTTTCTGTTTCGCCTCTTTCACTAGTGGACAAAAAATTGAGGCGAATTAAATTTGACTTGTCTAAGTGCTTATTTTGTAAGCCTAAAGAAATAAAGATATTGATTATTGATTATTGCTCAATTGATCCATGTCAATACCAGTCGGAAGCATCCCCAAGACACTGGCTGCATTACCACGCTGTATGGCAATGCTGATGCGCTGAGCCAGATATTCACCAGCTCTCGGGTCACGCGTCGCATCGACCAGACGCTCAGATAATTTTTTAAAAAACATGTGAAAATTTTTCACACATAAGTGAAATTATAAAAATATTATTATTAATTATTAAATTTCTGAATTTACTTTTGCACATGAGTAAACACACTGAAGCCGGAGGCGGAGCGGATGCGAAGGTGTGCCGGTTTTTCTTAAGGCACTGCGCCGCCACCGCCTGCGGTGTGTGTGTATGGGCTTTCATAATTATGATTCAATAGTACAACTCGCACGCCTTCGCCTCCGCTCCGCCTCCGGGTGGGCAGATATCAAAGATTATACCCACATTCTCTCACACATACGGGCGATATAATTATCAAAATGAAAAAAGGTTAAATAATGTGAATGAATTTTATAATCACACTAGCATCTGCCCGCGGTTTCTCACGCGCTATTTCTATGGTAATTTTTCAAGGGTATTTCTTACCCATGGGAACTCATTTATGGGATGAAAGTAGCCTATGTGTTATTCCAGGGCTAGAACTACGTCGATTCTTAATTTCTGCACGATCCGTTCAGTACTTTTTGCATGAAAGAGGAACAAACATCAATACAGTTCAGTTCCACATCGACAATAGTATGTAATTATTTATAAGGCAAACATGTATTAGACACATAAGTTATACACATGCTAGTGGTTTCTATTTCGCCTCTTCCACGAGTGGACAAAAAAGTGAGGTGAACTGAAATTCAATTATCATTTTATTTCTATTATTTTGATAATTATGTAACCTATAGTATTAAATTTGACTTGTCTAAGTGCTTATTTTGTAAGCCTATTATTTGATTATTTGATCCATTTTTGCATTTATAATAATAGTAAAGATTAGTACCTATTTATTTATTAAAGGGTGTCAACAATATAACCTTATACTGTTGGTGTAAAGATATACCTATGATTATACCTATGTAACCTATGATTATACCTATGTATGTACATATTATGCAGATAGATCACAGGTACCTATTTACGGTTGCTACAGAGCCGAGTTCGCCGGGCCGTGATCTGCTATCTATAGCTCCGATTTCCTTTCGAAAACCTCATTCACGTTCATTTCCTATTCATACAGTCTGCATGGGTATATTTGGACAGGGTGCTTCAAAATAACAAGCTTCAAAATAATGTACAAGGTTATTCCTTTTTTATCGCGCCGCGCGCATATAGCACCGAGAGGGGTACTAAAAGTTGTTATTCAGAAGTAAACAATTTTTTGGCATATTCTCATACAGGTTTTGATTAATGGGGGACGATTTCTTGACAATTATCCGTATTTAATAATATAAAGCGAAAGTTTGTATAATTGGAAGGATGTGACTACTGAACGCATCGGGCTGAAATTTGGAATATGCGATGTTTCCATAGAAACAACGAGATCGAAGCCGCGGGTAGAAGCTAGTTTTATATAAATCTGTTTCTTTTAAAAAGTTTACTTTATATTACTTATTAAAAATAATTTATGATATTTAATTAGTCATTCATAATCATTTATTTGCAGGAATGTCGGTATTAGCTCAAAAGGAATGATTATTAAATTAAATACTGCGAAATAATTCAATCGTTCATTCCATTTTCATTTCATTTTATTCGTTCTAGGTTCTAGGTATGTTGAGTTATTTTAAACAATTATTCACTTTTCTATTAGAAGGGAATTGATGCTTGTAACGTAGAATTTAATTAAATAGAAGGGAAACGATAGTTATTATGTACATTTTTATTGTGATTAGAGGCATGATAGACAACCCTCTGGTTTTAATGAACATAGGACCACAAAGATAGATAAGTAGATAGTTTTATTAAAATCAATTTCGTTACATAAGTTTGTAAGTAGTTCCTTAAAGCCTATGTTAGTTTTATCTTAGCACTAGATTCTCTTCTATTCAAGCTTACTTGAAAATGAAACCTAGTAACTAGCCTCAAAGTTGTTATAATAAATTGCTTACATAACAATTTAATCTTAAACTTATAAAGATAACTATTTCGGAATTATTATTATGATTATTTTTAGTATACACTTTATTTATTTTAATTCTCATTAAAAAATACATTTATTAGGTACTATAGAAATACAAAATTTTTATAAAACTACTACAGTAAAAAATATATTAAAACGGTGGATCACCGACCGCGAAGCTAGGCTCAAGCAGCCGGTGACTAGGGTTGCAGACAGAAAAACTTCCTGTCGATACGCGCCGAATCCAGGAGAACCGCTTTTTGGATCTGACGCTTGATCCAACTTCCTAGCGAGAGTCTCTTTAGATGTTTATCGAGGCTCTTCGCTATTACTCCGTTAACCGAAACGACTAGGTATCGGGACGATGGTCGCTGAATCAATTATTATTATTATTTATTATTTAATCTTAAATTATCCTAAGCAACCAGTACCTAGACACTCATACACAATGCTTCGCATTACTTATCTGCAACCTAACAATGTATATGCGTGACGAAGACTTGCATTTCCGAGGGTAAGAACTAATCTCCTGAGCAAGCTCCCGTTCATACAGGAACTTTGCGCTTTAGACAACGTAGGTACATGCAGATGAGGATGTTTTTTTATATGTGTATTCTTACCAAAATTCAGGGATGTTTTTTTTGTTTTTAAGTTGTTTATTTTAAGCTATAACTTGTACTAGTAATTTTGTATAGTATGAATATTTAGTTATTAATTGTGGATTTTTGTATCTATTTTTAGTAAGTACCTAAGTGTATTTTTATGATATGAAGACAGGGCGCTATGGCGCTCATTAGGGGAGGCCTATATCCAATTATTGTCCAGAAGTGGACTAATATAGGCTGATGATGATGATGATGTAGTGTATTTTTGTATCTATTTTAATAATTTACGGTCGCTTTGGTTGTACATTGTAACAGCAATGTAAGTATGTTCACTACTAAATAAACAATTAAAAAAAACAGCAAAAGTACTTGTCCTCAATATTGAGCCACCTTGTAGCTATCCGTCCCAGCCTAATTTTGTCTCCACCTTAAATAGGTCAACCGGTAAATTTTTCGTGATAAATTAGATTCTGTTGAATATTTGAGGGCTGACCCAACAGGGTTCAAAAATATAACTACATATATCATAAATGCTATAAGTAACCCAAGGGGTAACTATAATTATTATGTAGTGAGATATAATGAATAAATATTATTTAACTAGCCACCCGCCCGGGCTTCGCACGGTTTTATTATACAGGGTTACTTGTAAGTAGACCCGATCCTTTCAGGACGTGATAGCAGGGTTCAGTAGAAACCAATTTGACTCTGAGGTACCCTGGTCTAAAGTTAAGCCCCTTCGAGATATTTGAATTTTTAATATTTTTAGTGAAAGTGTCACCTTGAAGTCGAAGATTTATGATATTTTTTAAAAAACGTCTTTTTTTGTAGGTTTTTCGGTGTTTTTTTGTAAAAAATAACTCACTAAATAAGAATAACCTTTGAAAGTCTAAGAAATATGGTAAACGCTAGAGCGGTAGGCCCTTTAAATCTGAATTTATTGTAAAAATTTGGCAAAGTATTTTTTTAATCGACGTTTTCTCAAAAACATGTACCTACATTATTTTGTGCAGATTATTTAAAAAACATCTACATGTTTTTAGCTATCTAAAAAGGTGCAATAGTTGGGGCACCAGTGTACGATCTTTTTAAAAATTCGATAACAAAGGACTCAGGTAGTAAAATTCAAAGTTACAATATTTTGAGGACAGAGTAAAAAATACACATATTAGGTTCAAATCATGTAATCTTTAATTTTTTAACTCATGCTCTACGTGGCCACCTCTGTTCCTAACACAGGCCCGCATTCTGTTGCGTAAACCGGTTTTCACGACTTTGCTCGTCAACTGACCCCTTATCACGTTCGCCGCATCAATAATTCTTTGTCGGAGAATTTCCACAGTAGATACAGGGTGGCCGTCTTGGTACACGATGGTTTTCATGTGACCCCAAACATAAAAATCCATCGGAGTCAAATCCGGGCTTCGTGCGGGCCATGGTATGGGACCGCCTCTCCCAATCCATTTGTTTGGGTAATTTTCGTCGAGCCAGTCGCGTACACTTCTGCGGTAGTGTGCAGGGCAACCGTCGTGTTGGTACCTCATGTCTCTTCTTAGGGCAAGCGGCAAGTCGTCGAGAAGAAGTGGCAATTCATTTCTCAGGAAATCTTCATAAAATTCGCCATTCAAGTGTTCAGGCAAGAAATACGGTCCTATCAGATAATTGTCGATGATGCCCATCCACACGTTTAGGTTGAATCTGCGTTGCGAGCCTTTGACCCTTTTCTTTTTTGGATTACCATCTTGCTTCTGTGCCCAGAAGTGAGCGTTGTGATAATTTGTTATGCCATCCTTGTCAAACTTCGATTCATCGGTCCACAAAATCATTTTCAGGAATCGCGAGTCTTCGGAGTCGGCGTTCAACATGAATCGGCAAAAATCCAATCTTCTTAAAGGGTCTCCTTCTTCTACTGCTTGTACTGGAGTGTAGTGATATGGGTATTGCCCTGCAGTGTGCATTGTGAACCACACTTTCCACTGCGATATGCCTAGACGATTTGCAACAACATTTGTTGACGTGGTAGGGTCTTCTATGAAATGTCGTCTTATTTCATCTTCGTCGTCCACGTTTTAGACTCGGGGTCTACCCAGGTCTGACGTGCGTCTACAGACAGTGCCCGTTTCTCTCAAGCGGCGATAAGTTGCATCAAACACGCTTCAATCCGGTAACCGACGCCCCGGGTACCGCGACGCGTATTCAGCTTGGGCTGCAGTACACACACCCTGGCAAAATCCGTAGCACATGACAATATCAGCATATTCTTCATTAGAATACATTGCCATTATGAAGAGCACAATCCAAATCACAAGAGAAAATCAAAGTCCAAGATTCACAGCCGTGTCAAAGAGTCCGATATCCAAAGCCAACTTAATTTCTGAGAGAGAGTATGTACCGCGTACGAATGACGAAAGCACACTAACATAACATGCGGAGCGAGAGGATCACTAACAGTAACAGCATAACATTGTTAAGGAGAACCAATCACAGTGCTTTCAATCACAAAACCCGCCCTTGTACTAGGAAGGCAAGCTTAACCTTGAAATAGCGTTACTTGGGATTTGACTACCTGAGTCCTTTGTTATCGAATTTTTAAAAAGATCGTACACTGGTGCCCCAACTATTGCACCTTTTTGGATAGCTAAAAACATGTAGATGTTTTTTAAATAATCTGCACAAAATAATGTAGGTACATGTTTTTGAGAAAACGTCGATTAAAAAAATACTTTGCCAAATTTTTACATTAAATTCAGATTTAAAGGGCCTACCGCTCTAGCGTTTACCATATTTCTTAGACTTTCAAAGGTTATTCTTATTTAGTGTGTTATTAGTGTGTGTTGTTATGTTATTTAGTTTTTTACAAAAAAACACCGAAAAACCTACAAAAAAAGACGTTTTTTAAAAAGTATCATAAATCTTCGACACTTTCACTAAAAATATTAAAAATTCAAATATCTCGAAGAGGCTTAACTTTAGACCAGGGTACCTCAGAGTCAAATTGGTTTCTACTGAACCCTGCTATCACGTCCTGAAAGGATCGGGTCTACTTACAAGTAACCCTGTATATAGTATATAAACCTTCCTCTTGAATCACTCTATCTATTAAAAAAAACCGCATCAAAATCTGTTGCGTGGTTTTAAAGATTTAAGCATTCAAAGGGACATAAGGACATAGGGACAGAAAAAGCGACTTTGTTTTTTATACTATGAAGTGATATTCTGGATCAATTGAGCTACCTTTACACTGTTTCCAACAGTTTGCAGTTAGCGCAATGGTTTCAATTGTATATACTAGTTTTATTTTTTTCTATTCCTTGATTGTAACTTTCGTAATTCAATCAATTCAATATTCTCCAAAAAATTCGACTTCTACGGAATGGAACCTTCAATCTACCCAATGTATAATCGATATCAATATAATTACAATCGCTATATATCTCGTAGATCCAGCATCGCCTTAGGGTTAAAAAAGAAACCTAATTAATTAATAAATGAATATACCTATACTTAATCGCTATAAGATATGTTATCGCTACCACTTGCGCAACAAAGTATCCGACACGTATCTCAAATCATTTGAACATCCTTGAGTCTGTATCAAGAAACGATAGAAATTCCAAGAAATGTCACCAACTGCGTTATAAACCTAATAACAAAATACTAGGAACTAAATAAAAAATCCATTCCACAGAGTAGATATATCCATCCAGACCAGAAATTGCTTTTAGCTTGACACGTTTGTTTGATGTCAGTAGGCCAAGTTGAGACTGAGTGGGCTTCAGTTAGTCTTGACCCTTTTAGTTGGTGCAAAAATAGACAATTGTACACCAGCAAAGACTATATCTGAGATATTTTTGAAGCGGTAGAAAATTATTAAATAATTCAAGACAGAACACACAGCATTGTCTAGCCCAAGTCTAGCCCAAAACTTAGCAAAGCTTGTGTTATGGATACTAGATACCTGATATTACTTGTGATTAGCTTGTTTTATGGATACTAATAATTGATAATAAATATCTATCTATGTAATGTATTGTATTAAGTATATCAGTCATCTAGTACCCAGAACACAAGCTCTGCTTAACTTGGGGCTAGATGATGTTGTGTGGACTTTCCGGAATTATTTATATTTATTTATTTATTAATAAAAGATACTATAATCAGTCAGATGGTGACAGAATCCACAATTTATTTATAAAACCATTATTACATGTCAATTAACGTATATAGAAAATAAATATTACAATTATAATAAGGGCAAATTAGAATTTTATAAAAATTCAAACTCAATAAAAAAATATTCTACCGGTTATAAGTTAGAAGTTTCGTGAAGTGAATATAAATTGTATTACACTCCTTATCAGGTTAGAAAGTCTAAGGCAAATAATACACTCGAGAGCAATGAATCCGGGTCACTCAAAGAATCCAACAAATCTCGGAAAGTAAGAATGCTAGGTTAATGCAATAAATTGTATTTAATAGACAATTTAGTACTCCTTAAATGAAAGTTAAAAAAATATGAGTCACCATACATTTTATTTACACAAAATTACATAAAGAAAAAAAACTGCTGATCTCTCCTTAAAACAAAAATAGGAAACATGAAATTTTTGAACTTTATGACGATTTTCTTGAATTTCAATACTTCGTATTACCTCCTCGTGCTTCCATTACTGCGTTTACGCGGTTTGGCATGCTGTACACCAAGTTCCTTATACGATTTTGGGGAATATTCTCCCATTCCTCTGTGAGAGCAATTTTGAGCTCAGGAAGCGTGATTGGGGGAGGGTTTCGTTGTTTTACGCATCTCCCTAGCTCGTCCCAAGCATGCTCGATTGGGTTGATATCCGGGCTGCGCGCTGGCCACTCCATACAAGTAATGTTCATCTCTTGAAGGTAGTCATTCACAATCCTACCTGTATGAGGTCGGGCATTGTCATGCATAAATATAGCATCCTCACCCAAATTGACCATAAATTGACCAACGTGTTCGTTGAGGATTTCTTCCACATATCTCACGCTAGTTAAAGAGCCGTTTTCTATGATCACCAGCTCTGTGCGACTTTCAGAGGAAATTCCGGCCCACACAAGTACAGACCCACCACCGTAGGCTACTTTTTCTTCGATGCATGCTTGCTTGAATCTTTCCCCTGGTCTTCTATACACTCTGTGTCTTCCATCGTGCTTGTAGAGCATAAATTTTGATTCGTCAGAGAACATAACTTTCGACCAATCTTCAATACTCCAATTTACGTGGTTCTGGGCATATCTTAGTCTTGAAATACGATGGCCACGCTCCAGTTTAGGGCCGTTTGCAGGTCTAAGGGGTTTTAAGTTAGACTCAGCAAGCCGACGTCTTACTGTCCATGCACTTGGGTTACTTCCTCCGAGGCGTCGAAACTGATTTGTGAGTTCAGTTCCTGTGAGAAAGCGATTTCGAAGCATGGTGTTCACCAAGTATCGGTCTTCTCGTGCTGTGGTACACCTAGTTCTGCCCGTTCCTGGTCTGCGTAGGTTAGAACCAGTTTCTTCGTAACGTCGGAGAACTCTTTGTACTGTTGACAGCAACACACCGACAGTCCTGGCTGTATCGCGCTGACTCCGGCCGGTTTCCACCAATGTAAGTATTCTGGTGCATTCTTCAAGTGTAAGCGACATGATTTCAGCTTGAATAATGAATATTGAGCACTATCAACCTGGTTTATGTACCAACATAAATGACAGATTACAAATAAAAGCAAAAACAAATCCTGTAATTTCGTAGTTCCATCTTCGACAGTGTTCCCTTTTCAAATTAGATTTTTTTATGATATAACTTTACAATAACTAAGAAGTTTTAATACTTTTATTTAAGGAGTATTAAATTGTCTATTAAATACAATTTATTGCATTAACCTAGCATTCTTACTTTCCGAGATTTTTTGGATTCTTTGAGTGACCCGGATTCATTGCTCTCGAGTGTATTATACGAAACATAAACGTAGAACTCACGTGTAGAATAGAATTTACGGGTTGAAAATCTACATTCTTCGCTTCTATGTTCCTTATCCTTTATTTTATCCATTTTAAAACCATAAACCTTTGCAATAAAATGATGAAACATTTTATTTGTATTTTATGATAGCGTTGTGGCAATCGTTCATAAAATCTGTGTAGTGTTTCCCGCTCGCCGCGTAATTCGTCCTAGCATTCGTATTGGCATTAGGCCCCGCTCAATTTATCTTTATTATCGGAAGCCATTATTAATATTCTATCATTAATACGACTGCCAAATACCACAGTGATGAATCATCGCGTAATAATATAGCATGTATTTTTTACGAATTTCCGTCCGCGTCGACGCATGTTACGCAATAATAATTATTTTTGTACAAAAAGTTGTATTTGTATTTTGTAATAATAAAAGCAACCTCTTTAAGGTTAGGGTTCGATACTCACCTAAGAACGAATTTATATCATCTGAAAATATTTTTTCCTAAGCTCTGGGTGTTTAGTATAAATGTATAACACAAGCTTTGCCTAGCTTTTAGTTTTTCAGTCCGCAGTTTCAGTAGTTTTTCTAGTTATGGCGTTGTTTTGGGTAAAACATACGTCCTCGTAAACTCTTGCTCCGGTTTTATTTTAAATGCAAATGTTCTGATATTTTTTCATTAGCGAGATGCAGATTGGACGAACACCGTTCAATGTTAACGGAGAAGGCTACTCTGAGCTTTGAACTATTACGGGCTCACTTGCGATGAAAGACAGTCGTTGTCTTTTTTATTGGAAACTTACCTGAGCTAGTGGCCAAATGCTTGACCAAATCAAATAAAAAAAAACTAGTGTCTATCCTCGGCTTAGCATTAATAATAATAATAATGCTGGACAATCCACACAGCATCATCTATGTAGTCTCAAAGTAAACTACTCAAAGCTAGTGTTATGGGTACTAGATAACTGATATATTTCATAGATTTTTTACATATATGTAGATACTTATTATTAAGTATATAGAATATACCCAGACCAACGGAAAAAAAATGCAGATCGTACACGATCGTGCAGAACGAACCGTAACCAAACCGGATTATTCTAGAACCTTAAGCATCTATATAAAAAATCATCTGAGTGTAAATGGAGTTTTTAAGGAGATACGTGATAACAATCATTCAATCAGCCTTCTCTTTTATTATATGAAGTCGGACGAACAGAAATAAATATTAATAAGAGAGAAATAAATATCCGACATCATTATTGCGAGTCAAAAACCGTAAACTTACCTATTTATTTCGGAATACATGACATCGAATAAAGTCACATATTTTTAAAAAAACTAATGAGATCACCAAGGGATTATTATAATTAATTAGGTACTGCCTTTTGTTCGCCGCTTAGCTTGCGTGGCTTCAGGTAAAAGAACAATAAGGTAGATAATTAGTTGGGTATGTCATGGATCGCCATCGCCGGAGATAAGATCCCCATACCTTGGAGCCTTTTATTTCACGGACTGTTAGGTTTATGAGGAATTTCCTCCCACGAACACTCGGGTTGTGGAATGATCTTCCTGCCGATGTTTTCCCCCAGGACTATAACATGGGGTTCTTCAAAAAGGGTCTTTTAAGACATTTAAAGGGTCGGCAACGCGCGTGTAATATCTCTGATGTTGTAGGCGTCCTTAGGCTGCGGTAACCGTTTTCCATCAGGCGGGCCGCATGCTTGTCTTTGCCACCTTGGTGGTATATAAAAATAATCAATTGAGCTACGTTTAGACTGTTTGCAACCGTTTGCAGTTAGCTCAGTGGTTATATAGATATAGGTTATACTAGTTGTATTTTTTTCTATTTCTCGATTGTATTTTTCGTTGATAATAAAGATATTTAAAGTGTTGGTAATGTCTACTCAGAGATAAAACGGTACAGACTACGTCTTACAAACGTGAAAAACAGTCAAAAAACTAAAGCATACATAAATATAAACCATTAGCTACCTAAAGTAGCAACTGGGGCATCGAACTATCTTTTATTTTCGGTTCGATTCCTACCTTGGGACATATTATGTTTTTACGATCTGCAATTTGTTATTTGTTTGTTCCGGAATTCTGGGTGTTTTCTATGAATAAAATATTATCAATTTAAGGGACCGGCGGCGGCAGATGGATGAACTCCCCATACCTACAAACGGAATACCAAAATAATTTGTAAGTCGAGCATATTTCCACAAAATACTTGTGTTTTTTTTTGTTTTTGTATTGTCCTAGCTCGCTATCTATGCTCGTAGTTTTTTTATGAAGTAGTTTTTTTTGTACATTTTTGTTATAAATTGTTGTCAATTTTTTTTAAACTATTCATAAACTTAGTGAAGTGACAGGAGACTCCCGCTCCGGTTCGTTCTTGGTGCAAAGGATTGCCATCGCTATTCAGCGAGGTAATGCTGCAAGCATTTGGGCAGCTTTGCGCCGGGTTGGTCAGGGGCGGGTTATTTAATGCTTAATTATAAATTGAATTAAATATAATTGTAATATATTACGTTTATGAATTAAGTAAATCATTAATCTAATACCCATAACAAAAGCTTGTATGCGTTTGTTGTGTTCATTAACCGACTTCAAAAACGAAAGAGAGGTTTTCAATTCGTCGGAATAATTTCTTAAATTTTTTGCAAAGAAGCGTTAACCGATTTGGAAAAATATTTTTGTTTCAAATTATATACTTCCCAGGTCTCATTTAAATGTTATGGAACACGGAAGAGCGGTTTTAAAAAAATCAACAAACATCTCAAAATTGATATTGTCGTTAATTCCAATAGAAAATATTCAAAAAGTGACTTTCCCGTTTACTTTACGTAAAGTTATTTGTAAATCTGCACCTTACTTATTTCGTCCAGAATATCTTATTTATTATAATCGTAATCGTCAGAAACTCATATAACCTGTGAAGTGAAGCCATGTTGCTGCTGAAATTATGGCAAAATTGTCAACCCTCACATGGACGCTTCACAGGGAAAAATGACCGGTGAGCCCGACATTTCATCAATTATCGTGTCAACGTATCGATATCATGCGCGGTAGCCTGCAGTCAGCGAGCGCACTGGACTTCATTATATTATTTGTACTGAATTTAGATGTTTATTTAAAATTATCTGAGCGTCTAGTCGATGCGACGCACTGACCTCTATCTTGTATAAATAGAGGTCAGTGATGCGACGTGTTACCCGAGAGTGTTGAGTATCTGGCGCAGCGCATCAGCATTGTCATACAGCGTGGTAATGCAGCCAGTGTCTTGGGGACGCGACGACTGGTATTGTTCAGTTGAGCTTACTCTAAAATATGTAGTAAGCTCAATTGTTTTAAGTATAAATACTAGGTACTACTACACCTCACAGGACTCTTCGAGACGTCAGAATTGTACTGATTTTGTTCATATTCGTTGATTGTAATTTTAATAAGTAAAGATCTACTAAAATAGGTTTTTTATAACCATAGACTTAGAATTTTTGTACTTTCCAACCCTATGGCAACACACAAATGACAGAATAATATTAAATTTCATTGTATTCAACGTTGTCTCCATTTCCATTATCTACTATCGTCACAGTGAAATAGAGACCGTATTTGCGCTCTCTATTTGCCGAGATATGTCAATAGCTAATAGAGACTAATAATGGTTTATTGCTTTGTCTGAATCAAGGTACAATAGGTATTATGATCGTCATAATCTCCTATCTAAATGTTTAGACATAGAACCAAATTTTTAAACAAAGCCAAAATTAGAATAGTCTTTTGCAGTGTTCCAATAGACTTTAAAAGATAACTATAACTACATAGTCTAAAACAAAGTCGCTTTCTCTGTCTCTACGTCCCTATGTTATGCTTAAATCTTTAAAACTACGCAACGGATTTTGATGCGGTTTTTTCAATAGATAGAGTGATTCAAGGTTTACCTATAGATACTCAAGTATAATAAAACGGCGGGTCGCTAGTAATCTATAAAAGTGTATTGGAATTCTACAACAGATATTTTTTATTGACTTTGTTTCAAAATATCATAGTGAATTCATCAATAGATTTTAAAGATCTTTAAAAGTCTATTGGTAAATTCACTAACTCTGTGTGAACTGCAGGTTTTACCCATTATCAGTTATCGTATCACAAACACGTTTTCCCCTTAGGAGAGATTTTCAGGGGTTTTCTAAAAAAAAAAACAAATTCCTGTTTGCGATCTTCAAGAGAAATTTCTGAAAATTTCGTTTTTAAAATACAAGTTTGCACCCTTAAAAATAAATGACCACTTGAACCAAGAACCTTCAAAGAGGATGTAGGTATTTTAATAAAATTCTAATTTTCCCCCTGAAGTTGGAACGAATTTCTAAAATTTTATTGGTAGAAAAGTTAATGATATTGGTTGGTACATTTTTACATCCTGCCGGTTGTGGGCAGCAAGTTTGCTTCGCCCATCATGCAGTCTTTCAACAGAGACCTCTTTAGACTCCATGGGTTGAGTTGAGAATCTTTTGAATGACTGCTGAAAATAATAATTGTGCATTGTTGTGTGTGTTTCATTAGTTACTTATTGTTGCTTCTTTATGTGTGATTTTTATTTGTGTGGACAAAAATTATGTTCGAATAAAGAAACTCTTGTTTTGTTTGTTTTGTTACCCTTCCATTTAGGGTATTTTTCGTAGGCCGTCACGTCGGCAAGACGTCCTAAACGGCTATTAGAAAATGTTTGATTTAACTATAACAACGCGTGCCTTTGATCGCAAAATCGATAACCGCTGGGGTAAGCGTGTTCTTGATTGGAGACCACGACTCGGTAAACGTACGAGCGATGACAAGGTGAGATGACGATCTGTTAATGATGCTGGATGCGGCAAGCTGATGAAAAAGAAAGGGTACTCATTAGGGGAGGCCTATTCCAGGAGGCTAATGTAGGGTGATAATGCTGACTTTTAAAACTATCATGGTTATAATTAATAACAATGGATAATCCACACAGCATCATCTAGCCCCAAGCTAAGCAGAGCTCGTGTTATGGGTGATGACTCATTAACTTAATACAATAAATAGGTCACCTGCGATGCAGAAGGTCGCGCGTTTGATATCTGCCTTAGGAAAATTGATTATGTGATCCACATAATAATATAACTGTTCAGTTTTCTGGTTTTTTTCTACGTCTAATTAAAAATAACTCACACACATCACATGATAGCCTAATATTTTAATGTATCAGTTATCTAGTACCCATAACCCAAGCTCTACTCAGCTTGCTAGATGATGCTGTGTGAAATTGTCCAGCATTTTTATTACTTCGCTGTGTAAATTTGTCCAGTATTATTTATTTAAAATGCACACGTGAGCTACGTATAAAAGGACTGAAGGCGTTGGAGCTCATACATTTTGAATGAAGACTTGCAGAGCTACAGTACCCCCACGCAATACGACGCTACTGTAGGTAACAAACAGTGGTACAACCATCTTTTTACCTAAGTTAATGTAGCTGCGCCCTGTGGTTCCCGCGTGAAAATTTAAGAAAAGTATGGTAAATATATGAAAAATAATGAAAATATTTAAAAAAGTTTTAAGTGTAATAAAGAGTTGTCTATTCTTTTATATTCTAAAATATGTCTATGGTAAGCATATGTCTTATTCCAGGCCTAGATCTACGTCTATTCAAAATTTTAGTCTGATCCGTTCCGTTCGTGAAGAGGTAACAAAGAACCATTCATTCAACCAAACTATCGCGTTTTTAATATGTGTTTTTATTTATTTATTTTTTGATTTCATTTTGATCAACATAGAAAACAAAAAGCTCATAAAACATAAATTAGAAGAAACAGTTCTGGTTTACCTAAAGCATATTAAAATACGGATAAGTAATCTACCTCTATATTAACAAAGAAAATTTTACAGTCGATGAATAGAAACAAATTTATAGTAAGTACCTTTATACAATTCAACCAACGAGTAAAAATTTTTATGTCAGCGAATTCGAAAATATGTTTTCAAAATTCGATTTATATTGTGTTGTAATTCCATCACGATAATTATTGTTTGTGAATTAATATGAAATGAAAACACAATCGCTTTATTCAGAGCAATCCTCACATAACATGAGTTTTACATTAAACAGTCTCGTATTTACACTGATTGAGCTCTCTAAGTTCATATAATTTGTCTGTTTTGGAAAAACTAATAGCTGAAAATATTCATTGTTTTTAGGGTTCTGCACCTCAAAATCACTACATAGTATAAAACAAAGTCGCTCTGTCTGTCCCTATGTCCCTATGTATGCTTAAATATTTAAAACTATGCAACGGATTTTGTACGCATATTTTGATATTTCCAATACACGTATACAAAACCTATAGGATACTTTCTGTAGACCTAGGTCTACTAGACTGTACTAGTAGAGTCATTAAATTTAGTAAACAAACAGGTCTTATAGTACACGCAAAAAGAAACATAAAAAATAATTTGAAGTAAAATCACAGAAAAATATTCTCGCGAGAGCCCAAAACCAATAGGGTGGATCGTTGACCTACCATGGTATTTGGTTAGAATCTATGTTTATAGCACAAGGAAAGGGGGAAAATGATATAAAAAATATATCATCATCATCGACCTACCGAAGTCCACTACTGGACATAGTCTTCTCATTCTAATGAGAAAAGATATACCTCTATATAAAAGCGAACGTAAATTTGTGTTAAGTCATAAAAAATTGCACTTTGCGTGCGAGTCGATTTTTTCTTCTCGCTCAGTAGTACAAGTTTGTACGGAACCATTAATGTATGATTCCGATTTGGTCTTGACTTTATTTGTTTTCGGGTACAAACACAAATCCATGGGGATAAATTTATGGGACCATATCCAGATCATTTTCTATTCTACGAAAACCAACAGAATCAACAAAAAAGCCCACAATTGACGGAGAACTCGACGAACAGACATTTAAAATATGTATATTAAGAACCTCCCGGTTTTTCTAATGTCTAATATTAAAAATCTAAAATCAACTGAATGAAAAATAAATGAGATCAGCAATTTTGACGAGGCTTGCCTTGATTTATAAAATGGAAAGCGATACGCTTTTTGTGATCCATTTTCATATCTGTCATCAATCAATTTTCACTTTCAGGGGGAAAATGATTTATCTATAAACAATATCTTTCCTGGTAAAGATAATAAAATTATTACCTACCTACTCGAGTAGAATTTTTGATATAAACGTTTTCCCAAGGTAAAAACGTTACTTCTGAAAAAATATGAAGTAATTATTTTTTTCTTCATAATAATATTAGGACTCATCTGCTAGAACAGCGTTTTAATATTTTAAGACTTTTCCTCTACTTACCACTAAAAAACCCAATGGAAACAATCACAACACGAATGCACACACTCACTCTTCCGTTAACTTCAAATTTCACAAAATCCTATATCCCGTGAACACACGACTGCCCTCGGCAACGCGCGAACCGCGACTGAAACTCTGCAGTGGAACGAAAGCCAGATAAGGCGCAGATTTCGAAATTCGAACGATGCAGTATAGTACCGGGAATTTTAGAGGTATATTTATTAAAAATGGCGGAAATGGAGGCTTTTTTAATATTGGATCACGGGAAATAATTAAAGCGAGATTGCAAAGATAATAATGAGAACTTGAGACGGAAATGTGAACGTTTTTCCTGTTTTTGTTATTTATACGGATTTATTGCTTTATGGAATTCTATGGTTTCGGGTTTGAAGGAAAATCTGGTATCTTTTAACATAACAATATATATTTTATTACTAGTATCTGCACACAGCTTCGCATACGGTGTTTTGTTGTCCATTTATGGTTAGCTTGTATGAAATATGAAAAAAAAAACATAAATCCATAGGGATTTATGATATAAAACATAGGTTTTATTCCAGTGTTCGAACTGCGTCTATTCAAAACTTCAGCCGAGAGCTAGTGATCTTAGAGCTCAACGAATGAGCATTGCATACAGCTCCGTGTGGTATTGATACATCAGTTGAGATACCTGTATATTGTTTGCAATAGTCTGCAGTTATCGCAGTTGCTTCAATAGTAAATACTAGTTCTATTTTTCTATTCTAGTCCGGTCAATTTAGACATCCAATACAACTCTACTTTTTGAATCGTTATATCTCAAAAACGGTGGCTCTTAGGAAAAAAAGTACTTAGACATTTTTAATAGATAATTAACTGATCAAAAAATTTTGTCTGAGCTAATTTTATGATAAAACTTACCGTTTTGCTGAAAATCGCCCGTTTTTGTGACCTTTGACCCCGAGTAAATTTTTTTGCACGTGCCGGATCGATGAGGACTTTTCACATTTCCTTTATAATAGGGTATTGAACAATTCTACCAATATTCAGCCTAGTCGGATTTTTTGTAACCTTACCCCTATTTTTGTATCTAATTTGACCGGACTATTCTTTGATTGTAATTTTCCTTGACTGTAATAAATCTTGAATCTTTTTAATATTACTTATTCATAGCTTAAGCAGACCTAAACGGCCTGTAAACATGCTCATAGAAGGTATTTGACCGGGCGTACAATTACTTAAATCGTAAAAATGCTAATACTCTTAAGAGGGCACGTTAGCCGATTTGGTAATAACATAAATAAATAAAAATGAAGTTTGTTTATTCAGGCGTCCCCAAATTACATATTAAAGTACGTCATTATGGAAAACAACAAAATTCAAAGATCACTTAAAATACAGAAGATTTCTGCCCATTTAACAGAGTCCCAACCAAAGAATAAAGATGTATAATTGACAGAATGTAAGTTACTAGTAACTTCCCACGGCTTTGCACGCTTTGTTTCTAGGTTATTTCTGTTCACATGAATTGACTGATTTATAGGATAGAAAGTAGTACCTATAATTATTCAAGGCCTGGAAATAAGCCTATTCAAATTTTCAACCCGATCCATTCATCTAAACTTTCATATTAGTGTGACACTGTAGTTTTTACTATTAAAATACGTCCAGTTATATTCTTACTCACATAGACATGCAAATATTAAATTACTTACTTACTCCTGTGTGTTGTCTTGTATCGGAGGCCAAAATGGATCTTGGCCTCCGATACAAGACTTCTCCAGGCGTCTCGGTTCTGAGCTGTCTCTCGCCAGCTATAAGCGTCGAGTTCGCGGAGATCGGCTTCCACTACGTCAAATATATAAATATAAATACGCAAAAACGAATAAATTATACTCATCCTATGCCTATCTTTTCGCACAAATGGATGAAACGCACCCTCTTAAGAACCCTAAATATAATGATGATATTTAAGGGCTTTATTGAGCTACGAAAGCACGCTTAACCGTTGGTCCTGTGCCAGACTTCTCCTCGGTCGTATCGGCCTGCCATCCCATTGGAATAAGACAGCGAGATAATAGAGAATGCAACTATGTTTGTGCATATGTTATGTTTGTACATTATAAAAGTATACTAACTATCTCCACCCCTATCTTCAAAAAATATTTCCTGAGTAAATGGCTATAGTATCCATCGAGTGAGACTGACCGCCTTGGCCGAAATTCGGCTAGGGACACATCATCGGTACTTAGGTTTTAAAAACCTACCAGCTACGCCCCGCTGCTTCGACGATACAACTATTTCAACAAGGGCGAAGCCGCGGGGCGCAGCTATTATTTGATAAATCGTTGCACTAAATTTTTTAACATTAGCTTATCGTTAATATTCATGCGCTTAGCTACATCTATCGTAAAATTCCATCATCATCATCATCATCAACCTATATTAGTCCACTGCTGGACATAGGCCTCCCCCAACTAGCGCCATAGCGCCCTGTCTTCAGCTTGCCACATCCAGCATCTACCAGAAGTCTTTCGCAGATCGTCACCCCACCTGGCCGAAGGGCGTCCTACACTACGTTTGCCGAGTCGCGGTCTCCGCTCAAGAACACGTTTACCCCAACGGTTGTCGGTTCTTCGCGAGATATGGCCGGCCCATTTCCACTTCAGCTTGCTAATTCTTTAAATTCCGTCATTTACCGATTCTAGATATTTTAACGGCTATCGTTGTCCATTAGATAGTTTTAGTGTAGATGAAGTGAAGCAATCTCCTAGAACATTAAGATAATAATTTAGTACAGATATTACCCGCCCGCGGCAGAAATAGGTTAAGTGGGAGTTTGCTCACTGAGACGAAAAGCAAACGCTATCGGTGCAATAAACAATACATACTTAGGCAACATAAGAAAGTTGATAAACTTTATAGCAAGCTGAATGAATTTATCTTTGCTCTACATAGATTAAGGAAAATTTAGAATGGCAGATTTAAAGGCACACCATGGTTATGTTGTATCAGTTTTTATGAATACCTTGGGGACAGGGCTCTAAAGCGAAGAGCCCTGTTCCCGAGGTATTTAACGCATAAAAAGTACGTAGGTAACATGAGAACGGTGCCATTAAATGTCTTTCACCTTATGCGCTGCGGAAGCTATGTTAGAACAAAAATATATTCTGAAAATATTAAAGAACATAATAATATGCATAACATATAGTATATACACACAACATAAGATATAAATAAATAAATAATTAAATAATTCTGGACAGTCCACACAGCATCATCTAGCCCCAAGCTAAGCAGAGCTTGTGTTATGGGTACTAGATGACTGATATACTTAATACAATATACTACATAGATAGATATTTTTTATTATACATATTAAACACCCAGACCAACGAAACAAATTTCTGCAGATCGTGCACAAATTTGTTCCGAGGCGGGAATCGAACCCGCAACCTCCTGCGTCGCAGGCGGACCTTCGCCCAACGCGCCACATCGGTCGTCAAATTAACAATAACTATATCTACAAAAAAACTGTGATTCGAGATATATTCATTTTTGACATTTGAAACCTACTGGTAATCTATTTATTTTAATTAAACTGATAATCGATTTTAAGTTAGACAATAAGGCTGCAGGTGACCCACATAAAAAACTGTATAAGCAAGATTTTTGACACTTTTTCGCAAGGAAAAACTTAATTAGTAGCACCAAATGCTTCAATTTCGTAAGTTACGAGTTTGCAAAATGCGAATTTTTCCCCTCAAGTTTTCCTGTGAAATGTGGGTAGATTTTGTGCTATTTTTATTAGAGACGATGTCGGTGAGCACCGACCAGCGACCTATATAAAAATAATATACCTTGCTGGAGTAATATTTTGTAATGAAGCAGTATATTCGTTACCTAATAGGGTGTTACAAAAATGATGGATCAAACTTTCCAGGAGGGTTCATCTTAGATCATAGAACAAGGGACAACAAGGAATACTTAAAAATACCCGTTTTAAACATGTTTCAGTTGAGCTACCTTTAGACTGTTTGCAACCGGCTACAGTTATCAGTATCTCAATTGTTTCAATTGTTACTGGTTTTGATTTGTTTCTATTCCTTGATTGTAATTTTCGTTGTTAATAAAGACCCTAAAGTGAAAACATATTTCAATTTACTTATAAAATTCGAATAAATTAAAATTCTGTTTTTATTGCGTGGCAATAAACATTAATATTTTAAGCTTTCACATTATATGGGATGGAATAAATTAGCAGGGGTCCCTGGGCCCTTTCCTGTTTTTAGTTTATATTAACCTCTTTTCTGATCTTGCAAAGATTAATTACGAGATTGTATTGTTTGATGAAAATACTTATTTAATAAAAAAAAAAAAATTTTGAAATGAAACTAATTTTTTCAACCTAACAAAAAGACAGACGACTTGACAATACAGAAAATTCAACATTTATTTTATTAATAACAGGAACAATAAACAATTTTATGGTAAACTTAGGTTTAAGATTAATAAAATATTACTATTGAAACAAATATCCCACTTCTTATACATATAAAGTGTGCTCATGCTCATAAGTTTTTGAGCAATTTTACTATATAAATAAATGAATAAATAATTCCGGACAGTCCACACAGCATCATCTAGCCCCAAGCTAAGCAGAGCTTGTGTTATGGGTACTAGATGACTGATATACTTAATACAATACATTACATAGATAGATATTTTTTTATTATACATATTAAACACCCAGACCAACGAAACAAATTTCTGCAGATCGTGCACAAATTTGTTCCGAGGCGGGAATCGAACCCGCAACCTCCTGCGTCGCAGGCGGACCTTCGCCCACCGCTCCACATCGGTCTTCTAATATGATATTTACTTATTACTTTTTCTGTTACTTCCTTTTTATTTATTGCTAAACAGTTTTTATTGCAGAAAAACAGTTAATCCATTATCAGCAGAGCTTCATAAAGGATTTCATGTTCTTTATAGTACAGCATAAAATTTATACTGTTAACAATTCTCTGTTCCTCATAGAGCAGCCGAGAGACGGTTTATTGCTTCGACGGAATGTAACCAAATATCACATGATGACCAAGTTTAAAAGTATGGGTAATTGTTCAACATTTCTTATTTATTTATTGGAACGTCAGAAATCAATTTATTTAATTAGTTTTATGAATAGTGTATACAATTATTATAACAAACTCTTAAAAAATCTAAGCCGTCGTCACCAGAAGGCAGAGTACCCAGAATGCTGGCAGCATTGCCACGTTGAATGGCAATGATAATTCGTTGACCGAAATTGAAGCTAGCATTCCGATCTCCTGTGGACTCTATGAAAAGTTTGATAAGATCTTTAAAAATTTATTTATTAATATCTTTAATATTTATCTATCTAGGAGTGCCTCGCGGTTTCAACGGCGTAATTCCCGTTCCCGTGGGAATTCTGAGATAAAATATAGCCATGTGTTATTCCAGACTATATTCTATCTCTGTGGCAAATTTCATTCAGATCCATAAATTAGTTTTTGCGTGAAAGAGTAACAAACATCCATTCATCCAATCATCCATCCATCCAAACTTTCGCGTTTTTAATATTAGTGGGATGTTCATACGTTCAGTCTCTCAGAATATGGGTCATATTCTGCTAATATGTCTCTAAGATTGCAAGCGTTCTATTTTTCCCGTAGGCTAGCTACGAAAATAGTTGTTAAACCTCACGCTAATCCTGAAATACATGGTAGTATAATAAAAACAAGAGTTATGACATCATCATCCAGCAGTGGACTTGCACTGACATAGGCCTCCCCTAATGAGTTATGCCATGGAGCTAGATAAATAAATGCTGATTTTTTAAATAAACAGAGCTTGTGAGCATGTGAAAAGAGATAAATTATTAATTAGATACATTTATGTAGGTAACAAACAATTTTACATTTTGGTTAGAAGTACCTTAATAAGTTAGTTTAAACTACTTAGACAGAGCTTTCATACGGTTTATTTAGTTGTAAAATAAAACTAAGTAACAGGTATGTAGGTGAATTAAAATAAATAGGGAACAATATTTGAAGCTATAGCTATGTATCTACGAACACTTATGTTTAAGATAATGCGATGAATATTGTTGTAAAGGTACGGACAGACGACGACGGGTCAAGTTAGAAAAATAATAAAAAATGTTTCTGATTGGCCTTGACTTGGCGCTTATGCACCTTTTAGGTTCTTCACTCATTATGGGACACCCTGTATATTTCAATAATATTTCACATTTTCAGTTTGCACATTTTGAATTCTTTATTTTGTATTCGCCTGCGGTATTTTGTAAAATAACAAAAGAAATTGCCTTTGATAAATATTCTGAAACATTTGAGACAATATAAAAGCTAACATGCTATGCACACAGCTTATTGAGAAATTAATCTTAGCCCTTAGGCTTACAAATTCCATTTCGCAGAAAAACAAATATAAGTTATAAAGGAATTGTTTGTTACAAACGTGCTCCAGCTCGGCAGATCGTGCCCGTCTCCTAGCCGTTTCTAAATGGGAGTCAGGACATTGGCTGCAAGCACTTCCTTCTTATAACACTGGCACTTTATTGGATCCCGCTACTTTCCGTATCGCAACATGTATTCGGTTGGGTGCAAGGTGTTGTGCGCCTCATCAATGCCAGTGCGGTACTGCAGTCGAACAGCTTGGTCATCACGGATTATCGTGTACTAGGGCCGCTGGTCGGATATCTCGTCATGCCAGCCTTAATGACATCATCCGGCGGGCCTTTGTCAGCGCTAACGTACCAGCTATTCTCGAACCGAATGGTCTGTTCCGTGACGATGGCAAGAGGCCCGACGGTATGACACTAGTCCCATGGGAGTTGGGGAGGCCCATTGTGTGGGACGCTACATGCGTCGACACACTTGCACCTTCCCATCTTTCAAGGACATCCACTAGGGCTGGTGCGGCGGCAGATCTGGCCGAGGATCTCAAGAGGCGCAAATATGCAGGTCTCGACAGAACCTACGCATTTGCTCCCCTTGGATTCGAGACCCTAGGTCCGTGGGGTACCGAGGCTCTCCGGGTTTTTAAAAAATTATCTGAGCGTCTGGTCGATG
Source organism: Eupithecia centaureata (assembly GCA_944547425.1). Lineage (NCBI taxonomy): Eukaryota > Metazoa > Arthropoda > Insecta > Lepidoptera > Geometridae > Eupithecia > Eupithecia centaureata. The sequence goes on from OX155696.1 coordinate 9,192,360, forward strand.
CGACGCGTGACCCGAGAGCTGGTGAATATCTGGCTCAGCGCATCAGCATTGCCATACAGCGTGGTAATGCAGCCAGTGTCTTGGGGACGCTTCCGACTGGTATTGACATGGATCAATTGAGCTACCTTTAGACTGTTTGCAACCGTCTGCTAGTTAGCTCAATGGTTTCAATTGTAAATACTAGTTGTAATTTTTCTATTCCTTTGCTTGTAATTTTAGTTATAAAGAAACTTAATTCTCTACAATTGTAACTCCATAGCTCCATTGAAACGTTTGAAAAGTCAACAGTTATGGTTGAATACACAGAGAGAGGAATTTACAGTTAACGTTGATTTTCGTATTAATAACTTACAGCAAGCAAACAGTACAACAATAATGAAAGTAGGGTAAGATTGGGGATTCTGCGTCAAGTGATACATGACGCAGAAGCCCCAATGCACAAAGCATTTGCTTCTGATTCAGATGAAACAAACGGCATCATATTATGATCGTTGAATCGATCACCGCTATAACATCCTGTGTATAAAACGGGATGAATGATAACATGGGTATTATTTGTTTAAAGCACTCACACAATGAAGTTCGTCAAACAACCGATTTCACTAAATCTGGAAAATATTGGTTTTGAATCTAAGAAGCAAAGTTTCCGTCATAGTAAACTATTACCAAATACAATACGCTGTATAATATGCGGACCATCAAATTGTGGTAAAACAAATTTAATGATGGGTTTATTAGTGCACGAAAACGGCTTACAATTCCAAAACGTCTATGTGTACTCAAAAACCTTATATCAACCAAAATACCTATATCTGGAAGAAATTTTAAAATTAGTTCCATCGGTATCGTTTTCAAAGTATCGTGAAAACGAAGACGTTATTGCTCCACATGCAGCAAAAAAAAATTCTGTTATAATATTTGATGACGTTGCGTGTGACGATCAAAACAATATTCGAGACTATTTTGCTATGGGACGACATAAATTAATTGATTGTTTTTATTTAAATCAAACTTATAGTAAAATACCTAAGCAACTTATAAGAGATAACGCGAATTTGATTGTACTTTTCAAACAAGATGAAATCAATATGAAACATGTTTACGATGAACACGTCAATACAGACATGTCGTGGCAAGAATTTAGAAATATGTGTGCGAATGTTTGGGAAGAGCCATACAGTTATTTAGTTATTAATAAAGACTGTGAGAAAAATAAAGGTTGCTATCGCAAAAATTTTGATAATTATATTTTGTTTAATGTCTAAACTATACATTTATCTACGTTAAAATGTTATCTCGGACACATATCTTGTTGAATTGTAAAGCGAATCGGTTGTGTTAGTCATTTAAAATGATACACCCTGAGCATCACTATTATTCTATCGAAAGCAGACGTTTGGAAAGCTTCAAGTCTTGGCCCATGGGATTAACCCAACAACCAGAAGATATGGCTGAAGCAGGATTTTTTTATACGGGAAAGAGCGACAAAGTGATATGTTTTTATTGTGATGGAAAGTTTAAGGACTGGACACCTAAAAACCAGCCGTGGATTATTCATGCACGTTATTGCAAATCTTGTCCATATGTTTTGATAATGAAAGGTGAAGAATTCGTCCAAAAAGTTCAAAATTGGTCATCCGAATGCAATATTTGTGAATCCGATTTTAAAAGCAAAGAAAAGGAACCATCACCTGTCGACTCAACACTCCAACTATCTTCAACTGAAACACATTTATGGTGCAAGATATGTTATGAAAATACAGTGAACTCCTGTTTTATTCCATGTGGTCACACCATTGCATGTGCAAAGTGTGCACTTTCCAGTAATAAAAAATGTCCGGTTTGTAGAAAAGATTACGACAACATAATTCGACTTTATTTTTAAGTGAGTTTGAGGTATAAATATAAGAGCAAATATTGGTAACTATTATTCGAGTAACATCCTTTGAATACACATACATCATCTTATTTTAATAATTATAATATGGAAAAAAAATTGAAAGAACAAATTGTGAATGCTGCTGAAGCAGTTAAAAAAAAAGTACGGAAGATGCGTGATATTGAGAACCAAAACAATTTTATTCTTGAATCTGTCCTTAAACCAATTACAAAACCTCTCAAAGAAATTGCTGAAAAATCTGAAAAAAATGTTTATGATAACATCAAAAATCAATTTGAAACATCAAGTCCTTTGAATGCTGATAAAACGTTAAAAAAGAGAGTATCAAGTGCGGGATTCAGGGAATTAAATCAATCAATCGATATGAAAAACTCAAGCAACGAAAGTTCAGAAAATGAAGAGACTGAAAACGATGAATCTTTTAAAACTATAGATTCTGATCTTGAATCATCGAAGGCTGACCGAAGTGAGCAAGTATCTTCATGGTCTATGTCATCAGAAGTCAATCATAATATTCCGTTCGGAGTGCGAATGGAACGCGGTAAACTCATGATGGGATCAGAACGTGTTGCTGTTTTTGATGGATCTATACAAGTTGGTAGCAGAAAATACAAAATGACACCTGGATTAAAAGAACTATTATTAAAAAAAAGTTCCTGATATGACAGTCATAAGTTCAGAAGATTTGGATTATTATAAACTAATGTTGTTAGAAACGAATGTTCATCGACGAGACTATGATCCTCAAAAACAAATAAGAAGCAGTAAAGGTCGAAAATACTTGAATATTGTAAAACCCATGTTCAAATTACATAAAATATCAGTGAGTGCAGATAACGATCAACCTGACTTATACAAAGGAAAAGGTTTGCCCGTATTGAAAAAATGGAAGAAAAATGTTGATTATATTTATTGGGATGACCCTAATGAACTTATTGATCGATTAAAACTTTTAATCGCTTCTCGGGATGCTGGAAACACTGGATTAGATAATGAAATTTTATCAATAGTTGAAGAACTACGTGAGAATGGTATAATTTCAAATAAATAAGATTAAAACCAGAAAAGAAATCATTTCAATATCATCCGCACAACCCATCAGTCTGTTTTCAAAATGGATAAATTTGGACATCATATTATTAAGAAAAACATGAGTGTGTCACATTTTTTAGACATATTGGATAAAACAATGATGAATGATAACGAAGAAATAGATTTAAAATCGAAAAGGTTGACTGGTATTGCAGTACCTCTTAAAGCTACTGATGCTGTCAGTAAAGAGTATGTAGATAAACACTTTGCAAGTATGCAACATGTTCATGACATGTGCAATACTATAAAAAAGGAATTAAAGAATAATATTGATCAGTTGTTGAAAGGTTTTACAAAAACTAGTTCTGATAATTCTGTTCAAAAATGAGCAAAGCAAATGTTGTTGATGAAATTCATAAAGCCGCACGTAAAAATTTCAATCGAAGGTCTGTAATATTAAAAGGATTGGATGATTTATGGCAAGCAGATCTTATTGACTTTAGAAATTTAAAAAAAGATAATAACTGCTATAAATACATATTAGTAGTAATTGATTGTTTTTCAAAATTTGTATGGACCATTCCAGTCAAGACGAAGAGTAAATCTGAAGTAGCGAATGCTTTTAAAACGATCTTAATTACAAGTGATCGGAAACCTATTAACTTGCAAACAGATATGGGAACAGAATTTTATAACACAGAAATAAAGAAGTTTACCAAAATAAATAATATAAACCATTATTCTACATATTCAATAAAGAAAGCTTCAATTGTAGAAAGGGTAATAAAAACTCTTAAAAACAAGTTGTATAAGTATTTCAGTTTAAATGGTAGTTACAAATGGATTGGTAAACCTTTGGAAAATATTGTTGATGATTATAATAACACAATACATCGCACTACAAAATTTAAACCTACTGATATTAACAATTCAAACGAACACCTTGTGAAAATAAATATAACGAAGTCACAAATAACCAAGAGAGTTCATTCAAAGAAAAACAAATTAGTAGCTGGAGACCTAGTGCGTATAAGTAAATATAAAGAATGTTTTGAAAAGGGCTACACACCGAATTGGTCTACAGAGTTATTTATGATTAAAAAAATAAATTTAACTAACCCGGTGACGTATGTTATTGAAGACTTGCATAAAAGTCCTGTATTAGGAACATTTTATGAACAAGAACTTTTAAAAACAAAATGTTCTAATGTTTATTTAATTGAGAGAGTTTTAAGAAAAAAAGGTAATAAGCTCTTTGTTAAATGGTTAGGTCTTCCTAATAGTGAAAATAGTTGGATTGAAAAAAGTGATCTCTTAAAATAAATATAAAATATAATTTAAAGTATTTCAAATCATTAGTATCATAGCAATGCGCGGTGGAGGACTTGTCAACAATCTGATTAATAATTTACCGTTCGAACTTCATTTACCTGGATATAATTATTGTGGACCTGGTACTCGATTAAGAGAACGTTTACTGAGAGGCGATCAAGGAGTGAACGAGTTGGATAACGCTTGTAAGCAGCATGACATCGCATATGCACAATCAGATAATTTAAACGATCGACATAAAGCAGATTTAGAACTAATAAATATGGCTAAACAACGAATGAAGTCAAAAAATGTTGGAAAAGGTGAAAAATTAGCATCATGGTTTGTAAGCAAAGTCATGAAATCTAAGGTGAAACGTGGAGCAGGGGCGAAAAAAACGTTTCGTTCAGTTGTTTCTACGATACGGAAACATTTGAAGAAGCTCAAACCATCTGATAATACAAAAGCTATAAAATTTGCATATTCAGCAGCAAAAAAAATTATTAAGCATAAAAAAGGAGTTCACCTTCCACGTATAATACAATTACCAAAGACAGGCGGTATACTCCCATTAATACCAATTTTTGCGGGGCTCTCGGCTCTCGGTGCATTATCTGGAGGAGCTGCAGGCATTGTCAAGGCTGTAAATGACCATAAAACAGCACAGCAAAACTTCGAAGAAGCTAAAAGGCATAATAAAATGATGGAATCTGTAGCTTTAGGAAAAGGTCTTTATATGAAACCCTATAAGAAAGGCAGCGGTCTCTTTATTAAAAGCTCAAAAAACTAAAGAAAAGGTTACCTAATCATGCTCTTACAAATATTGAGTTATTGGAGTATGCTAATGAGTACATTCCATTTTTTAGAGGTGTGTTTATGAGAGATAAATTACCTCGAAAACCAAAAGCCATAGAGTGTGGTATTGTAAATTTAGACAACTCTAAGAACGATGGTACGCATTGGGTAGCCTATGTAAAATATTTAGATTATTGTGAGTATTTTGATAGCTTTGGAGATTTAAAGCCACCAAAAGAAATTGTCAAGTACTTAAAAGAAAAAATATCATATAACTACTATAGTTATCAACATTTTAATACCTCAAATTGTGGTCATCTATGTTTAAAATTTCTTCATGAATTTTGGGATTCACATAATTTTTAGAACGATTCAAAAGAAAAAATTATATATATATATTAAAGAAATAGTTTTTCTTTTATCCATAAGTAAAATGTCTTTCACACTGTCAATAACTGGAAACACATCAACATTATCATCAAATTTTTATCCTGCTTTACAATTCGATGGGGAATACGAATGCGCATTGTTGCATATTTCAACGTTTAATTCAATTCCTAATATTGAAAATACAAGCAATAAATTTTACTATGGCAACAATGAAGTCTTGGAAATTCCTGAGGGTGCATATGAACTGCAAGACATTTCTGATTATTTAAGGCAGAATTTAAAAATGAGGGGAATTGTTTTCAATTTATATTGTAACAATAATACTTTAACGACATCTATTTACTGTAGTAAAGAAATACACTTTGAAAAAGCCGGCTCTCTTGGAAAATTACTGGGTTTTCAAAACCAAACCCTGAAAGCAAATATATTACACGAGTCGCAGCAGCCCGTCAACATTTTGTCAACGACTGTGATGAGAATCGAATGTGATATTGTGAGCGGTTCTTACATCGACGGAAAATCCAGCCATATTATTCACGAGTTTGCGCCCAACGTCCCTCCAGGATTTCGCATTATCGAAATACCAAAAAATATTATATACTTTCCGGTTAATCAGAACAACATAAGTACTATCAATATCAGATTATTGGATAACAACAATAAACTAATAAACTTACGAGGAGAAGAAGTACAATTGTATTTACATATAAAAAAAAATGATTGACTATAATAAATATAGTGATCCAGGAACAAAACACAATAGTGTCAATCCAACAATCCGTAAAGGAACATCAAAGAGAAGAAATAAAAAAATAACCAAAGAAAATAAAAGATTTTTGAAGTTAATCGGTCTGCTAAAATGAGTATATTGGACATCTCAAGTACACCATTTTTCGACTGTACCATTGATGGTATTGAATATCATTCATATAAACCATTCGTAACAAGTTTTAACAAGAATGATGAAATACGAATACCTATCAACCAGCAAGACCTTTACATATTACCATCAGCTAGTACCTTGTACTTAGAAGGCACTGTGAACATTATAAAGAACAACGAAACAAAACAAAAAGTTACTAGTATTGAGTTGACTAACAATCCTTGGCTATATCTATTCCAAGATATTCGGTACGAACTTAATGGAGTTGAAATAGATAGAATAAAACATGCTGGAATTACAACCACTATTAAAGGGATTTTATCATTTAATGAAAACCACGCTAAGGTATCTAAAGCTTGGGGTTGGGACATTAATGGTACCAAAACCAGTCAAAAATTTTGTGCTTCAATTCCGCTTTCTAATATATTGGGTTTTGCAGAAGATTATAAAAAAATAATCATAAATTGTAAGCATGAATTGATTCTGTTACGCAGTAATACTGATTTAAATTCTCTTTTAATTCCTAATGATCAGATTCTTGAAGATATTGTAATAACTAAACTATTTTGGCGTGTACCACACGTTAGAGTGTCTGATAAAGAAAAAGTTAACTTACTTAAGATATTGGAAAAAGATCGTCCCTTACAAGCAGTATTCAGAAATTGGGACCTTTATGAGTACCCGCTATTGCCAAAAACCACCAAGCATACTTGGTCTATCAAAACGTCGTCTCAAATCGAAAAGCCTAGATACGTCATTATTGGTTTTCAAACCAAGAGGAAAAATTCGACAGAAATAGATATGTCACGTTTTGATCATTGCAATTTAAGAGATTTAAAAGTTTACCTAAACTCGACATATTTTCCATATGAAAGCATGAACGCAAATTTCCTGGATTCCAAATATGCATTAATATACGAACAGTATGTTAATTTCCAACAATCTTACTATGGGCGTAGAAACGAACCATTGCTAAGCATTGATGAATTTAAAGATATAGCGCCATTGTTCGTGATAGACTGCTCGAGACAAAGCGACAACATAAAGACTGGTCCTGTAGTTAGTGTTCGAGTTGAGCTAGAGTGTAATTCAGAGATACCAGACTACACATCAGCTTATTGTCTCATTCTGAACGATTGTATTATTGAGTATAGACCACTGAGCAACTTGGTGAAAAAAATATCTTAACTAAAATGAATTCCGATATTGTTATTGTCGACTTACAAGGGTTCAAGAATTATAAAAATGAGTTTATATTGAAGGAATTTGCTATATTTATCAATGGATATACTCAAATATTTATTGTGAAGCCACCGTACCCTTTCGCAAAATTAACTAAAGAAGAAAGAAGACAAGTCTTGTGGCTGGAAAAAGACCGTGGTATTTTTTGGAGTGAAGGTTTTATTGACTACAGAGAATTCAAACACACTATTAGACCGTATTTAAATAATAAGAAAATTTTAGTCAAGGGGTCCGAAAAGATCAAATGGATTCAAAGCTTTCATGAAAACTGCAACGTCATTGATATTGGAGAAAATGGATGTCCTAATTTCGCAAAACTTAGTGAAGACTATGAGACAAATAAAAAAAGAAATTTTAACTGTGTTCACCATAAAAATAAGTGTGCTTTGAAAAATGTTATCTGCATAGAAAAATGGTGTGAAGAAAATAGTTTTTTAGTGTTTTTACCAAAACTTTTCGAAAATTGACTAATAATAATAATAACTCTTGTGATAATCAATATAATATTATTGATGAGATATTAGACTATTTAATTATAAGCCTTAATAATGTTATATAATCTTGTTTAAATAAACTATTTAGCTACCTATCTACTATTTTGTTATTATTGATAAGATATTAGACTATTTAATTATAAGCCTAAACAATGTTATATAATCTTGTTTATTCAATAAACTATTTAGCTACCTATCTACTATTTTGTTATTATTGATAAGATATTAGACTATTTAATTATAAGCCTAAACAATGTTATATAATCTTGTTTATTAAATAAACTATTTAGCTACCTATCTACTCTTTTGTTTTATTTAACTATTAGGTATTAAAAAGCAAACATAAATATTCAAGAATTATTTTTATTAAAAATTTTTCCTCAAGAACATTTTTATTAAACTTATTATTATAGACTTAATATCTACTTGCATTACAAGGTAACTTTATTTATCTATCAATATGTTTTCTGATATTTTTTTTATTAATTTCTCAGTTTGATCCATTATATTGTCCACTAAATCTCTAACAACATACTGTGCCGATATCACAACTTCATTTTCACTTTCACTATTATTGTCATCAATTTCTCGTATTTTTATTTGTATCAAACGTCTCCCTCTGAATGGCTCGCGGTTCATAACGAAGGATGATTGTCGTAGAAAGCCTTGCTTCTTGTGCAGGATATTGCTAGATGTCTTCTTAATTTTTCGTTTGCTCCGCTTTAACGTTTTCTTTATGGTAGGAGGAATAATAGGAAAATTTTCATCATCATTCCCCAGGTGGTTTTGCGCGCAGTTAAACAAAAGGTCTTGACTGTTGATTCCATAAAGCTCTTGCTGAGTTTCAATATCTCCGATCTCAAAATCCGCCATCATCTGAAAAAAAACATAATAAATCTTTTAATTTCCTTCAAATACGTTTTCCAGCAAAGAATTTTAAAAATATATCTCAAATCTAGCTAAACTTACCACGTTCCTTTAATTATTTACGCACACCCGTATATCCCACCAATTGCAAGCAAAGAATGATAGATAATTAGTAATGCTCTATGACATCGCGAGCCTAACAAAAATACTTACGCTACAACTTTATTCAACTTGCACAAACTTGTCGATTCTAGTTGGACGGCTAAAATGTTTGTATGTAGATAATAAAAACAGGAGATATCTATATGTAATCAAAATAATTTAGATGGCTCAGATCTGAAAGTCACTTTCGCTGTTTTGATGTTACCAGTTTAAAATAATCTTAATTTTTTTCTCTATAATAATAATTACATAGATATATATTTTTATTATACATAGATAACGACCAGAACATCGAGACAAATATCTGCAGATCGTACACACAATTGTCTCGAGGCGGGAATCGAACCTGCAACCTCCTGCGCCTCAGGCGGACCTTCCTCCACTACGCCACAGAGGTCGTCATCTCTCTATCGACTGGTCTAATCGATATTTCTTTTAAATGTATCTAAGCTGGTTTTTCTAATGCTTTAAATCCCTGAATACCTAAATACATTCAATTCTATTATGAAAGCAACTTAGTCCACACTCGGGACTTAATTTTGAGAAAATATCCCTGTCAGATTCTAAACCTATCTACCTACTATTTAATATTATAAGAATTTGGGGTAAGTACCTGAATAATTGCTAGGAATAAAAGAAAATTTGTGTTGAGTAATATTTTTCATTTATTAATAAAATCTTATGCTAACAACCAAAAAGTAGGATTATAATCAGGCAGGCATATATCTTATAAGTAGGTACTAATTATTATAGCTAAAATACAGTTTTATAATATCCCCAAGGCAATGTCGTACAATTATCTTCTAATATTTGGCGCTTATCATCATCTCTACAAAGCACAAGTTTATTAATTCTCTGAGTGAAAATATTATGATTTTTTGATCTTATGATACACATATTCTCTCTTAAGGTTTCATTGTACCGTAAAGCTCTTTTGTATTTTTCTATATCTAGTTTTTTCGTTACAGATTTTTTTATACCTTTTGCTTTTGTTATAGAAGTATTAACAGAATCTATACAATACAACTTTGCTCTTAAGCCCACAAATTCAGATATAACATCACCACCCATTTCATCTTTGAAAAAACCTGGTATTTTACAATTCAATTTAGGTATATTATATTGATTTCCAATTTCAAAGTTACTTGTGTCAAAGTACTTAATATTTTTTTTCAAGTCTTCGTAAAAATTTTCGGTGTGAATTAAATACAAAAGACTGTCAGTATCAGTATAACAAAGCTCAAGATCGTTTTTTTTATACATACGTTTCATTACAGAATAATGAAAACGATATAAATGACTCTTAGCCAACTCTAAAATTGAAAAACCAATGTATATTGGTCGATCAAGAATAATTTTTGTTTGTTGCAACTGAATAGCAACTAAAGATTCGGATATTACAGACAAATTTTTGAAATTGGGAGCGCTTATATATTTTTCTGCTCCACAAATTTTATTTGTTTTATTTGCAACATCTTTCCAAATATTGACAAGCTTAACATCGACTTGTTTCCTCTTATTTTCTATTGTTTTTCCAAATATCGAATTATTTTGCTTTTTAAAAAAGTCCCTTTCAAAATCCGAAGTAGCTTTTTGTCTCAGTTTTGTATTTAATAAGATGTAAGGCGCCAAAAATGCGTTTTGTTCAAATGCTAGAATTCTATAAATTTTGAGTAAAACAAGACCTTTTTCCAAACACTCCTTCAGGTGAACATAGTGAATAATATATTTATGCTTATCATACAAATTTGCAATTAACTTCACATTTTTACTACCTGGAGGTGTAAATTTTTCAGCTGCAAATGGTAAATCAGAATGATCATCATGAATTTCAGGAGGATAATATAAATCTACTTCAAGAATAAAACCTGTTTTACTATCATTTGAAATTTTCATAACATCAAATTCAATTATATTTTGGTCATTTAAAAATCTAAATTTTCCTATAGGTAGCATTTGCATCATGGCATAACCATATAAATTTACACAATCAAGATAAATTAAATAACTGTCAGGTTCCTTGTCATCATAATTGGGCAGGTATTTGTTATTAGCCTTTGCATACCTTAAAGAACATTGAGCAAGGCCTCCTCGTACACCTTTTTCTAGCATTTGATATATATCAATGTCAGAAATCAAATCCAAATTAATGTTGGTATATAGCAACATAGCATCCCAACTCAATGAAGGAGATGAGACATAATAGCATGGATCTAGGTTATAATACTTTAAGCTCATGGTCCTAAATTTTTCAAAAACATCGCTTAAGAGTAAGACGTCGCATTTTAAATACAAGTCTGTATATTCTCCTAAATTAGAAACATTGAATGCGTTCCAAACTTTTAAAGCATGTCTATAATCTTCTTCGGAAACAGTTTGAGACGTAAGTTTGTTATAAAATTTGCTATAATCTGGTAAAGTTTTATCTTCATAGCGCTCCCAAGAATCTATGTAATCGTAACAGTATACACCTTTTTTCTGTACTAAATCGAATAAGTGTTTATCTTTAAAGAACATTTGTAAATTTTTAAAGTCTTCTGGTTTCATAGTTTTTACTAAGTTATCAAGACTTGAACTCAAAAAGTTAAAAGAATCTATAAATTTTAACTGTGCTACATTTTGTTTATCAATCGGAATGTATTTCGTGAAAGAAATATATTTTTCTTTATTTTTCGGAATCAGATTTATACGCCCGCATATTGCTGAAAGTTCTTTTATAAACAAATGACAATCGTACCCAGAAAGATTATGAAATATAATCGGTATGAAGGAGCAAGTTCTTGCATTCAAATTACAACTATTGTGTGCATGTCCTCTAAATTTCCCTGAAAAATGATCATGATCTAAAACAATTGTATCGTTATCAGAAAATGATTGCTTGCATATATGGCATTGAGTAGCATTTTTAAAAGAATGATCATCGTTGTTTAAAATAAGAGGTTTTTTTTCTGACAGTATTGCGTATAATCTTTTAACATCTTGACTAATTTGTTTTATAAATTCTTTTGAACAATCTGGCCCTCTATATGATACTAGTTTATTTAGTTCAGCCCGTGATTCACAGAAAATATAATATGCAAAACAACTTGCCTCATGAATTTGAATATTTTCAACAAAAGAAGACTTATTTTTATCTGAATATTCGTGAAGCAAGCTTTCAAAATCACCATAAATAACAATTGGTATTCTTTGAGTTCTTTCATAGTTCATGAATTTAAGTTTTGTATTTTCTTCAGGAAGTACAGTTTGTACTCTTGCACATTCATGGTTTACTAATTTTTCCAGCGTGTCAAATACAAAAAACATTCATCACATAAGTGTATTTTTGACCTATTCTTAGTTAACTGTTTGCGCATAAGTTTATCAAAATTGCGGATTAAACAAAAGTGGTTTTTTTCATTTTTACTGATGTATAATAAGTTAACATGCATTAGTTTACGTTTTAACGTTTTGTACAATGGTCCAGTCACTTGATTTTTTTCATCCAAACCATAAATATTTACGCTCACGTTTGGATTTATATGTTCAAATATCTTGATATCATTAACATTAACAGGAAATGACATGTTATCTGTTTTTAAGACTTTTGAATAATGCGGATATGACTTGATTCTATTTGGATTGTTTTTAGTTGGATACAAATGAGCTACAATACTCCATAGAAAACAATGATTATCGTGGTTAACTATATTTAAACACGATTTTGTATTGGTAATTTTTGCTGGTAATGGTACATATGAACCTGTTCTCAGAGGGTTGTACTTAACAATATTTAGTTCCAAATGACTAATCGACTCGATTGTCCAACCCGACTCACAAAGTTCGAACTCTGAACATTTATTCACCATTTTTTCTACAAAACTTTTATAAATTGTCGGTAAATCAGTGCTTTGAACTATTATTTCGTATCTTGTGTTGAAAGACTTTAAGCTACTTTCATCATTTTTAGGCAAAGTGTATAAAACAAAGAGTTCAAAATTTACTTTCACTGCAGTATGTTGTTTTAATAGCTCTTTAATAAGAGTACAAGATGTGTCTGCAACTTGGATTAAAAAAAGTTCAGGTGAAATAATAAAACTCTCCGGACTAATTTTATAACTCACTATTCTATTTTTAAATGCGCAAGATATAATTCGGACATTATCGAATAAGGTTTGCAATAAACAGTTTGTCTTGTGAAGATTGGACCTTTTGTGTGATGAATATTTTTGAACGTTAACGTTACAAGCTTGACAAAAATACATATTTTATTACCTACTGTTTACAAAACAAAATTAATAAAACCTGTTTAAAATAATTTTGCAAACACTTTTCTCTATTTTTGTTTTTATTTCTGTTTTCAATTATTATTTCAATTTTAATTTTAATTTCTGTTTCAATTTTAATTTCTGTTTTGATTTCAATTTTAATTTCTGATTCAATTTTTATTTAGTTCTGCTGAAATAAAAAAGGCAGTAGAAAATTAATATACAAAAATCTCAATTTTAGTTTTTATTTCTGATTCAATTTTAATTTCTGTTTCAATTTTTATTTCTGTTTTGATTTCAATTTAAATTTCTGATTCAATTTTTATTTAGTTCTGCTGAAATAAAAAGGCAGTAGAAAATTAATATACAAAAATCTCAATTTTCGTTTTTATTTCTGATTCAATTTTAATTTCTGTTTCAATTTTAATTTCTATTCCAATTTTATTTAGTTCTGCTGAAAGAAAAAGGCAATATATTATCAAAATTTAAAATCTCAATTTTCGTTTTTAATTCTGATTCAATTTTAATTTCTGTTAATTTCAATTTTAATTTCTCTTTCAAATTTAATTTCTATTTCAATTTAATTTAGTTCTTCTGAAATAAAAAGGCAATATATTATTAAAATTCAAAATCTCAATTTCCGTTTTTATTTCTGATTAAATTTTAATTTTTGTTAATTTCAATTTTAATTTCTCTTTCAAATTTAATTTCTATTTCAATTTAATTTAGTTCTGCTGAAATAAAAAGGTGATATATTATTAAAATTTAAAATCTCAATTTCCGTTTTTATTTCTGATTAAGTTTTAATTTTATAAATTTCAATTTTAATTTCTCTTTTAAATTTAATTTCTATTTCATATTAATTTAGTTCTGCTGAAAATAAAAAGGCGATATATTATTAAAATTTAAAATCTCAATTTTCGTTTTTATTTCTGATTAAATTTTAATTTCTGTTTTAATTTCAATTTCAATTTTAATTTATGTTTCAATTTTAATTTCTATTTCAATTTTATTTAGTTCTGCTGAAATAAAAAGGCAATATATTATTTAAATAGAAATATCAATATTCGTTTTATTTCTGATTAAATTTTAATTTCTGTTATTAATTTCAATTTTAATTTCTCTTTCAATTTTAATTTCTATTTCAATTTTATTTAGTTCTGCTGAAATAAAAAGGCAATAAATTATTAAAATTTAAAATCTCAATTTTCGTTGTTATTTCTGATTAAATTTTTATATCTGTTTCTAATTTCAATTTTAATTTCTGTTTCTATTTTAATTTCTATTTCAATTTTATTTAGTTGTGCTGAAATAAAAAGGCAATATATTATTAAAATTTAAAATCTCAATTTTCGTTTTATTTCTGATTAAATTTTAATTTCTGTTTTTAATTTCAATTTAAATTTCTGTTTCAATTTTAATTTCTATTTCAATTTTATTTAGTTTGCTGAAATAAAAAGGCAATAGATAATTAAAATACAAAATTTTCAATTTTTGTTTTTTTTTCTGTTTCAATTTTAATTTCTGTTTTAATTTCAATTTTAATTTCTATTTCAATTTTAATTTCTATTTCAATTTTATTTAGTTTGCTGAAATAAAAAAGGCAATAGATAATTAAAATACAAAATTTTCAATTTTTGTTTTTATTTCTGTTTCAATTTTAATTTCTGTTTTAATTTCAATTTTAATTTCTGTTTCAATTTTAATTTCTATTTCAATTTTATTTAGTTCTGCTGAAATAAAAAGGCAATAGATAATTAAAATATAAAATTCTCTATTTTGTGTTCAATTGGTTTTTCAATTTTAATTTCTATTTCAATTTCAATTTTAATTTCTGTTTCAATTTTTATTTAGTTTTGCTGAAATGAAAAGGCGATAAATGATTAAAATATAAAAAAAGTTGATTAAGTACCTAATACCTCGATACAAATGGTGATAAAAATAGGTAGTAAGTTGATGATAGTCGATTCTATACGTAGATACAAAACTAAAATCTCATTATTTCTCATGCGGGTACAGTACTGGGCGAACACCCTGAAAATCTTCTTTAACAGCGTTTATCAAATGCGTAACCGCCTTCCAAGTTGTGCTGTTATTATTAACAGCAGTCTTTAGACTCACGAGTGAGTGTTTCCAGCGGTCGTCCGATGAGGTTGCCTCCAACTCCTTACATAGGGAAACGCGAACCTCCACGTAGTATTCTCCTTGTTTCGAAGGATCGCTCTGCTGCGTAACTCCGGAAGCCACTCGGCGAGAAAAATATGTTTTTAATTTTCCTGCTACAACGGGTTCCTCAACATGCTCATCATCCTGGAAAAGAAATTAAAAAATATATGCATACATCCATGCTAATATTATAAATTGGAAAGTAGCTATCTGCGGCGAGCTTATGTCTGTTTGTAACCTTTTCACGTCTAACGGCTGAGCGGATCCTAATGAAATTCGATAAGGAAATAAGTTTATATCATGGGGAGCGAAGAGCATAGACTAATTTATTTCTCAAAATAAACATCTTGAAGCCGCAGTATCAAAGAGAAACAATAAAAATACAGTCGAAGGCGCGGGCAACTGCTAATACCTAGATAAATAAAAAATGTAAACCATAGATCTCAAAAAAGGAATGCTACTACTAGCGCCTACATATTTCAAATCCAAATTCAACATACCTCAGATTCTGGTAATATTTTACGTTTTTTCTTAGACTGACCAGATGACGTTGTCGGCATCATCGGCACAACCTCAACTTCAGCCTCAGAGTCACTTCCTAACGGAAAACATTTTTTGGCTTTTGATTTGACAGCCTTTGTTTTCGGTTTTGTCACTTTTTTCTTGATGGGCTGTGTAAGGGGCAATTCCGAATCAGAATCAAACGGATTGTGAGAATACCTGAAATAAATAATTAAATAAGTATAGTTCATAATAACAATGATTAAACATGATGTTTTTCTCAGTAAGGTAATGTTTAGATTAAGATAAATGGATAGAAAATTCTTTACTTATCTATTGTAAAATTACATCAAACAAAACATAAAGTAAAGTACTCGTACGAACAAAGAAAAATGAAATTGTTGGTCTTATTGCTAAAAGAACATAATAAATAAGTAGGTACGTACATAGGTATTTTCAACGATGATGCTGCCAATCACAAACACTTAAATATTTTTTGGGGGATTACTAGGTGTGCAATCTTCTCAAATGCAATTGATAGAATGAGAGCCTCGACTCCGAATGACTACTTGAACCTAGACTGTGTCATATTAATTTTCAATTAATTCTAGCTCTTAAAATATTGTATTATTTTCTTTATAGTGAAACTTACTGTCGAGTAAATAAGGGCTACACTAATTTGCTTTACAAAATATCATACTGATGACATTAGATAGTATGCAGCTGTCCCCTCCAAATAAGTACAGGCGCCGCACTGTCGCGGTAATAAGAGACGAAATTTTTTTATGGTAGTCGAATGTACTTCAATAAATATCGCTTAATTTCAGCGCCTCAATTTAAACTAATTATTACTTTTTACTTGTTAGGTCTAAGTTAATTATAACTTTAAACCGGGCCGACAAACTTACCTAACTGTGATTGCTTATTGATAAAAAATCGCGCTAAACAAATATAGGTAAGTACTTAATGTTATAAGTATTTGATTGGTAGGTAAACTAAATTATGTTATAAAATACTAGCAGATGGTCATGACTACTTGCACGTAGGTACTTACAAAATAAATAAAAATATTTGTATGGGTAAATTTTGATAAAACGCAAAACCGAAAAATTAAGTATAGAAATCATAAAGCAACACAAACATTCAATTTGTTTTGAGGGAATCGAACCTGCTGCCTTCTTCATTCTCTCCAAGAATTTTACTCGATGCGTCATGCTTTATCGAGGTCAGACAATCTACCTACTACCTACCCATCTGTGATGCATAGCGAGCCGCATAAAGCGCTTCTAGCGCACCTACTATTTGTTTCTATTTTGATTGTTATTTTCTTTGTACATAAAGCTTTTTTAAGTCCATGATTATCTTGTACGCCAATATCCAATTTTAATAATTCAAAAATTATCTACAGGCGCCTACTGAAGCAGTCTTCAATATAAAGTTAACATTTATTTGGATAAGGATAATAAAATATTAAGACATGAATAAAGTGCTCTACCTCTAGTTTCTACTGACCTTTTTATAACTTAACATAAAATGCGTAGTTATAGTAATTAACTACCTATAATAGTTGGAACATTATGGTGCTTATACATATCGCGAACTTTAAAGACAATATGAGTTCTCTCTTAACTGTAGTCGGTATCTAAATTATTTTGTTCTATTAATATCAATAGAATTTGCAGCGCACATGATTTTAGATTTTTTTTTTATCATAATATTGTTTACGTTTCGTTGTGGTTCCTAATTTTTTTTGAACGTAAAATATTATCTTAGACACTAAGTGAGATACTGTAGCATACTGCCGGTAAAATGATTCAAGAATAAAATTAGCCCAACAAAAACAAAGACGAGTTTAGAATTTGATAAATGATGCTCGACATTCTAAGCGGCGCTCGATCGAGCGATCATAATACGATGCCGTTTGTTTTAATCTGAATCAGAAGCCTTAATGCGTTAGGCATTGGGGCTTCTGCATCAAATATGCATTGGGGCTTCTGCGTCATGTATCACTTGACGCAGAGTCCCCAATCTTACCCTACTAATGAAATGTGTAGAACAGAAACTACATAAAAATGTAATAACATAGGAATGTTATGATGACTCCCGATGCACGTTGAGAAGTTGGATTCTCGTCGTTAAATGAGTTTTAAGTCATTTAATTGAGACTAGCTGTGCTCACGACTTCATTCACCTGGAATAGTGTTCTTGGTCACTCACATTAATCTCACATATGTCCATGCAAACTATCATCTTACGAAATTTTGTGCAATGTTTTACACTAAGCATTCTGATAACCTGATTGCGTAGTACCTGCGTCGAAGCAATAACACCTAATATACCTTAACCTAATGTATGTACCTAATATAGTATAATATACTTAGTCAGTCCAGTACTGACTTTTAGGAAGCAAGATCGATTGGCATCAAAAAATTGCTTTTGTGACAAATTGCCATTTCATTACTGACTGTAATTTTTTGCCAAAATCTGTGAATGCAGCTCAGAGTATCTCAAAAAGTTTTGGATTGTCTGCTCGGAACATTCTTAGGTAACTATAACGGCCTTAATGCCTCTCCATCCATCCTCAAAAAAGAATAGAAACAAATTAAAACTAGGATTTAAAATTGAACACAGCTGATGTAGCTCAAAAGGCCGCAAAGCTTAAATGGAGCTGGGTTGGTCACATCTGCCGCATGTCTGAAGACTTATGGGCCAAGATAACAACCCAGTGAAGCCCCAACAGCGCAGCGTAAGGCGCCGCGGCAGACCGAGGAAGCGCCGACGTAACCAACTGGACATCTACGACGAAGCGTGTACAGTGTACAGTGGGACACAAAATGCTAGTTGTTATTGTAATTTAAATTTCAAATAATTGTATAACTAAGCGTTCCATTCCTTACAATACAAGCCGAAATATAACATTTGCTGGCAAACACAGTTGGATGCCACAGCAGGCCGCATCTATCTGAAAAGACTTAAGATTTTGACTCGAATAACCTCTCAAGTCTATTCGAGTTACACATCTACGCCTTTATTTATCTAGACTAGTAACTTGCTACGCTACAGTGCTACGCACAACTGTGTAGCAGTGCTACGGTGCTACGAGCGGCGGTGCTACGAGCGGCGGTGCTACGAATTAAGAGTGATGTAACTTTTTATGGTTGTAATAAGGTTGTAATACTTAAATAAATCATTTTCGAAAATAATTTATAATTTTTTTGGAAACTTAGGGAAAAATACAAAATTAGTGCTTCAAATATTTGAGTACATTACTGGCAATACTTGTTTTAAGTTAAGTCAAGAAAGCGAAACAATACATTAAAATTTGTACAGTCCGTTCACAGTTATTTTACTTTTGATCTTTTAAACTACTTTTTTAGACTACTCTATAGTAACAAAAGTAGATAAAACTAGTGGTAACTCAGAGTGGTACAGTAACTGAAGGGTCTGTAAACAAACTTCTGGGCAAAGGGGATATTCATAGATAAAAACTTGCTACAGAGCTCTGCAGAGTCAAAAAGAATGCGTTACATTTCCAGAGACAAAAGATTAAGTCATATTTATTTACATTCTATATTACAAAATAATTATTATAATGTGCGTACTCGTGGGTGTTGTTTAATCGATTATTATTTAAATCGATTGAAATTAAGTGATAAAAAATGTTTATATTCGATTTTATAATGAGGTTTTAAATGTTCTTAAACAGTCGTTACTCAAATAGTATTTAATAGATTTCTAAAATTTAAGTAAATCATGTCTTTTAAAATAGAAAACATAGTTTTACCAAACATTTTTTTTCATCCTTTATAAATAATAATTAATTAATGAGTAAATTCACTTTATTAGTAAATTTAGCTACTTAAATAATCTTCTATACCCTAAAATGAATGAGTTCAAAATGAAACTAATCGATTATGAAATTCGATCGATTATAGGATTGATTGTTTTTCTGTAAGGTGCGTCTCTAGCCTAGACCACCGCCCCGCGCACCCTACTCATGCCACCTTTTGGTTCCTAAAAAGTGTTGCTGCGCAGCCTTCCGCGCGTAGTTCAGAACTGCCAAGAAACTTTGTCCTTACTGTACTCTTTGGTTATTGTTGTAAACAATTGTAATTTATAAAGTTTTTAGGCAAAGTTTTAATTTTTCCGTTATGAGTACCTACTACAATTATTCTAGATAAAGGATAGTTTAAATTTTAGCACATAAGCTTAAACCAACTTTTATTTAACCACCCCTGGAGTTATAAACCAAAATTATGGGTAATAAGTAAGTATAGAACCAACAACGGTAGTCGTTTCTAACAGTAACTTGCAAATAATTTTAGAAAATCATTGAATCATTAGGCGAAATGAGGACCGATGTGGCGCAGCGGGCCTAGGTCGCCTCCGACGCAGTAGTTTCGATTCCCACCTTACGAAAAATGTTTTTACGATCTGCAAATATTAGTTTCAGGTTAGGGTTAATATATCTAGCCTTAAAATAACACATAAGCTTCTTTTCATCCCACAAATCAGTTCCCATGAGAAAGAAATAGCTTTGAAACTTTTTCATATAAAAAACGCGTGCAAAGCCATGTGTGCTAGAGTTTTTTAAATCCATACTAAGTTTCCGTTCACTGGTTTCAGGGTACAGACTTGTCAATGCTGCAAGGATATTTATTTTGAGGAAATTATTGCGAAACCAAACTTGTGCACTCCGTTAGACCGTTTCGGATACCCAGAAACATGCTGCTATTGCTGTTGCCCCAAAGCAGCTGCGATTTTCACCTGCATTTTGACCATAGTGAGAAACTATCAAATACAATGCTATTATATTGTATGTCATACAATATATGCCACAATATTGTACGTGGTATACAATATATTCCATAATATTGTATGTGGCATACAATATATGCCATTATATTATATGTGGCATACGATATAATGACTCCATTTTCCATCCTTACTAATAAATGCGAAAGTTTGTATGGATGTATGATTTATGAATGAATGAATGTTTGTTCTAGTAGTTTTTGCGTGAAAGAGAAACAAACAATAGTTTCAGACATCCAAATATTCATACTTCCATACAAAAACCTTGTTAAAATTATAAAACTTTTACTTTTATAATTTTAACAAGGATTGCCACGGTGTATATAAGACTACCCTGCCTTTGGAATTTAAAAGAAGTATTAAAACGAAACGTTCAATCAAATATTACTACCTATCCTATAAATGAGTTTATTATGGACTGATTTTACTGTTTCGCGGTTTTAAACTTAAATCTTTTTAATTTGTTTCTAGTATTTGTTGTTATAGCGACAACAGAAACACATAATTTTTGAAAATATCTATTGTCCCTGGTGACAGACAGATATACAGACGGACAGACGACGAAGTCTCTGTAATAGTATCCAATTTTTAACCTTTAGGTACGGAATCCTAAAAACATTACAAAAATACATGACAAATTCTAATTGATTTCAGCTGTGGTCGATCTTCGAGTTGGCATTGACAGAAAAGTTCCTAAAATCCATCTTATCAAAAGACGACGACCTTTTCCCCGTGTTCAATATGATTTACCTTGTCATTTGCTCTACCTTCTTAGTTGGAGGTGGCATACTCTTGTTTGGCATTATTATGGTTAGTTCACATAGGCAGAGCCGGATTTAGAGGAGGGCAACCAGGGTCATAGTGTTTAATCTGATTTACCTTCTCCTGTTCACTGCTTTCTTAGTTGGAGGTGGCATACTCTTGCTTGGCATCATTATTGTTAGTTCACAAATGCAGAGCCGGATTTAGAGGAGGGCAACTAGGAGCCGAATTCCACTTAATTAATCGCTTCGCCATTACAATAGTAATCAAGTACTTAAGTCAAAATGACAGGGTTAAACTCCTTTTGGTATTCTAGTAGCAGATTTTTTTTGAGATTCGTTCAAAGCTGTAACGATTACTTTTACGTTTATGACTGCCAATTTTACAGTTTTTATTCTATTAGTGAATGTATCTTCAATTCGTCGGCCGTACCACTCAAAAGGTCTTAGTTGACAATATGAAAAAAATAGTAGAATACCAAATAAACAAACGTCATTTTAGCCATCTTGCTAGTATGGCGCTATTAAACCTTTGTTTTGTTTGAAATAAGACCGCTTCGAACCACGATGGGACTGAACCGTCTATCAAAGCTTTCTCTCCTGGGCATTGAAAGTGATTTACTTCGGGAACTAGATTTCAGCCACTCATCAACGATTTTTCCTCAAAAAAAGCTCTTAAGGTTCCGTACAATCACAGTAAAGTTTAATTTTAGAAAATTTTTGTTATTACATTAAAATTTATTTTTGTTGAATATTAAAAGAATATACTTGGTTTAGAAAAACTGCATAGATTTTTTTCTCTAAATCCAGCCCTGCACATAAGATTCAGTCAAATAACTTAGATCCCTGCTGTATGACGACCGATGTGGCGCGGTGGGCGAAGGTCTGCCTGCGACGCCTGAGGTTGCAGGTTTTATTCCCGCCTTGGCACAAATATTTGTACGATGTGCAAAAATATGCTCTGGGGTTCTGGGTGTTTTTTTTGTATATACAGTCGGTCCCTCGCCCGCTACATCAGTCGTCTTTGGATGTGTTCGTGTTATTTCGTGGCTGACTGCATTTTTATTATTTATTTACCGTATTATATATAACTAGCGACCAGGCCCGACTTCGCTTGTTTTTTGAATCACTCTATAAATCGCCTCCGCCTCAAAATCCGTTGCGTAGTTTTAAAGATTTAAGCATACAAAGGGACATAGGGATATATGGACAGAGAAAGCAACTTTGTTTTATACTATGTATTTATAATACTTATTGTTGTTTTTTATGTTATGATTATATTATTGAACATTGTATTTTTTGAATTTTATTAATATTGTATTATTTTTTATTGTGTAAATTTTAATTTTTAGTTCAGGTTAAGATTCGACAAATATTTACTTTAGGCTGTGATTATATTTTGTTGTTTTCATGTTTTTACACTATTGAATTAGGGGCTCCTGTAATAATAGTGTAAGTACTTATAATAAATAAATAAATAAATAAATATAATATTACAAGGAAATAATAATAAGTTTATAAAGGAGTGTTATTAGTTAGTGAGTCAGCTGGTTTATTATGTTGCTAGCTGCGCCCCGCGGTTTCACCCACGGTAATTCCCGTCCCCGTGGGGATTCCGGGATAAAATAACCTATGTGTTATTCCAGACTATAATCTTTCTCTGTGCCAAATTTCATCTATATCCTTTCAGTAGTTTTTGCATGAAAGAGTAACAAACATCCATACTTACAAACTTTCGCGTTTATAATATTAAGTAGGATTTATATTTTCCAGAAGGGATACAAACTAGTAGTCGTTTACGTGTGGATAGCGTTCCTATTCTATACCCTATTCATCATTATCAGCATCAGCTCCATCTTCTACAAAGTGGTGATAACAGAGACTCTCACGAAGAAACGGGGCGTCTTAAAATTGATCGTCCACGTTGCCTGGGGCTGCAGTAAGTTTTAAGTTGGTTCTACAAGTCATTTATTTATTAAGTAATATATCTTTATTAACAACAAAAATTACAATCAAGGAATAGAAAAATTACAACTAGTATTTACAATTGAAACCATTGAGCTAAATGCAGACGGTTGCAAACAGTCTAAAGGTAGCTCAATTGATCCATGTCAATACCAGTCTGTGCGTCCCCAAGACACTGGCTGCATTACCACGCTGTATGGCAATGCTGATGCGCTGAGCCAGATATTCACCTTTATTAAGGCCTACAGCTTTTATATATGTACATACGAAACTCGCCTCGCAGTTTCACTCGCAGTTTCACCCGCAGTAATTCCCGTTGGGAATTCCGGAATAAAATATAGCCTATGTGTTATTCCAGACCATAATCTACCTTTGTGACAAATTTCATACATATCCGTTAAGAAGTTTTTGCGTGACAGAGTAACAAACATCCATCCATCCAAACTTACAAACTTTCGCATTTATTATATTAGTAGATAAGTAGAACGACTTTAGTAACAACTAGCGACCCGCCTCGGCTTCGCACGTTTTTATTTTACGTTTAAAACATCCTCTTGAATCACTCTATCTATTAAAAACCGCATTAAAATCCGTTGCGTAGTTTTAAAGATTTAAGCATACATAGGGACAGAGAATCCACACAGCATATGCCACATAGCCTCAAAGCTAAGCAAAGTGTTATGGGTATAGATGACTGATATAGATACTTAATACATTACATCGATTTTTTTATATACTTAGAAAACACCCAGAATCCTGGAACAAATGTTTGCAGATTGTACAACCATTTGCCCCAAGAATCGAACCCGCAACATCCTGCGTCGCAGGCGGACCTTCGCCCACCACGCCTCATCGGTCGTCAATAATAATAACTTTTCTTTTCAGTGTTTATCTATTGCCTCATGATGGTCAACAGCTATAGAATAATATTATGGTATATAACACTTCTTTTGATTATAAAAATCGATATAAATACGCATACTTCCCTAGTTTTTATTCTCGCTTGAATAGATAGGTTTATTTTTAATTAGCGACCCGCCCCGGCTTCGCACGTTTTTATTATACGTATAAACCTTCCTCTTGAATTACTCTATCTATTAAAAAAACCGCATCAAAATCCGTTGCGTAGTTTTAAAGATTTAAGCATACACAGGGACAGAGAAAGCGACTTTGTTTTATACTATGTAGTGACTAAAGTCATTTAACACGGAACATTTACCTTGATTTGATTTGTTTTGAGTTTTTCGATATTTCGGCACAGCAGAGAACTGTTCTTTCGTGATCCTGGCGCTTGAAATGTTGCCGAAATATCGAAAAACTCAAAACAAATCAAATCATATTAAATATCTCATGTTATATGACTTTAGTTTTAGAAACCTTGATAGTTTTAGAAGTTACTTTTTAACTTTTTTGCTTTAATTCGGAAAAAACGCTTCATTAAAAAGGAAATGTACTATAAAACAGTAGAAACAAATTTAAACTAGTATTTATTGTTCAGCTAACTGCAGGCGTTTGCAAACAGCCTAGAGGTACTTAGCTCAATTTCAATATTCATTGAAGGTTATTGGAATTTATTTGGCATATTCTAATCACTTATATCAAAATACCTACCTAATTTTTTTATTTCTTTGCAGGTATATGGTTAATGGTGCGGTTTAGAGGTACTTAAATAAACTAGGTACCTACCCAGTTTTTTGATTTAGTATGAAGATTAATCTAATGTACCTATTTTGGTTAAACTTTTTTGAGATCAGTGAATTCATTTAATTGGACAAGGTGTCTAAACGAGGTATGTCGTTTAGCCTTTTGTTAACGAAAATTCATTCGCCGATCGGCCTAACTGAATGGGGACGTTTTGTAAAATTCCTAGCCATTTTATAAGCAGGCTCATTCGACAATCCGGCGACCAAAGATAAGTTACCTACACTCATCTGCTTTCAAAACGTGTTCAATACCAAAAAATATAAATAAAATTATCAAAACAAGCCACCACTGGCTCTTCTCCAATTAGATAGACCAAATATTTATTAAATACAATTTCGTTGCATTATATTTCATCAGGTTATAGCTTGGAATTAAAGAGACCTATGTATAAAAGTCAACAGTAAAAAAGGTTTTCACTACATACTAAAGTGACTCCTTGATTTTTTTGAGCGTTGATTTAATCCTACAGTTTTGAATTATTTTAAGATTTTTTTCGTTTAAGTAGTCGTTACATAACCTGTAAAACTTTAATTAAATAAATAATTCCGGACAGTCCACGCAGCATCATCTAGCCCCAAGCTAAACAGAGCTTGTGTTATAGGTACTAGATGACTGATATACTTAATACATTACATTACATAGATATATTGTTTTTTTAATATACATAGAAAACACCCAGATCAACTGAACAAATTTCTGCAGATCGTACATAAATTTGTTCCGAGGCGCGAATCGAACTCGCAACCTCCTGCGTCGCAGGCGGACCTTCGCCCACCGCGCCACATCGGTCGTCAACTTTGATTTTCGCTATTCCAGAAAGTTACAGTGTGATTTAACCAAGCCTTCTGTATAATCTGCCTCACACAGTGAGGCAGATTATACAGAAGTCCGAAGAGTATAATCAGCCCCTGTGTCTCGCTTTTGTGGACTATGAGAAAGCCTTTGACTCCGTTGAAACCTGGGCTGTTCTGGAATCCTTACAGCGATGCCAAGTAGACTATCGTTACATCGAAGTGCTGAGGTGTCTCTATGAAGCTGCCACTATGAGTGTCCAAGTACAGGACCAGCAGTCTAAACCTATCCAATTGCGCAGAGGAGTGAGACAGGGGGATGTCATATCCCCGAAACTGTTCACGAGCGCATTGGAAGATATGTTTAAGACGCTGGACTGGAAAGGTAAGGGCATTAACATAAACGGCGATTACATCTCACACCTTCGATTCGCTGATGACATAGTCGTAATGGCGGAGTCGCTAGAGGAGCTGACCCACATGCTGGACGGCCTAGCTTCAGCCTCGCGATGTATCGGTCTTGGCATGAATTTGGATAAAACCAAAGTCATGATCAATGGCCACATTGTTCCGGGACCGATAGTCGTTGATGGTCACCTTCTTGAAATTGTTTCCGAGTATACTTACCTTGGGCAGATTGTACAGCTAGGTAAAAACAATTTTGAGAAGGAGGCCAAGAGGAGGATCCAGCTAGGCTGGGCAGCATTTGGGAAACTACGTCAAGTCTTCTCTTCATCCATACCGCAATGTTTGAAAACGAAAGTTTTCAATCAGTGCGTCCTACCCGTAATGACCTACGGAGCAGAGACGTGGACACTCACGGTAGGGCTGGTCCACCAGTTCAAAGTCGCCCAGCGAGCTATGGAAAGAGCTATGCTCGGAGTCTCTCTGAAGGATAGAATTCGTAACGAATACATCCGACAGAGAACCAAAGTTATCGACATAGCTCAAAGAATTAGCAAGCTGAAGTGGCAATGGGCCGGCCATATCTCGCGAAGAACCGACAACCGTTGGGGTAAACGTGTTCTTGAGTGGAGACCGCGACTCGGTAAACGTAGCGTAGGACGCCCTCCGGCCAGGTGGGATGACGATCTGCGAAAGACTGCTGGCAGATGCTGGATGCGTCAAGCTGAAGACAGGGCGCAATGGCGCTCATTGGGGGAGGCCTATGTCCAGCAGTGGACTAATATAGGTTGATGATGATGATGATGATGATTTAACCAAAACCTGTCAAGGACCGAAACCGGGACCGAACGTTCTTTTAACCAAAAAAACATGAATTTTGGATTGAGCCAGTCTACGACTGGAGGTGCGATAAGTTAGTGGTACCTGTTAAATTTATCTAAGCACTGGGTTCTCTTATATCATGCTAACTACATATTTAAATATTTACTCAATGTAATTAACATAGGTAAATAAAATTCTGCATTTGTACCCATTTAGAAATAATTATTCTCGAGCATTCCAAGATAATCTACTAAGCCAACTTAATCTTATTGAAGGCTTACGACCACTAACACAAAACATTGAAACAAAAGATTGAAAAAATGAAAGTCAATGATCACTTTATTTCTTATAATTATTTTGATAATTATGTACCTATAGTATTAAATTAGACTTGTCTAAGTGATTATTTTGTAAGCCTTAAGAAATAAAGATATTGATTTACTGATTTTTTGAAATAAGTACCTACCTACGTAAAGCAAGAAAGCTCTTCGATGATAGGTTCTAACCCCAATACCAACCCGATAATGAAGTTTGCAAAGTTAAGACGCCAGACCAAACCATATTTACCGCCCTGCCTGTAGATAGATAGATTAGATATAAAATATATTGCATAGGTACTTAAAATAAATGGAAAAAACATTGCGACAATTGACTTTAGTAAAAATAAAAACACGTGTTTAATTATTTGTTTCATACTTTATTTATACCGAGTTTTAATGAAATCGAACTAAGGAAAAATAATTTTCCATACAAACTTTACCACCCTATTTACCCCCTCAGAGGTAAATTTTTGAAAATTTTGTTAGCCTATGTGTTATTCTAGGTCCTAAACTATCTACCTACGTACCAAATTTCATCTTAATAACTTAAGTAGTTACGGAGATTACATAAAACAAACATTCTTTTCTTTCCCATCACTACATAGTATAAAACAAAGTCGCTTTTTCTGTCCCTATGTCCCTATGTCCCTATATCAAATCAAATCAAATCATTTTATTGCATGAAATACATGTTGGTTTTAGATGTTTTCATGTGAATGTGAATCATTGTATTCTACCTTTACGGTGTGCAATGTCAGTTTACTTACAATAATAATACAATAATAACAATAATAATTGAAAATAAAATAATCACTCGTAATAAAATTGAGAGAAATTAAATAGAAAAGAAAACAAATTAAATACAGCGAATGTCAAATAGTAGAAAAGTCTTTGTCAGAAAAAAAAATCATTTATATCATAGTAACATTTAACAGCAAGTATCGTCTTTAACTTTCTCTGAAACTCCAAAATCGGCAATAATCTGATAGATTGTGGTAATTTATTATGGACGGGGCCATAGCAAAGCTACTCTTGCCCATCATTGAAGTTTTCCTATTTATAATACAGACTTTGTCCCTTATGTCCCTTTGAATGCTTCATCATCATCATCATCATCATCAACCTATATTAGTCCACTGCTGGACATAGGCCTCCCCCAATGAGCGCCATTGCGCCCTGTCTTTAGCTTGACGCATCCAGCATCTGCCAGCAGTCTTTCGCAGATCGTCATCCCACCTGGCCGGAGGGCGTCCTACGCTACGTTTACCGAGTCGCGGTCTCCACTCAAGAACACGTTTACCCCAACGGTTGTCGGTTCTTCGCGAGATATGGCCGGCCCATTGCCACTTCAGCTTGCTAATTCTTTGAGCTATGTCGATAACTTTGGTTCTCTGTCGGATGTATTCGTTACGAATTCTATCCTTCAGAGAGACTCCGAGCATAGCTCTTTCCATAGCTCGCTGGGCGACTTTGAACTGGTGGACCAGCCCTACCGTGAGTGTCCACGTCTCTGCTCCGTAGGTCATTTCTTTGAATGCTTAAAGCTTTAAAACTAGGCACCGGATTTTGATGCGGTTTTTTTGAATAGATAGATTCAAGAGGAAGGTTTATACGTATAATACAACCGTGCGAAGCCGGGGCGGGTCGCTAGTTTATTATAATAGTAAGAAGTAAGATGGTAAATTACTACCTAACACATAGTCAAAAGAGCTGAACTCTGTCTATAAAACTGGATTAAACGACTCAGAGTAGTTACTTTTATGAAATTGACCTCGAATTTTATTAGTTTTCGCATAGTCTGAGTCCATATTCTGCTAAACGATTTGTAGGTACCTCTTAATTGAGTTTGCACTTTAATGTTGTTATTTTAAAGAAATGGCTCTCAATTATAGTTAGATAACTAATTTATTTATTTGGTTCACATATACATATAGACAGCACAATTTAAAAATCCAACAGACAATACTGTAGGTATCATATGAGTGAATGTTGGAACATTTACATACCTACCAACAACTAGCGAAGTAGCGACCTGCCCCGGCTTCGCACGGGTCTATTGTACATACATATAAACCTTCCTCTTGATTCACTCCATCTACTAAAAAAGCGCATCAAAATCCGTTGCGTAGTTTTAAAATATCTAAACATCCCTACACAGGGATGGACCAACAGACAGTGGGGAGCGACTTTGTTTTATACACGGAGGTTTAATACTATGTTGTGATGCCTACAATCTGTGTTTAGTAAGTATACTGAGCTGATTCAATCTTTTAAGAAATATTTACCTAAAAACCTTCTATCTACCAATCTTCTAACTTAGTCAATGGTAGGTCGATAACTACTTAAATTTGTAGAATTGCCACCATAGACAAGTTTTGGTATTCAACGACAAACCTTAACCTGCGTCGATAAAAGTGGTCCGACCCTAACTTTGAAAGTTATGTTCCTAGCAGTTAGCTAACAATCACTTATCAAGTTTCCATCCGCGACACTAAAACACGAACATGACCAGTATGCTGAGTGTGAAACATTGCAAAAATTTCGTTAACTCGACGATCGAGTTCATCGAGAATACGCCAAACGCGAAGACAACGTAAAATGTGAGATTGTAAACGCCATCATACTTTACTAAAAAAAGTAACGATTACTCGACACGTTTTCAAGTTATGGTTTGTATTAGAGATGGGCCGAACATGGGTTTCACCGAATACGAACATTCGGCTGAATATTCGGTAAAACTTTTACCGTACCGAATATGCGGCCTAATATTTGGTCCATTGATTCCGTTCCGTCGCACAAATGCAAGTCTAAACTTCATAATCTACTAAGGTGTTGTGATATGATTCAGCTATTTTCTGACACAATAAAGACTGACCGAAATAAATATCTTGTTTATTTTCCTTCTGGCCTGTATAATAGTATATTATTATAAAGAGTTAACACAGAAGCCTAATCCCAAAACAGCTAGATACCTATATTTTGCATTAAGTTATTATGGATTCCTTGCGTACCCTGCATCCGGCGTGAAGATATTGATTGAAGTTATTATCTATTTACCAACCTACTTTAATTGAAAATGAAGCTTCAGTGACGACAATATCAGAAAGCTATACTCTAAAACACTTATTTCATTACACTGTACACTCAAATCATGATAATACACGGGTCTTAACAGTAAAAACTTTGAGTATCACTTTGCCGAACACTAAGTGATTCCGCCGAATATTCGGCCGAATATGAATATTCGGTAAAGCTGCCGAATATGCCGAATAACGATTATAAAGCGAATATTCGGCCCATCTCTAGTTTGTATTGTCTATTACATTTGTTTTTTTCTCTTTCTAATGCTTACGCAAATAAGAGAAGAAAGACACCGTTTGTTTTGCAAAAAGTAAACAAACAAAATGGCGTCCATTCGCGTATTCGCCAAAAATAATTTTGAAGAAAGGAGAACTTCAAGCAATCATAAACTAAGTGCAACCAATATACACAATAATAAGCTGAAACCCATCGGAGAGAAAGATTGCGGTTCGCAGAAGAATATTAAAACTTTGACTGGCAGAACAATATTGTGATTTTCACTGATGAAAAAACATTTAGGTCTGACACGGATCGGTCGGAAAATACTTTGGAGGAAACCAAACGAACGACTCCTTCCACAAAATATACTAACTGTTCGACCAAGTGGCAGAATTACCCTAGGTATGATGTGATAAGTAGTTGCATATTCTGTTGCAAAATCTGTTTCTTATACCTAATTGAGACTAAATGACCTATCTAGTAAATATCCAACAGCTTTCTTTTACTACAAACTAAATTGCCTGTCCAGTCAATTATTAATTTAATAACTGTGCACCCCTACCTACAAGTCTTGAAAAGTCAGTGTTATTTTCAGGTTATTGGGGCTGAATGTCATACATGGGCCCAGGAGAACTCATAGAAATTGACAGCCGCATGAATGGGAACAATACTTACAAGTATTGAAAGAAGTTATCATAAACCAACAGCGCGCGTTGCTTGTCCAGTAGGGCACGTATATTTTGTGCAAGATGCAGTTCATCGCTCGAAAATTGATAAACAGAATAGCTGCTATCTACTCAGAATGATATGACTGCAATTCCTTGGCCATCTTAAAAGTCTGGATTTAAATTCAATTGGGAATATGTGGGGTTTAATAGTTTTGAATTGAAATTCAGAAGAATTCAATCAAAATGCAATTTACGCAGAGAAGTTTTAAGATCATGGGACAAAAGGCGTGGAAGTGATGCAGGCTGGAATACGGTTTCTCAAATGAAAAGCAGGCTAGAACAAATTTTACTAATCGAAAGTTATCGAATTCAATAATTATTGTTGTCAATAAATTAAATTTACTAGTTCTAGCATGCTTATCATTTAGCGTATTGAGTCTGTTACACACGAGGGATCTCAATTGTTAATATTTATTAGACGCTGCATGAAATAAAGTAGACCTTACAGTAGATAGACTGTGGTATAGGTATTCTAATAATAACAAAACGTGTTTCTTCTACTTGTGTGTTGACTTTTATTTACTTGGATTTCAAAACAACAAAGCTGTATGAAAAGGAACCGAAAATGTAATACGTTTTAATTATTAAGTATAAGTTAATATTAGTTATATCATTGTAATGTTGTTTATTTTAGTCTTTCTTTGTAGTCTCTAAATAAAATAAGATGACATATAATCTAAGATGTGTTTATAATATTCCAATCCTATTTCTAATTAAAAAAAAAACAGATTATAGACAATTATTATGCTAAAAGGTCAGGATAAAGCAAAAATAACATTTATATAAAGATTCGAACATCCAACCCTAGATCGCAAGCCTACCCCTTAAACCATTCATCTAGGACGAAATTACTGTTTTTGTCGAAATTAAGATCCATAAAGGAAGTTTTTATTTCAGCCAGCTCAAGAGTTTTAATGGAGAACACAAAAGGATCAAAATATTACTATCAAATGTAGCTAAAATCGGAGAGTACTATATCATGTCCTTTACATTAATTTTTATTTCACTTCAAAACATGCAGTATTTCCGAAGTGACGTTTTCGTCTCACTCGAGGTCAAAGAGAATAAGGCCCGGCACCCATTATCGGCATCGGCAATGAAAAGGATCCTTCGGCATCCTACACGCAAGTGCACACTGTCGGGAACTATGCTTTGGCATGCTGCAACGTTCTTATGGATGACGAGGCGTCCTTAAGCATGTCGCACCGTCCTGTAGCTTGCCGATGCGTCTCAATATCAATGTGAGTCAAATGATTCAAATGGCGGATGCCTCCCCTCGCCCTGCAGGGCAAGCTATCCCCCCGAGTGTTGCCTCGGCGCGGATGCCGAAGCATCCCGAAGCATTCTCAAGGCTGCCGATACAGCAGCCTCAAGCATACCGAAGCGGTATTTTTTGTTATTACGACCATATACACGGCAATTTCTACTTTATTGCCATTATGTTAATGTATATTGCTTTTTGCCACCTAAAATCCTCAGTCGTGCCGATGCCGATAATGGGCGCCGAGCCTAATACAATAGTTACTATGGTCTCACTGAAGAATTATCAAGTGAAATACTTTACTTTTAAAGTTTACTTATTATAGTAGCTATCTGTCAAAAATTGACGTAATTTGCCGTTCACACTCGCATATCTGTCAAAAAATTGAGTAAACTATCAAATTCACGTTTTAAGAAACTATAAAAGTAATGGTTATCGATTCAAACTTGCAAAAAAGTTTTGTAAACTTCCCGCTAGGGGCGCTGTTCAGATTTCCATACAAAAAAAAGTTACGCTAACTTTGTAGTAAACAGTAAAGCCGTTCACACTCAGCACACAGCTGTTGGTTTAGCCACATATTATGTAGTAGGAACATGTTAAGCTTTATCTTACGTGCTCTAGTTTAGAACTGGGTTAGGGATAAACGTGTTCTTGAGTGGAGACCGCATCTCGTTACACATGTAGAGTAGGATACCTAATACCAGGAGGGATGGCAATCCGAGAAAGACAGATGGCCCTTTATTATATTTATACAACGAAAATATATTTGTAATATAAGCTTTATTATTAACAACGAAAATTACAAGCAAAGGAATAGAAAAATTACAACTAGTATTTACAATTCAAACTGCAGACGAAAATTACAATCAAGGAATAGAATAAATTTATAGTATAACTAGCGACCCGCCCCGGCTTTGCACGGTTTTATTATACGTATAAACCTTCCTCTTGAATCACTCTAGGTATCTATATAAAAAAACCGCATCCAAATCCGTTCCGTAGTTTTAAAGATTTAAGCATACAAAGGGACATAGGGGCATAGGGACAGAAAAAGCGACTTTGTTTTATACTATGTAGTGATAAACAATTGAAACCATTGAGCTAACTGCAGACGGTTGCAAACAGTCTAAAGGTAGCTCAATTGATCCATGTAAATACCAGTCGGAAGCGTCCCTAAGACACTGGCTGCATTACCACGCTGTATGGCAATGCTAATGCGCTGCGACAGATACTCACCAGCTCTCGGGTCACGCTCGGGTCTCGGGTTGCATCGATCAGACGTTCAGATTTTTATTTTTTTTGGACAATCCACACAGCCTCATCTAGCCCCAAAGTAAGCTACTCAAAGCTTGTGTTATGGGTACCTACTAGATAACTGATATATTTAATACATTATATACATAAATAGATATTTTTTATTATACATATTAAACACCCAGACCAACGAAACAAATTTCTGCAGATCGTGCACAAATTTGTTCCGAGGCGGGAATCGAACCCGCAACCTCCTGCGTCGCAGGCGGGCCTTCGCCCACCGCGCCACATCGGTCGTCAAAATCCGAAGAGCCTCGGGACCCCACGGACCAAGGGTCTCGACTCCAAGGGAAACAAATGCGTAGGTTCTATCGAGACCTGCATCTGCGCCTCTTGAGATCCTCAGCCAAATCTGCCCGATTCACACCTCAGCTGTAGGGTTGCCAGGTGGCCGGAATTTCCGGGAATGTCCCGGAATTTTGCGTCTCGTCTAGTAATAAGACCTTATCGTCCCGGATTCCGAAATCTTAAAACTATATTTGAAGTATTTAACGGAAATCAATATAAAATAAAAACAAATTAATAAATAAATAATCTAGTTCTTCAAAAAAAGAAACTAGCGAGATGAAAAGTAACCTGTGTTATTCCAGTGCTATAACTACGTCTATTCAAAATTACTTAATGTTTTTAATTTTATTCAAACCAAAGTTCTTGTCGTAAAATTATCGAAAATGCGAAGCGGCGCTCGTTTACAAACTATAATTACCTACCTATAAGTCCCTCCCTTCAATCAATGAAAGTTATAAATATACTGATTATGATTAACCGAACCACCTACGCGCTACTTACCTAAGTACCTATTCGTAGGACTTAAACACGCATAGGTCAACTCAAGCTAAGGGAACGCTATAGTTTTATTAAAGGCCTTTTTATGTAACAACCACTTTCTCTTTACTATAACCTCTAACCCAAAGTGGGTTGATTCAATTTCCGGAAATAGCATGAACTTGGAGACCGGTATAAAATTGCGGGCGGCCATTGCCTCACTAAACATCAACGCAATTAAGTCGCTTAGTTCAGTGGTTTTGATGTTTGGCACGAAGAGGGAATAAACATTCTTAAATAGGTATACATCGATCAAAACTATTTTTATTTATCAAACATGAAATCACAAGGCGTGGTATGTTATATACTTCGACCTTAGTGGCATACCGGGTAAGACCGCCTGCGACGCAAGAGATGCGGGTTCGATTCCCGCCTTGAAAAGAAATTGTGGACGTTCTGCAAATATTCTGTTCCAGGGTTCTGGCTGTTTTCTATGTTTTTATATATAAAAAAGCTACAACTACCTAATTTAATTCAAAATTTCAGCCCTATCCGTTCTTAGTTGAATAGTTTTTTGCGAGAAAGAGAAACAAACATCCAATTCTATAAACCCATACAAACATGTAATAGTAAGGAATAAGGATTGATTAAAACAACGGAATGGTAAATACCTTGTATATTTTATAAAAGCGACCCTTAGGCACTCAGCTATATTATTTACATTGTACAATTGCCTAAAACCAATCATGTGATTACTAAGACATTTTCTTTTTATTGCCAGTCACCTTATGAGCTAACCCTTTGTTATATAAAGTATCACACTTGCACAAGGATTTTGTGATTGAAGTTAATTTGTGAGACTGGATTTCACCAAAAGATAATCGAACAATTAACAGCGTAGGTTCACTTGGATGTTTAACATATGATTACTAAGACATTAAATTTTTATTGCCAGTCACCTTATGAGCTAACCCTTTGTTATATAAAGTATCACACTTGCACAAGGATTTTGTGATTGAAGTTAATTTGTGGAGTTCACCAAAAGATAATCGAACAATTAACAGCGTAGATTAACTTTGACAATTAACATCTGAAAACTTCTCTCAATAACGATAATTGTAATTCAGATATCAGAGTTAACACGTCAAATTTATATGTTTATCTCATTCTGAACGAACTGTATAATTTTTATGAGAAATAAAGTGTTTTGAATCTTAATTGTCTGATTATCTTTTTAATAACATATATTCTGGTCCTTAATTATTGATATTTTTTCATACACGCATATAAACATAATATGTATGAACTATATGAAGTTCGATCTACTAAAAATTAACCGTAAAATTAGCTATTCCAAAATACAAAAGATTTGGCATTAAATATACTTTAGAACGTAATTAGGTACAACTATGATTTCAATCTTATGTAGTTATAAATTTTATAACAGAACACTATTTGATTTAAAATCATTAGTCTATATAGGCAGTGGTCAAATCAGTCGCCATAATTAATTTCACAGCACTACGAATGTTCAATCCTTTTCATAAGTATAGATAATAACTTGGTTTTTTAATCAGTACATAGTATAAAACAAAGTCGCTTTCTCTGTCCCTATGTATGCTTTAATCTTTAAAACTACGCAACGGATTCTGATGCGGATTTTTAATAGACAGAGCGATTCAAGAGGAAGGTTTATAAGTATAATAAAACCGTGCGAAGCCGGGGCGGTCGCTAGTTAACTGGGACAGAGGGACAGAGAAAGAGACTTTGTTTTAAACTATGTAGTGATTTAGGGTTCTAACGATGTAGTCACTTATTGTAAACAGATTACAGGAAATTTTATATTTGTAAACAACTCAAAACATCTTCAAATAATTATGTTTTATTATTATGTCCAGCAGTGGACTAATATAGGCTGATGATGATGATGATTATTTCTTTAACGCAAAAACCCAGCTTTATAAGCCATAAAAATCATAAGAATTGATTTCTACTAGAAAATTCTGCAACACCTAAAAAATACAGAAGAACCATTTCATGCTGTGAAATTAATTTAGTTTAGTTTTGGCGACGTGATAATTGACACTAAAGTGGTCTATCATTCTAATTAATAACTAATTATATTTTATTATGTATAAAAACATAATTAAAACAAATTATACAACAATTTAAGTTTTGCTGATTTTGAATTATTGTTACAGAACAGGTGTTTATTTCCTAGATTTATGAAAATAAAACAAATAAATTTTGAAATTCTTTCTTTTGTTGGCATAAAGTCTTAAAACGAAAGTCTGTACAATAATATTAGTTTTTACGAGAAACTTTTAGTTAAGTAGTTTTCTCGTAATAACTAATATTGTAAAATTTAGTTATTACAAAGCATGCAAATCATATGCAAAGTCTAAACATAAATTGTCCAGCAACTAAAATAAACTTACATAATCAGAACTAAGACAAGTCGGATAAACAGCACGCATAGCGATTTTATATAAAAAAAAAAAAACTATGTGTACTTTTGTGTTTTTATGGTAACATGATTGATAATAATAAATGTACGAAGAGGAGACCTCAGCGGCGTAGTGGGCGGAGGTTCGCCAGTGGAGGTTGCGGGTTCGATTCCCGCCTCGGGAAAATTATTCTACAGATTAGATCCTAGCGCTCTGGGTGTTTCTATAAATAATAAAAAAACTATCTTAAATGTTTTTATTATGTATCTGTTATTAGAACCCCATAACACAAGCTTTGCTTAGCTTGAGGCTTGATGTGTGAATTATCGAATCGTTTCTTTAATTTCTTTAATATTAATTTTTATTGCTTAGCTAGAAACTACCTTACAGTATTTTGGTGTTTATTTCCGATTATGTATTGCAAATAATTAACTACATTTTGTGATAGCAATATATAACATCCAATAATATTAAACAAGGCAGTGTCATATTTATAGTATTACGAAAGTTGTTTTATAGTTTAAAATTCCAATATGGCGGCCATTCGTCGCCATTTTTGAATTTACATTTCAGTCTCATTTTCAACCTTCTTGCACTCAAAAACTTTAATTATTCACTTCAATCACCTACTTCTATTCTTTTATCACTCTTAAGTCTTTTAGCAGAAGGTTCACTTTTGATATCCACTGTATTGGAAGCTTTCCTTTTCAATGCTTTACTTTCTATACTCACTTTCAATGGAATAGAGTTCATTTTCTTTTGTAATTTCGGTTCTATACCATTCAATATTCGATCTTCTTCTGTTGTATTAGGGTCTAATTTAGTTTTCAATACTTTATCTTTATTAGATATGACACCGTTTAATTTAAGGGGTTCGATTGCATTTGTTTCTTCTATTTTACTAAATTCTTTGCTTTCGTTGTTTGAATTTTTATCGTTTTGAGTGGTATTAGAGTCTATTTTCTTTTCATCAACGCTTGGTGTTCTCGATTCGTCACTATTAGTAGTTGCACTTTGAATAATAAGTAGGTCTTTTTCAATTTCTGTGAGTTCTTTAGGCGTTTTTTCCTTACGCGGTCGCCCTAAGGGCTTTTTTGTCTTGCTTTTACTCGTGGACGGCGAATCTTCTCTCTCTTTCCGTTTTGTGTATTTTCTTTTCCCCGTCATGCCATGTTTCTTTCTTAGAGATTCATCCTGTAAAAAAGTTGCATTAAGTATAAATATTTTCATCGTAAGACTAGCATCGCCCGCGGCTTCGCACGCTTTGTTTCAATAGAAACGTCTCAAGGCTATTTCTATCCCATGGGATCTGATATAAGGGATGAAAAGATGCCTAGGAGTTATTCCAGGGCCCGAATTCCACTAAATAAATAGCTTCACCATTTAAATAGTATTGTATCAAATTGACAGTGTTACTCTTTTTGGTATTCTACTAGCACAAACTTCTTGAGGTTCATTCATAGCTGAGACGATTACCTTTATAACTACCAATTTGACATTCTAATTATGAAAGTATCTTCAATAGAATACCAAATAAACAAACGTCATTTTAATCATCTTGATTGAATGGCACTATTGAGAACTTTGTTTTGAAATTAGTGGAATTCGGCCCCAGGGCTAGAATACGTCTATAAATTTCAACCCTCTGTTCAGTAGTTTTACCATGAAAGTGGAACAAACATCCATTTCTACAAATTTTCCAGTTTATAATATTATTTGAAGTTTGAATAGACGACGTATGGATGTTCGTTTATATGGTTTTACATCATTTTTGATAGATGATGATGATACAATGAAAAAAAGTTGTATGTTTGCACAATTAAGTTTCTTACTTTTATTTTGAGGAATTTAAGACGCTGTGTGTCGACAATTGGTCCTTTTTAAGCAGAAACAGATAATACTTCTGAGCAAGCTACATTTAAAATTTAAATATCTATATTACTTCACGTTCATACCTAGATCAATAGCTAATCCGAAAACATAACAGCAGAAACTTTTCTTAATAAATATATGTTTTCAAAATGATACGTTTCAGAATTTAAAATCAAAATATATTGATAGCTACGATAAACATCAACTAGGAAGTTATTGGAAAAGATAGGTAACATTTTTATCTAGTCTCTCGTTATGTGAGTTTTTTGATGAAGATTCATAATAAATTTAAATATTAATTTATTCGATTAACAGCAGGCGCTGAGCCCGCCGCCCATGCCTCAGTACCGCCGTGACCTCTGTCAAGGCTGGACGTGTGCTTGATGTCGTCTCAGATATCAATGACAATCCATACGTAATATTTATCGTGAATATTCGGTTAGAGACTGTCCAGATGGGGCGTTTTACGTGCGCTCCTTTGCGCGGTGCGTTAGGGAGGGACTCGGGGACAGTTATTATAAACATGGAACCAAATAAAATAGTTTTGGAAACGTCGGAAGCAAAAAGCACAACAAAGATTTAACATACATCCAATTCTGCTAATTCTTCCGTTATTAGTTAATTGTAACGTTTCATGGTTCTATTGGATTATCTTTGATTGATTCAATTTTCCCATACTGCAATTCCTTTTTCAATTTCGTCTATGAAAAGTACGGTAATATATGTACGGTATAAGAAATACGTCCACTCGCGTCGCGCGTACCACTGGCTGGACGAGGAATCGCGCACCAGCATCTGGACGGGATGTAGGTATAGTGCTCTAGTATCTGGAGAACGGGAATGTTTAAACGCGAGAGCACTCGCGAGTAAAACGCTCCATCTGGACAGGCTCTTAGCTAGCGTTCCCTGACAGATTGACTATGTTTCATTTGGATTGACAACTAGGATTTAGGTAAATCAAATTTTTGAATATAG